>CM044314.1:76464890-77039890 GCA_024291935.2 Okapia johnstoni
ATGACATGGTGTCCAGAATATTGAATAGATTCTTAGGCTTACTGAGAAAGGAGTTTCTCTCCCTTTTCCTCCTTGGTTCTCAGAGCCTGTGTCTGACAAGGTGAAGTGTTCAACCATGAGCACAAGCATCTCTAAACATCTTTGAAGAAGGACAAGCTCCCTTGACTCCCAGGGCGCTTGAGCACTGGAAAAGCTTCCCTTGTTTCATTTGAAAGACCGCAGGGTCTGGAGTGGTGGTTTAATCACTAAGTCGTGTCTGACTCTTGAGACCCCATGGACTGTAGCCTGCCAGGCTCCTCTGTCCATAGGATTCTCCAGGCAAGAATACTGGAGTGGGTTGCCATTTCCTTCTCCAGGAGATCTTTCTGACCCAGGAATCGAACCCAGGTCTCTTGCATTGCAGGCAGATTCTTTACCAACTAACCTACAAGGGTCTGGAGACCTGTGTTCAAGTCCTAACTCTGCCATTATGCAGGGTCTGCACTCCTTTAGTTTGGTCTCAGATAATCTCTTGATGAGCCTCTGATTTCATTAATCTGGCCTCAGGTAGTCTTGTCTGGAATGAAGAATACAAATTCATTTGTCAGAGGTTTTGGTTCTGTAAAGAGCTCAAAGATATTGTTCTGTGCATCACTTGAGACAGAACCAGGGCCCTGTCTCAAAGCTGCACAACTGTTTCTTGGCTATTCCTCCCTAGTGTCTGCATCCCTTTCCTTCCCTGATTAGCAACTGTTTGAATCTGCGCTTTGGAACTCAAGGAAGGTCATGGAGGCTGAGGCCTATTCCCTACAAACAAGAAACGGGGGACATGGACAGGCCTCCATGCCCAGAAGCCCCACAGGGTCCTGTCGATTTCAGGATCAGGCTCACACCTCCCCTCTGCAAGAGTTTGCCTCTATAAGCTTTTGTGAAATGAAATGTGACTTCTGTCTCATTATACTCTTATGTTAAGACAAAATGTTAGAAGTTTCTGGTTCCACTTAGTTTCCTCTCTCAGCATTCAGCTCATTTTCCAGACTAAGAGCTTGACTGGTTTGGGGGAAATGAAACCAGACCTTTGGAAACATAAGAATGAAGTTTTTTCTCTTTAATTGTTGCATGACCCAATCACAATGATTAATTTGGCCGTGGGACGGAGTAAATTTCAGATAGGGCTGATGCTTTTGAGCAAGGAAGTGAATCCATGCCGCTTCACTTTTTATCCTAGAACCTGGGCATTTTTACACAGAACCTTGACAACCCTAGGTAGGCAGCGCGTCCCAAGGCGATTCTTTGTCTGGAACTTTGAGGATAGCCACACACAGGGACCACGGCCTCAGAGTCCATGTGACAAGGGAGGCATGCCCTACGTGCCCTGCTTCTCTTGGAATCCATGTTGTATTTCTGTAAATGTTGGATGCTTTGTACTTCTTTGTTGCCAGGCTTGTCTTGCTGAAGTCTGCCTTGATTTGACACTTCCCTATAGTTTACTCAGATTGAGGAGCTGGGTTGAAAATCAAATTCTCAGCCTTGGACAAAGCTCTTGATAATATCACTCAGGACCAACACTTTGGTGACTGTACAGTTTATACAATGCTTTTATATTTATTAACTTTAGGGCCAGGTCTGACTGCCCTCTTTCTGGTAAGTTCTATCCCAGGTCTTCCCTCCTCTTAATTCAGATCTCAGTGTCATCTTCCCTGACCAATGCTATGAGCAGGCCCTTACACAGCTGTGTATTTTCTTTCCAAAGCTCTCATCAGTCTCTGAAATGATCTTGTTTACTTTTCTCTTTCCTTGCTGAATACCTCTCTCCTCATACCAGAATGTCAGCCCCACAAGGGCAGGGACATGTCTTATTAATCCTGCCTCTCTGGGGCCCAAAACAGTGCCTGGCCCTTTAAAACACTCAGCATTTTTTTTTTTTTTTTTTTTGCTGTATTGGTGAAGAAGTAAATGATTTTATTTGAGTATTGTGGTCATGTAAGATAGTTTTTATTTTCATTTTTGAAATGAGTTACCTACATCTTCATGAGATTAAGCAATTAGCCTGAAGTCCCCTGGAGTAGGAAATGGCAACCTGCTCCAGTAGTCTTTCCTGGAAAATTCCATGGATAGAGGAGCTTGGTGGACTATAGTCCAGGGGTTCGCAAAGAGTTGGACATGCCTGAGCATGCACGCACACATACAGCTGGTCCTTGACAGAATAACACCTCAAACCCAGGTATTCTACCTATGTTCTGGAGTCTTCTTATGGGAAGGAAAGTGAAGTTTTACCTGAAATTGGATCATGCTTGGTAGTTTTAAAAACAAGCACCCCACCAGAGATCATTGTCAACAGTTTGGAGTGTAAAAACTTGATAAAACCCTGACTCTGTTCCCTTTATCAAAGATGAAAAAGCAGTCTACAAGATGGGCTTATAAAGCAGAACCCGAGACTGCTTCCTACACCAGCCCCTGGGTGGATCACTGCCCCTCTCCTTTGACATACCGTGGACGCTCTCCCATCCCTCCCTTCCCTGGCCTTGGACCTCACTGGCCTCTGGGTCCCACATTCCAGGAGGCCCTGGCCTGGGTTTCTAGACTTTCTGCAATTTTTCTGATGTCCTAATTTCTTGATCACCTGTGCTGACACGATCCTGATTTCCTTCAATATGTCTTTTTTCCACTCCTGGGAAATTTGTGTCTGTTCTGGCATATGTCCCCGTCTTCCTTTGTGAAAAGAGAGCCTTATTATTTATCTTAGCCTCTCTCTCACAATCCTGCTGGGCCTTACTTGGAATGAGCAGTTCCCCCAGACGGCAGGCTGCAGGTCAAGAGGAAGCTGGGTACTTTGATTGACACATCGCTCAAGCTTCCCCCACATCAAACTGCCTGCAGGTACAAGAGCTTACAGCAAGTGTAGGTACCCTGTGCATGCTGGCAGGAACTCAACACCCTGCAAAGAGCTTGCCTCGGTAGTTGGGAGAATCCCATGGGCTCACTAACAAGACCAGTCAGGTGTGAACAATACCCTCGGGACTCCGTGGCCAATGTCTACCTTCTGGATGCCTTTTTATCTGCTAGGCACTGTTGGTAATGCTGGGCACTGCTGCTACCTCTGTTGAGTGTTGTCACATTGACTGCTGCACTGCCATGGTCAAGACAGCTCTCAATATCTCAAAACCACGCTGTGGTTGGATAGACTTCTCCTCCTCTGCATTATGCCACAGGTGTCGAGTTGCCCCTGCCTTATAGAGCCTTCGGGGAGGCAGAGTGTTTCATCATTACTTCCAGCACTCCTTTACTGGAGTGAGAGCCCTGAGAGACTGAGTCAGATGTACCCTCAGGATGATGGTACCTTACTTGAAAGGGCATAGGGAACTGGCCCTGAAGTAGATGGCGGAGCAAACCAGGGCCACTTATGAGGCAAAGATACAGAATTGTAAGGACATGAGTAAACAGAGAGAGGAGAAGAGCTCAGGAAGACAGAGGACTGGACCAGATACACAGAGGATGGTGGATCAGAGTCCTTGTGCGCCTCTGACAAATTAACATCCCTGACTTCCTGGTCTGGGCCCTCACACAATATAGCAACACTTTTTTCCTCTTACTTTCCTGTAACATTATCTGTTGTACATCTAAAGTAACACTCCTCTTAACTCAGCTCGTTTAACTGGAGATTTTGGCTTTGCAACCAGAATCTTAACTAATATAACCTCCCAGTTACCCAGCTGTGGCCTTCTGGTGCAATTTTTCTGGTGCGAATGCCTGCTTAGTCTTCATTATCCAACTTCATTGTCACCTCCTCTCTGAAATCTTTCCTGACAGCGCCCTCTCTTGTGACGATTCAAAACTCTGCTCATAACCACTATACTGTAGTGTGATTCATCTATTTATAAACACTCCACTTGCCAGACCATGAGGTCCTCGAAGACAGAATCGTGTCTTAGTGCCTGAAACCCAGAAGGTGTTCAGTCAATGTTTGCAAAGATGCCTTGGTGGCTCCAAGTGGATTCTGGGAGCCACCTGCCAGTTGGCACCACACTGCCTGCTGCTCAACCTTCCAGGCACTCGAGGGGTCTGAATTTCTGCTGACTTTGCTAACTTAGCCCTTCATTCTCAGTTCCATCTTTTCCTAGTCCTCCCTGGGGTCCAGGATTGCTTGCCTGCTGGGACCCTCCTGCTCTGTGCAAACTTCACTACCTTTGGATCGGTGACAATTCCAAGGTGACCCCCTCTGGGGCAGAGCACACACACTGTTTCCCAGGGTTCTGAACTCTATGCTGAGTTTTGGCTCCTCTTAATGGCTTTGTGTGGTTGCCTGGGGCCCGTGCTACCTGTGTGTCTGCTCATGACAGCATCCCCCACCTGATCCAGCCATCTGTTTATTTTGGCTGCATCTCCTTCTTTATTCTCTCACTCCTGAAAGATGGTGAACAGTAGCTACTTCCTTTAATCAGCCAGAAGCCCTGGTTGCCTTGTCCATGGTAGAAAAATTGTCTCCAGATCAGTTGCAGCTTTCTTACATGAGAAAGAACATCAGTGCTCATTTGCTCAGGAAAAGCAACAACAAAACCCTCTTGCTCTGTTTAGACCATTTTTCCTTATGGATTGCAGTGCCCCTAGCACACCCGCCAGGTTTCCCTGCCAACTGCCAGCCATGTATCCAAGTTGCTGTTTCACTCCCTGACAGTGTGGGGCAAGGGAAGAGCTTGACAGCCTTGGGTGGGGGTTTGTTTGCTTTACTCAGGTTCTCACACACAGAGTGTTTTGCAAGAAGGGTTTCTGCCAGTAACTGATACTCTAACCTCTGTACCAATAGGTGTGCAGTTGCCTGGGGCATCAGGTGGTTTAAATGCTCTGGGGTTGTAACCCCTTTGTCCCTCAAAGTTTCACTTTTCTGACCTCTGCTTTCAGCCAAAAAAGAAAAAAAAAAAAATGTGATACCCAGGCTTAGTTCATCCTCAGGAATTTCAGAATGGTCTCCCTCTGAGCCCCGCCTCTTGTGCTGGTCGACATGATTTTCTGAGATTCTGTGATAGCCATGTGCTGTGGTCTGGAAATAGAGTCAGAACTTTGGGCAAAACAGTGCCTGCTGGGGACCCAGGCTCAGGCTGTTTCTGGTCTCCATGATGGATAAGGATGTCCACTCAGGATGGGCTCATATCCAAAAGAGCTGCTCCTCGCTTGAGAGGAAAGAAACAGCACTTCTGCGCCAGGCAGTGGCCTTTGGGCCTGTTGCTGCGGGACGGACATGGAATGAGAAATGAAAGGCCATCTCCAGCCAGGCTGAGGCTATGAGGGATGAGCATGGCAGAGGATGGTGTTGTCCTAACTCTCTTTCTTTCCTCGGCTAACTGCCTTCAGTAGGAGATTTCAATGCATCAAAATATTAGTTAAGGAGATACTTTAATCTGGGGACAAAAGGACACCTATTTAAACCTATTTTTCAGTGAAGGCAGTTAGAAGTGGTTTGTATCTGAACATAAATTACCACATCACCCCAACCACCACCACCCACCCCACTCCAAAGCTGATCTTTTAAAGTGAAAACCTGGTTTGGTGATTTGGGGCAGCCTAAAAGCATGTCTAATAGAAGAGAAAGAGCAACTGGACAGGGAGTCGGGCCTTGTCATTTTTTTATACATACATACATATATATATATATATATATATATATATATAATTTATTTTTTTTTTATTTTAGTTATTTGGGGCTGTGCTGGGTCTTTGTTGCTGCACACAGGCTTTCTCTAGTTGCAGCCAGTGGGGGCTACTATCCAGTTGCAGCTTGCAGGTTTCTCATTGCAGTGGCTTCTCTTGATTCAGAGCATGGGCTCTAGGGCACGTGGGCTCCAGTAGTTGCTATGCATAAGCTCGGTAGTTGCAGCTCTCAGGCTCTAGAGCACAGGTTCGGTAGTTGTGGCACACAGGCTTAGTTGCTCTGCAGCATGTGGATTCTTCCCAGATCAGGGATTGAACCAGTGTCCCCTGCATTGCAAGGTGGACTCTCAACTACTGGATCACCAAGGAAGTCCAATGTCTCCATTTCTAATGCTAGACTTGTTACTAATGATGTCATTTTGGGCAAATCATTTCTCCAACTTCGGTAGTGACCTCAGTGGAAGCAGAAAACACTGACATTCTAATTGCCAAATCCCTAGGCTAAGTTTCATTCCTCATCCTACTTGACAATTCCATTGCACATGGTGCTCTTGATTGCTCTTTCCTTCTCAAAACTGTCTCTGCTCTTAGTTCCTGGGGCTCGTCTCTATGAACCCTCTTCCTCTCTCTCTCCCTGCCCTTCACACTCATCTCTTGAACCCCTCCTGTCTTTCTGCTGCCCATCCTTTGCCTGCTGGTGTTTCCCAGAATTTCTCCATTGGGCTTCTTCTCATCAGTCATCCATTTTGTAAGCAATTCCAAGGACCCAACCACCATCTCTTAGCTGATAGCTGCCATATCCCTACTTCAGAACTCTCTCAGCCTCTCTCCTCAATGCCAGCCTCTCCTTCCAACTTTAGATGTCAAGCCCCTCCAACTCAGCCTGTCCAAACTCAGTTTGTTGTCTTCTTGTATATGTCCCATCTGTCCCCTGAAACCCGAGTCCTTGCAGCCTGTTCTGCCTTCTGTATTTCACTCGGTCTCAGAAGCTAAATGATCTTTTGTCTTCATTCTCCCTAAATAGATGTTGCTGCCTAATTTACCTGAGGCATGTAGGAACATGAAGATATTCCTACATCTTCATGTCATTGCTGCTGCTCTCTTCTTGTCCACAGGGTCTGTCACCTGAATCTCTAAAATGGTACAGGAAGGAGTTAAGGAGGGGTGTAGCTGACATAACAGAAAGCAAGACTTGCCATGGCTTACCCAAACAGAGAGTTTTGTGCTTTTTTTTTTTTTTCATGCAATAAGAAATCCAGATACAGAAGATCCAGAATCAATATGGCAGCCCCATTATACCTCCAAGACATGCCCTAATTTCCTTTTGTCTTTCCATTCAGCCATCCTTGACCACTGCTGTCATCTGTGGGCTTGTCACCTCATGCTCCCTAAATGATTGCTCCTCTTTTACATCAACATTCCAGGCAGAAGAAGAGGAAAGGCAAAAGGCAAATGCCTCTCAAGTCTGTTCCCTTTCAAAGAGCTGCCCTGAAAGCTCCATCCAGTGACCTGACTTACCTTCCATTGGCCAGAATGTCATGGGGCCACTCTCTGCAAGGAAGACTGGGAAAGGCAGTGGTAGTTTTGTTTGTTTTTCAAGCAGGGCACATTGCCTCCCTGAATAAAATTGAGGACGGTTCTGTTGGAAAGGAAGGAAAAGAATGAAAGGAATAAACACCGCATAAGCAAATATCTGTGACTGCAACAGCCTGATCTTGGTCTCCTGGCCATCTGAATCTTCATCCACTACTCTGTCCTCTATATCCCCTAAAAGAAATCTGACCGTACTGTGCACCTATTTAAAATATCTCTGTTGAGTCCTCAGTGGCTGCAGAATAAAGAACAAACACTTTGGTCCATGGGGTCCCATCTTCTTTTCTATGCTCTTCTCTTGTCATCACCGTCTGCCCAGAACACACTCTAAGATACCATAGAACCCGTAACAGTATGACTGTTCCCACTGCCCAACTGCCCTTCCCATTGCTGGAGATATTTCTTCAACCTTCATTCCTGGGGAGGGTGTAGGCATATATCAACCCCTCGACTCAAATTTCTTCCTTAATCCTTAGAAGAGAGACCTTCCTCATGCCTCTGAGTCCTCCCCATCCCACACAGCTTGTGATCTTTGGGTGCAGACAGTGGTGTGTTGGTCAGTGTTTAACAACTGGCTCTCTGGGGATGGGCTTCCCTCATAGTTCAGTCAGTAAAGAGTCTGCCTGCAATGCAGGAGACCCGGGTTCAATTCCTGGGTCAGGAAGGTTCCCTGGAGAAGGAAATGGCAACCCACTCCAGTGTTCTTGCCTGGAGAATCCCATGGACAGAGGAGCCTGGCAGGCTACAGTCTATGGGGTTGCAAGAGTCAGACATGACTGAGTGACAAAGCACTCTCTGGGGATGGGAGGCTCTGGTCTCTAGAGTTTACTGAGTCCTGTAGTATAAATACTACCCCCATGACCAGATTCAAGCTACCGACATGATGTAACCCATCCTGTAACTGAAAGAGGCATGGTTGGCTCCCAAGAGCCATTTTGAGTACAGCAGGAGACCCCCAACAGGGAACAAGGGTGCGTGATTAGGTCACAGCACCAAAACCACAGGCAAAGCTTAGTAGCCACCCCCTCACCGTCATCTCTGAACTAACACTCCCCCCATCCCTGCCCTGCCAAAGAGATCTCTTCTTTCCCTGAGTTCACACTGCTCTTTGGTGATTCTTCTCCCACAATAGTGTTTTTCTTAAATCTTCTTCTGTGTGAATGAGTGTACTTTTTCACACTGTGCGTTCCCTCGATCATTTACTCCACACATGGGGCACTGAGCCCCTTTCATCCATGATTCCCTGGTGAATCCTCACCTCCCTGGAGAGGCTGCCACACCTCAGGTCACCACCAGGAGTTACTCTTCAGCATCAGATGGAGACGCAGAACCTGAGCAGCAGGCAGCACATAGTGGGACTAAATGCCCACTTGTTTAAAGGATGAAGGAGGAAAAAAAACTGATTTTTCTCTTGCTGGAGCCCAGTCCCGCCTCCCTGTTATCCTAAGAAAGTTCACTTACCATTTGGGGCTCAACTGAAATGATTCATTCTCTAAGAAGCCCTTATTGGACCAGCCAACCCTCATCCCCACCACCAAAGGTGGGTTAATACCCCTTCTTTGGGCTCCCATAAGCCTTGGTCATCAGCAGAATTGATCACCCTGTATACCTGTGTTTCAGTTATGACAGTTTTGACAGCCTGTGGACCATCAGCTCCCTGAAGGCAGGGGTCTCGTTCGCAGTGCCACAACGGAGGTCCTTACTGATCACTTGCAGAATGGGGACTGAGCAGAATGTGTAGAATGCTCAAATATTTCCTGGGGAGGTTTAGTTTAATTTCTTTTGCCTTTGTCTTTTGCTCTTGCTATCCTTATTCTTGTTTTTCCCACCAAATCCCTTCTTTCAATTGGTAATACCAAAAGAAAAAAGAGAGAAAAGATTTCAATGAATTGCAGCTTCCAGCTGGTTATCATTATTTAAATTCTGGCTTTATCTTTGTGGGCAACTGAAGCCTATGATTTAAGCTATCTCTAGCTGAGCAAGAAGGTCCGGTGCCCGCCCAACCACTCATATTTCCAGAGTGCACTTGGCTGTGTCAATACACATTACTTGTCACATTGCAAAGAGTCTGAGAAGTTTGATCTCTGCTGTTAGATTGTTGTCATGTGTCAAATCACACAGCCCAGGGGGAATGACTACAAATGCACATGAAAAGCAGACTCTGAGCCATGGTTGGATTGCCTGAAAGATAAACACCTTATAGAGACCAGGAAAAGAGAGGTCAAAAAACAATCAGAAGCCACAGACACTGTAAGGTTTACTTTCATCTTCTTGCCCCTCTGAGCATCTCATTTTACCAGCCTGGGCAAATGTGCATTTTTCATCCAACTGGCCTTCCAGCTGATATTCCCTCAAGCAGGGACTAGTTTGAGTATGTAGTAGCATCACTGGTAACCAGGGTGGCAGCTGTGATTTCCTCACAACACAGCTGAGGAAACAAGGCAGGTGACTGTGCAAGATCCTCCCCACCAGCTCCTTCCCAATGAAAACTCAGAGAAAATGGCCAAATACAACTACACTTGGGCAAGAAAAACCTACTTCAGGGAGTATGAGCTATCCAAGCAGGAAGGCTGGAATAATTGTTTGCTGTGGCTAGTGATAGGTTTGTTTTTTTTCCTTGTTTCTTTAAAGTTGGCTGGAAAAAAAACCCAAATGGGTACTAGCTGTTCCATATTAAAGAAGGAATGGGCGCTAGTCAGTCGCCCCATTTCAAGACGCCCACGTGCTTGAAATAGTTTCCTAGAAAGGCAGATATAATTTAACTGGGTGTAGCTTAGCACACTGGCAGGGCATTTTTACGACACCTTCCAAATCCTCGATGGCTGATCCCGTGGTATGACAGCAGCACACCACATTCATTGCACCAGACAAGGATTAGGGGAGTAAAATTAGTCATGTATGTAAATTGCAATCACGTTGGACGGTTGTATGTGCTCATTTAGGCATTTTAACAGTGTGTGATGCTATACTCTCCGCAGGACTAATAAGCATTAGCCATAATGAGGTCAGTCAGTCAGCCAGGCATTCTCAGGGGATTTAATTGGGACATGGGTCTCTGCTGAAGTGAAAATTAATAACTTTTGTCAATGTTCTGGTGAAATGTTCTGTCTTATTAAACTATGAGGGTCAATTAGAAAGCATTATGTAATAAAGTCCCCAGCAGCAGAACTCAAATTGAGTTATACCACAGTCATTATTCCAGGGCGAATGCATTTGAAAATGGAAAACCAGAGCGCCATATGGAGGATTCGGGTCAGATTTACAAGCATCGCATGTTAAGGCTTCAACAAGAAGGAAACAATTAAACGTAATACCGAAATAAATCAGTGAGCCCGGCGTGCTATGCAGGGCAGGGCGCCTGGGGCCAGAGCAGCCCCGGAGCCGTGACACTGCGCAATGGCAGCACAGGCGAAAGGCTTGTTTGGACTGTATCAGGCAGCGCCATCCCCGCAGATGTCTCTGAGTGCTTGCTTCAAATCTGGGGCACACCTGGAAGGCTTGGGCCAGCACTCCGCCTCCTATAAATAACTCTTTATTGTCTGGCTATGAAGACAAGAGATTGCTTTTTATTAAAGTGCAAGTTATTGTGGTACAGCAAATTAAAGAATTTTAAAGTACACTAAACAGCCTCCGATAGTCCCCATTCAGTCATGTTTTATGGTACTTAATTTAAAAAAATCGTAACTCCCTCAGGAATGAGTTCCACAAGGCTCCAATAGGGTTGATTCGCCTGCCCCCTCAGGACCCTATAGGGGTCAGGGCACTAGATCTGCTTTTCAGGAGTGCCACAACCTTCATCCTACGAATGATGGAGCCCATCAGCATCTAGACTGCTTCTAGCTTCCACCAGTCAGTGCTCATGAAATCCTCTGCCTTTGCCATCTACTCTGGCCTTGTTCTAGGAAATGTGCTAGAAGCCTCTAAGGTACTTGAAATGAACAGTGTATTATCAGGCACAGAGTCTAGGCCAAGATTTGGGCTTTGACATAGAACTGTTCAGGCACTTATAACGAAGAGGGACTGGGAAGAATGGATGCTGGGGACACGGCCTCAGGCCTAGATGTGCGGGGGTGCTGGGAGGTGGGGTGCTGCAGCGACCGGACTGTCCTGTCTCTTCTGGAAGCCTGGGGAGGAGGCTTGTCTGCTGCACTCTTCACACAGATATTTAAAGATGCTCTGCACCTAAAACAACTAGGGAATAGAAGAGAGGGAAGGGAGGAGAGGCAGGCGGATGGGGGAGAGGGAAAGAGATACACAGACTATCCTTACTCTCCCGTTGCTAAAGGGCTACAACTTATCTGTCCTGCCCACTCTTCTCTGAACTTTCTCTTCCCTACTGAAGTGATCTGGGGTCTGATTATTTCTCCTTTCCCATAATCACATATATTGATTGTGTTTCTCATTAAACGCCAATTGTAACAGTGCCGCTTTCTTGATTCTAGACCACAGTGGAAGCCAGTTCATTCCTCTCACCCTCATCTCCATGACCACAGCTACAGTCTGAGTCCCTGTCACCTCCCACCAGAGCCCCTTTTTCAACGTTGCCTGCTCCCACCCACTTTTTCACACCACCCACAGTAATGTTTAAAAGGACACACACACAGATACGGTCAGCTGTTTAAAAAAACAAAAACAAAACTCTAACACTTTTCGTTTGCAAATAGGATAAATTCCAAAACCCTTGCCGCAGCCCACAGAACCCCGCCCGGATGTGTCCAGGGCTCACCGGAAGCCATGCTTCCTCTCACACCGCTCCTGTGGCTTCTAGAACGTGTGATGTTGTTGCCCTACTTGGAGTTTTTGCGCATGTAGTTTTCTTAGTCTGGAATTGTCTTCCTCCTGATTGTGGATCACTAGTTCCTCTTAAGCTTAAATAGCAAACCATCTGGGGAGAGGGCAATGGCACCCCACTCCAGTACTCTTGCCTGGAGACTCCCATGGACAGAGGAGCCTGGTAGGCTGCAGTCCATGGGGTCGCGAAGAGTCAGACAGGACTGAGCGACTTCGCTTTCACTTTTCCCTTTCATGCCTTGGAGAAGGAAATGGCAACCCACTCCAGTGTTCTTGCCTGGAGAATCCCAGGGATGGCGGAGCCTGGTGGGCTGCCGTCTATGGGGTCTCACAGAGTCGGACACAACTGAAGCGACTTAGCAGCAGCAGCAGCAGCGGCAGCAGTAGCAGCAGCATCAGCATCTGGGAGGCCTTTCCCAACCATTCTATCTAAAGTAGACCCATCTAGAACTCTATCGTCACCCTGTATGTTCCCAGTATAATACTTTTCATAATGTTTAATTTTAAAAAACAACTTAGTTTGGGCTGTTATTTTTTTTTTTTTTTCTGATTCCTTTTCAGTCTAAGTTCTGTGATGGCAAAGACCAGATCTGTTTTATTTTCAACTATGTAGTCAGCAGTGGGGGGAAGTGACAGGTGCTGTGTGCACTCAGTAAAGAAAAACCTCATTGAATTAAAGAGTTGCCTTGGAGGGAAGCATGAAGTTTTTCCAACTCCTTTATTTTGTAGAAACTATTTCTGAGGATGGAGAAATCATACGCACAGGAAAGTTTTGGAAGAGTTGGGACCGGTACCTGATCTACCTCAAAATATTTCTTTATTTCTTTCTTTTGCCACATCACCCAGTCCTATCTATTAAACATATCTTGTCTTTATCCCTGTTTGAATAAACACCACCATAAATCCTATGGTGAAAGCATGTTTAAAACCATTTTAAAAAGTAAAGCTGCTCCATCAATAAGAGAACAGATTATTTGATTCTAGTATATTCACATAAGGGAATGAAAATGAATGAGCCAAAGCTTTGGGCCTAAAAGTGGTTGAATCACAAACACATAATGTTGAATAAGAACAGCTAGTTACAAAACAGTGTATAATTGTGATAGCACTTATATAGAGTTTACAACATAAGCAAAACTAAATAGCAAGTGATTAGTGGATATATGGTCAAACTCTAATAAAAAATAGGAATAAGGAATATTTTTTTGAAAAATAATAAAAGCAACATTCAGATGGTTACTTGCCAAGTGTAGAGAGAGGCGGGAAGGAAGAGCATGGAGATGGGGTAGGTGGTGATACATTAGTTGGGTAGCAGTTTCACAATTACCCATTTATTTTTTATGCTTAATAATTTGTAAGCTTATATATATAAAAAGGACTTACCAGGTGGTTCAGCAGGGAATAGAATCAGGAGACACAGGAGATGCACTTTCAATCTCTGGGTCAGGAAGACCCCCTGGAAGAGAAAATGGCAGCCCACTCCAGTATTCTTGCCTGAGAAATCCCATGAACAGAGGAGCCAGGTGGCCTATAATCCAAAGGGTTGCAAAGGGTTTGACACAACTGAGCAACTAAGTACATGTATGAAAAATTGATTAATTTTTAAGAATTAAAATTGACATGATTTCAGCTTTGCCCGACTATACCCAATCTCAGAAAGGAGTTCTTTCTCCTTCTTCAGGTGTGCTTCAGAGAGCTTCCTCCAGCCTCACAAACCTGGCAAATTGGAGTTCTTGAGGCCTGTTCCTGAGCCAGGTCAATATTGTACAAAAACATACAATAATCGTTCAGACTGTGTGGAAGATGACTTTGGAGTTAACTACCCAGTGGGGTAGAGCCCTTGAGCAGAGTAACCTCTTTATTTGTCTTTCCACAATAACAGACTCTTCTTTACTGTCCTCAGGGCTTTTGCTCATTTTCTATCCTGGGATTACAATGCAAACACCCTGGGAGTATCCACATCAAAATCAACACCCTAGAACAGTCTTATGGATTCTGAGGGAGAAGGTGAGGGTGGGACGTTCTGGGACAATAGCATTGAAACATGTATATTATCATATGTGAAACAGAACACCATTCCATGTTCTATGCATGAGACAAATGCTCAGGGCTGGGGCATTGGGATGACCCAGAGGGATGGGATGGGGAGAGAGGTGGGAGGAGGGTTCAGGATGGGGAACACATGTACACCCATGGCTGATTCATGTCAATGTATGGCAGGACCTACTACAATATTGTAAAGTAATTAGCCCCCAACTAAAATGAATAAATTTATTTAAAAAAAAAAATCAACACCCTAATGATCTTCACCGATGCTGAGCGAGTGGTATGTTGAAGTGAGGCATGACAGTGGTAAAGGAGGTGAGAGAGCCTCAAAGGCAAGTCAGGCCACTGTCCTCTTGTCCAGGTGGCCTTACCTGTTTTTTTGCACAACCTCATTAATTGAAGGAGAAGAGGGTGACAGAGGATGAGATGGTTGGACGGCATCATTGACTCAATGGACATGAGTCTGAGCAAACTCCAGGAGATGGTGAAGGACCAGGATGCTGCAGTTTATGGGGTCGCAGAGAGTTGGACATGACTGAGCGACTGACACGACAATTGATTTCACATTCTTTGTCTCTGATGTGAGCCCTGGCCTTGGCACCGGCACACAGTACCCCAAGACGGCCAGCAGGTGTGCCCCTGGTGGTGTTGCCACAGGCTGAAATTAGCCTCCTTGAGCAATTCCTTTTTCTAGTGTTAGTGGAGGGAGTTCCCACCATAAGGGTTTCTGGTTCATTTGTGTTACTGGGTCTCTCAGGGCCACACTTATGTTTTGAGAGAGAATTTTGGCATCGGGCTCCTTCTGACATGTCAGGCTGAAAAGTGATTTTGAGCCAAAAGTTCTGTTGCTTCATTTCGGTTATTTATGAGAAGCTGGTATTTTCTGCTAACAAAGACAATGGGAAATTTCAAAACCTAAAAATTATCAAGCTGTTGGGATAATGGTGGGAAAATAGAAATTGCAAAGTATTTCTCAACAGTTGGAGTAACTTGCCTTCCATATTTTTTCCCAAGATAATTAGGAAGATAAATGCCACTTGCCTTTTGGAATCTTTTTGCTGATAAGTATGAAACTATTCCAGGGAGATTCTGGATGCTGGGTCCCCATGACCACACACTCCTATAGGAAAACGCAATCTGCCTGCACTTTCATCTGTTGGTTAGTGAACGAATGGAAGAATAAATGAATGAGAAAACCACTCAGCTACACACACACATATTGCCACACATACTCATGTATTACTATCTTAGTTTGAGGCTAGATTGTTTCTTTATCTTAAAGAATGTGGGGTTTTTCTCTGATTATAAAACTAACATGTCATTATAAAATGCTTGGAAAATACAGAAAAGTATAAAGAAAAAAATAAAGGCATCCATAATCCAGTGTCACAGAAAGATCTTATTAACACCTAGGTTTATATCACATGATTGTTTTTTTGAGCATGTAAATGTTGCATGGCTGAGATGTTACTGTGCATACTGTTATTATTTGTGTTAGACAGAATTCTAAGATAATTCCCCAATGCCTGACACCCTTGATTTATCTCCTCCTCCTGGAGCATGGGCAGAAGTGACCTGCAAATGGGACATAGATATCACTCCCATGACTGGGTTATGTTACAATGGACTTTAAGAAAAGGAGATTATCCCAGGTGGGTCTGACCCAATCAGGTGAACCTTAAAAGAGACTGGACTTTTCCTGGACACAGGGCTATGAAGCATGAGAGGGATTGAAAGTGAAGGAGATTCTCTCTTGGTGGCCTTGAAGATACAGAGGGCCACAGGGCAAGTAATTCTGGAAGGTTTCAGAAGTTAAGAGCAGTCCTCACTGACATCCAATAAAGAGACAGGGACCTTGGTCCTATAACCACAAGGAACTATATTCTCAAACTAGTTGAATGAGTTTAAAAGAAGACCCCAGCTCCAGATGAGGACTCGGCCAGGCCAACACATTCATTTTGGTCATGAGACCCCGAATATACAGAACCACAAAATAGTAAGTGCCTATATTTGTAGAGAGAGGCCTGGCATGCTGCAATTCATGGGGTCGCAAAGAGTCGGACACGACTGAGCGACTGAACTGGACTGAACTGATATTTGTAGTAATTTGCCATGTTGCCATAGAAAAATGACCAAATATCCTTTTTCATTCACATTACAACTTAAACCTTTTTTTCCTATTATTGTTAACTAAAATTTTCATATTTTCATCTAATATGTGTACAGATCATTTGTTGTTGTTCAGTCACTCAGTCCTGTATGACTCTTCATGACCCCATGGACTGCACCATGCCAGGCTTCCCTGTCCTTCACCAACTCTCAGAGTTTGCTCAAACTCAAGCCCATTGTGTTAGTGATGCCATCCAACCATCTCATCCCCTGTCGACCCTTCTCCTCCCGCCTTCAATCTTTCCCAGCATCAGGGTCTTTTCAAATGAGTCAGTTCTTCATATCAGGTAGCCAAGTAATGGAGTTTCAGCTTCAGCATCAGTCCTTCCAGTGAATATTCAGGATTGATTTCCTTTAGGATTGACTGGTTTGATTTCCTTGCAGTCCAAGGGATTCTCAAGAGTCTTATCCAACACCACAGTTCAAAGGCATCAATTCTTCAGCCCTCAGACATTTTTATTGTTCAGCTCTCACATCTGTACATGATTGCTGGAAAAACCATAGCTTTGATTATATGGACCTTTTTCACCACAGTAATGTCTCTTCTTTTTAATATGCTGTCTAGGTTTATCATAGCTTTTCTTCCAAGGAGCAAATGTCTTTTAA
Source organism: Okapia johnstoni (assembly GCA_024291935.2). Lineage (NCBI taxonomy): Eukaryota > Metazoa > Chordata > Mammalia > Artiodactyla > Giraffidae > Okapia > Okapia johnstoni. Next base: position 76,481,721 of record CM044314.1, read on the forward strand.
TTTCATGGCTTCAGTCACCGTCCACATTGATATTGTAGCCCAAGAAAATAAAATCTGTCATTGTTTGCATTGTTTCCCCATCTATTTGCTGTGAAGGGATGGGACTGAATGCCATGATCTTAGTTTTTTGAATGTTGAGTCTAAGCCAGCCTTTTCACTGTCCTCTTTCACCTTCATCAAGAGGCTCTTTAATTCCTCTTCCCTTTCTTCCATAAGGGTGGTATCATCTGCATATCTGAGGTTATTGATATTTCTCCCCACAATCTTGATTCCAGCTTGTGCTTCATCCAACCCAGAATTTAGCATGATGTACTCTGTATATAAGTTAAATAAGCAGGGTGACAATATACAGCTTTGATATACTCCTTTCCCAATTTGGAACCAGTCCATTGTTCCATGTCCGATTCTAACTGTTGTTTCTTGACCTGCATACAGGTTTCTCAGGAGGCAGGTAAGGTGGTCTGGTAGTCGCATCTCTTGATGAATTTTCCACAGTTCATTGTGATCTACACGTCAAAGGCTTTAAGGTAGTCAATGAAACAGAAATAGATGTTTCTCTGGAATTCTCTTGCTTTTTCTATGATCCAACAGATGTTGGCCATTTGATCTCTGGTTCTTCTGCCTTTTCTAAATCCAGCATGTGCATCTGGAAGTTCTTGGTTTATATACTGTTGAAGCCTAGCTTGGAGAATTTTGAGCATTACTTTGCTGCTGCTGCTGCTGCTGCTAACTTGCTTCAGTCATGTCCGACTCTATGCGACCCCATAGGTGGCAGCCCACCAGGCTCCGCCGTCCCTGGGACTCTCCAGGCAAGAAAACTGGAATGGGTTGCCATTTCCTCCTCCAATGCATGAAAGTGAAAAGTGAAAGTGAAGTCGCTCAGTCGTGTACAACTCTTAGCGACCCCATGGACTGTAGCCTACCAGGCTCCTCCGTCCATGGGATTTTCCAGGCAAGAGTACTGGAGTGGGGTGCCATTGCCTTGTGAAATGAGTGCAATTGTGTGGTAGTCTGAGCATTCTTTGGCATTGCCCTTCTTTGGGATTGAAATGAAAACTGACCTTTTCCAGTCCTGTGGCCACTGCTGAGTTTTCCAAATTTGCTGGAGTATTGAGTGCAGCACTTTCACAGCATCATCTTTTAGGATCTGAAATAGCTCAGCTGGAACTCCATCACCTCTGCTAGCTTTGTTCATAGTGATGCTCCGTAAGGCCCACTTGACTTCGCACTCCAGGATGTCTGGCTCTAGGTGAGTGATCACACCAACATGGTTATCTGGGTCATTAAGATCTTTTTTGTATAGCTCTTCTTTGTATTTTTCTTAATATCTTCTGCTTCTGTTAGGTCCATACCATTTCTGTCCTTTATTGTGCCCACCTTTGCGTGAAATGTTCCCTTGGTATCTCAGATTTTCTCGTAGAGATCTCTAGTCTTTCCCATTCTATTGTTTTCTTCTATTTCTTTACATTGTTCACTTTAAAAGTCTTTCTTATCTCTCCTTGCTGTTCTTTGGAACTCTGCATTCAGATAGGTATATCTTTCTTTTTCTCCTTTGCTTTTTGCTTCTCTTTTTTACTCTGCTATTTGTAAGTCCTCCTCAGACAACCATTTTGCCTTTTTGAGTTTCTTTTTCTTGGGGATGGTTTTGATCACTGCCTCCTATACAGTGTTACAAACCTCTGTCCATAGTTCTTCAGGCACTCTATCAGATCTAATCCCTTGAATCTATTTATCACTTCCACTGGATAATCATAAGGGGTTTGATTTAGGTCATATCTGAATGGCCTCCTGATTTCCTTTCCTTTCATTTTAAGGCTGAATTTTGCAATAAGGAGTTCATGATCTGAGCCACAGTCAGCCACTGGTCTTTTTTTTGCTGACTGAATAGAGTTTCTCCATCTTTGGCTACAAAGAATATAATCATAATTGATATTAACCAGTCTGTATTATTGGGCATTTATGTGTTGCCATTATCATGTTGCCATTATATGTCTGTACAGTCAAAGTATGGTTTTTCTGGTGGTCATGTATGGATGTGAGAGTGGACCATAAAAAAGGCTGAGCACCAAAGAACTGATGCTTTCAAACTGTGGTGCTGGAGAGGACTCTTGAGAGTCCCTTGGACAGCAAGAAGATCAAACCAGTCAAAGGAAATTAACCCTGAAAATTTATTGAAAAGACTGATGCTTAAGCTCTAGTCCTTTGGCTTCCTGATGCAGAGAGCCAGCTCATTGGAAAAGACCCTGATACTGGGAAAGATTGAGAGCAGGAGGAGAAGGGGGCAACAGAGGATGAGATGGTTGTATGGCATCACCAACTCAATGGACATGAGTTTGAGCAAACTCTGGGAAATAGAAAAGAACAGGGAAGCCTGGCGTGCTGCAGTCCATTGGGTCACAAAGAGTTGGACATGACTGAGCGGCTGAAAAACAACAATTATAGGTGTTAGAGATGTGTTACTTAAAAATTAAGTGTTGTCTTCTTATTTTGTAACTGTGCTTTTTATTTTATTTTTTGTCACATGAAAGAAAAACGAAACATCTGCTAAGCTTCATTGCCTCCGAGAGAAAGAGACAGAGAAACAAACAAGGACATGGTATGTCTAAAGTTTTCTCTTTGCTCCTGAATGGAAGGTAAAGACTGTGTGTTTCAAAGATGGAAGTCCTGAACACCTGCAGGCTATGTTGTTCAAGAGGAGGGATGAAGGCTGGGAGCTACAGAGGTTAAAGACTGGCTTCTCCCTAGTTAGTGGTTCCCCAGGGCTGAAGAGAAATATGGGTTGGACCCCTTATGGAGCTCTGGTCCCATCTGAGCCTGGTGCTCTGGATCACCTCAGAGTGGGCCTGCTGCATGACTGACTATGGGACTGATGAGGCTCTGCCAAGGTCCTCAAACCCAGTTTGAGGTGGGAAAACTGAGAATGCATCTAATTACACTTGGTTAGTACTTGTTTCAACCAAATTTAATTTCACTTTGAAAAATAAATATGACATTTCATACTTAAGAGATATGGGGCATTGCTACCTGTTACCTAAATGGTACTGTGATAAATAGTCCTACATAAATGTGTCTCTCTATTTATTACTATTTATTTGAACAGATTTCTAGAGATAGGTTAAAGGATATAAGTATTTTGACATCATTTATATAAATTGATGCTTTTAAACTGTGGTGTTGGAGAGGACTCTTGAGAGTCCCTTGGACTGCAAGGAGATCCAACCAGTCATTCCTAAAGGAAATAAGTCCTAAATATTCATTGGAAGGACTGGTGCTGAAGCTGAAACACCATTACTTTGGCCACCCAATGCGAAGAACTGACTCATTTGAAAAGGCCCTGATGCTGGGAAAGATTGAAGGTGGGAGGAGAAGGGGACGACAGAGGATGAGATCGTTGGATGGCATCACCGACTCGATGGACATGAGTTTGAGTAAGCTCCGGGAGTTGGCGATAGACAGGGAAGCCTGGCATGCTGCCGTCCATGGGGTCACAAAGAGTCAGACACGACTGAGCAACTGAACAGAACTGAACTGAATTTATATAAATTATAATTTATAACTATAAATTAGGTTTTTAGATTTCTTAAGCTAAACTATATAGAAGACCCTAGATGCAGACTAAATTCTCCCTTCGGCCTCTTCCCGCAACCACCCCCATGTACCAACCACAGAAGATTCAAGCCCAGTTGAGCAAGTGTAGGCACTGTATATTTCCTCCTGGGGAAGGTACTAGCATACAGCCTAGGCTGTGTAACAACTGGCACAGACATGGCCTGCTACACACCCACCTATGCCAGTAACTGGCTGTGTGACCTAGTGTATGCATTTCTTGGGGCTGCCATGACCACAGCTGGATGTTTGTTTTGGCATGAACAACATAAGTTTATCATTACAGTTCTGGAAGCTGGAATTCCAAGACCAGGGGCCAGTAGGATTGGTTCTTTCTGAACTGTAAGGGAAGAATCTGCCCAACCCTCTCTCCCAGCTTCTTTCTGGTGGCTTACTGGCAGTCATGGCTATCTTCTCCCCATGTCTTCATATGGTCCTTTCTCCACTCCAAACTCCCCATTTAAAAAAATAATTTTATTTATTTATTTTTGGCTCTGCTGGGTCTTTGTTGCTGTGCAGGTTTTTCTCTAGTTGTGGCAATCAGGGGCTACTCTCTAATTGTGGCACGTGGGCTTCTCATTGCAGTGGCTTCTCTTGTTGGGCAGCATGGGCTCTAGGGTGCGTGGGCTTCATTATGCAGTGTATGGGCTCTAGAGCACAGACTCAGTAGTTGTGGCACACCGGCTTATGTGGGATCTTCCCAGACCAGAGATTGAACCCGTGACTCCTGCATTGGCAGGCAGATTCTTTACCACTGAGTCACCAGGAAAGCCCCCACATTCACCTTTGTATAGGGATACCAGTCTTATTGACCTCATCTGAACTTCAGTATCTGCAGAGACTCTATTGCCATACAAGGTCACATTCACAGATCCTGGGGGTTAGGACTTTAGGGGGACACAGTTCAATTCATGACACTTTGGAGAGCCACATACACTCTCTGAGGCTCTGTTTCTGATCAACAAAACAGGAATGATACTACCCTCCCTATAGTGAGGATTCAATTTACATGATAAATGGGAAGAGAGGTAAGGGACAGAGCACTTACTCAGTGCCTGGCACACAGCACTTACTTAATAATATTGACTAAGTTACCAAGTAAAACTGTTGCTCTTACTGTTGCGGTGCACTCACATGGATACAGAAACCCATCGCTAATTATTGAGTGGAGATGTGTGTTTATGTGACCGCTCCAGCACCCCTACAGAGGAGAAACCATCTTACTTTTCAAGTATCTGGTGCGTTTTCCTGGTCCAGTCTTCACAGGCTGGTTGTTAGCCAGACACAAACCTCGCCTCTGCCACAAAGCCCACTTAGGAGATTGGCGCCTGCCTTCTGCTGCTAGTTTGTTTTTTGAAAAATGCCGACGCCCCTGTTCATCCACAGTGCCAGGACTCTGTGCAAAGCTGCCCACACAAGCGAGGCTTCCCTGAACTCCAGGGTTTCAGAACGTGGACCTGGCACCAACCAAACGTAGTGAGAGAGGCTTTTATGATATACACACATGTGCATGCACACACCCACACCCACACCCACACCCACACACAAGCCAAAGTAAAGACCCCAATCAGTACTTAAAGCAACTTTTAAAAGGAATAGAAATTGCTCAATCTCTTTGATGATATTCAAAGAGTCTTTTTTAATATATGAGAAAGCCCATGCTAAATTCTGAACACATCTGGTGTCCCCAGCTCTTTCTCCCCCCACTCTAAACCCTTTTAAGTCCATAATGTAGAAGGTCTGAAGACACACAAGGATCTCACTGCAGCATAATTGGGCATCCTGAGCCCTCTGGGTTGGTTTTGGTGCCCCACCTCAGCCCAGAGAAACTTTTTCACCTAGTAGGAGGGGAAAGGTTTGGGGAAGGGGCATGGGGGGCGGGGGGCGTGGACAATGGCCTACTTTTGATGGGAGAGCTAAGCCGCCTGAAGGAAAATGTTTGCTATTCATTTCGCCCTGACACTCCAAGAGAGGAGCACAATTTCTTTTGTGATTGGAGGTAATGTAATCTACAGGAAAATCAATGTGGGCTGACAGGAGAATCGCCCAGCTGATCCGCAGACCAGAGACACTGAATCACAGCAGGCTGCAGGCAGCCGCTTGGCTCTGCACTACTGTTGCCTCTGGGAGAACGAAATTTTGGAAAAGCTCACACCCTGGGGTGCTCCTGACTCCGCTAGGCTGTCAGCCCGGCTGGCTGGGCTGCTAGAAGTTGAGTGACAAAGCACTCAGTTGGGGGGACGGTGTTAGGGGCACAGAGGGCCACAGCATGAGGCCTGGAGGGTTTCTGTGAGGAGGGAGACAGAGATGCTCATATTACAAAGAGATGGGAGAGACAGACCCACAAACAGATACACGTACACACACACTCAGTTTTAAATGATCTTCATGAGCCTGTATTACTTCACTGCTTTTTAAATTAAAAAATTCAGACTCTCTACCTCCACCCCCAAACATGCATTACTCTAGTAATCAGAGAATAAAATGTAAAACTAAATCAGAGAAACTTAACGACTATAGCTCTTGCCACCCTCAGAACATCTGCACATCTGCTGGGCCCCTCTGCTGGCCTGGTGCAGCTGACCTCAGCACCCATAGCCACCACAGCGGCAGCAGCAAGGTTAGCAGGTGTCACCCCAATATGGCTGCAAATCACGTCCTTCAATCTGGAGACATAGTCAGGATCCTAGGTATATGCTGTCTCCACCCTGAATGTCCCTTTTACTTGCATCAAGGCCATGGACAGCCTTCTGGTACCTGGGTGTTTGATTTGAGGCATTACCAACACTTCCCCTTTGGGGGTGAGGGGACTTGAGATCTGTGTAGTTAAAACATGTAGTCTATTGCAAGAAGCATGTGGAAAACGGCATTTGAGAAAGTAACGGGTTAAGAACTAGAACCCAGAGATTGAGTCCTGGTGGTGCCCATTGTTACCCAAAACCGATTCCCAGACACAGGAGGCCGGGTGGCCCAGAGGAACTGACGAGCCTCACAGGCCTCTTGTGACCCCTCCCTCTCAGCTTAGCAAAACCATGTCTCCCACAGACACTGGCTCCTCCACATCTCTTTTGTCTCCTGCCTCCCAAACCCCCTGGCAGAGGCTTTCTACTTCACCTACTACGTTCCTAGCAGAAGCGTTTAAGGCCGTAGAGATGTTGACCTCAAGCCTGCTCTATTCCAAGATCCGAGGGCAAGTCTTGGTCTGAACTGGCTCCCATTCCTTCCTTTCCCCCCTGCACAGTCCCTGCTCTGCAAGGAGCTGACAAGGGCTCTGGACAGCGGGACAGCGGGATCCAGTAAATCTGAGGCCTGTCTAGGTGCTTCATTTATCAAGAGGCCTAATTTACCCAGGCCCTTTAGACTAATTGCAGATTTGCAAAAACTGCTGAGAGTGTAGAACCGAGTATTGTGAGTGTCCCTTGCCATATTTCTGCTAATGTGTTTCATCTGGAGTGCATAAAGAGGCAGGGATGCTGATTTTAGACACAGCACTTTGGGGCTAATCCAGCTAAATGATTAGTCCTAAAATTCTGCAGTGATGTCATTTTCCCTACAGTGCTCTGCCAGTCGGCTTGTTTGCTTTATAGTGAGAAATATGTACTCGCAGCCCCTGCTAGCTGTCTCGGCTTCAGGGAAATCCGCCCTCCGTGGTTTATTTGGGGCAGCGACGCAGCCCACTCGTCAATCTCTGGGTCTCTTCCCAGGTTGACAAGGATTGCCAGCAGACAGCAATAATGGCAAAATGTAACTTCTTCAGGGGACTCTTGGATATACTGCGGTCTCCTCCATCACCCTAGGCATGCCTGTAGACAGGTTCTGCCAACCAGGGACGCCACCCAGATTCTGAGCTCCAGGCCAGGTGGGTGTGGATAAGAGGTGGCGTCTCAGCTCTGCACCCAGCTGTGTTGGCACCTGCCAGTTCCACGACGTCTCTGAGCCTCAGTTTCCTCCTCTGGGAAACAGACATGAACACCTACTGAGAAGCTCAAAAGAGATAATATGTATGCAAGGGTTACCCAAGGGGGCAGCCCTCATGGCAAGGATGAACAGGGAGCTTTGGAGTCAGATGGTTGAAGTTCGAGCTCAGTCACTTCTGAGCCCTAAGATCCTGATTACTCATCTGCAGTGAGCTCTAGGCTCCTCCTACTTCAGACGCACGACTATGCAAGTAGCCTTGCGGGATGATTGAACTCAGCATCCACTCATCCCAGCTCCAGGTCTGTGTTCTACACATGACAGATGCTCAGAAAACAGTGCTCTGATTTGGGTTTATACATGTCCCCAATGTTGGGTCCATGTATCTATTTCAGAAGTAGTTAATGGTTGTTTCACAGCCTAGCAAGTTATTTTCCCAGTAAGTTCAAACAAGTCTGCATTTGGCATAATCTCAGAATTGAAAAATAAAATTTCTAAAGTTGGTTAGACTTTCTAGAATTCCTTGCTATGTTTTGGAGGAGGGGTAGCAATATTGCTGAAGTCTTTGCAAATTCCAAAGCGCATATTCTCCTTAGTATTTATAACAAACATGTATAGAGTGCTTAGTGCATGCCAGGCACTGTAATAGAAGCATTTTATATACAAATGCCTATTTCCATCTTAACCATACCTCTCCAAAGCAAGTGCTATTATTATGTCCATATTAGTGATGAGAAAATAATCTTTGTAAGATTAAAGACTTAAACCAAAATTGCTCTCTCTGTTAAGGAACAGAGAAGAAACTCAAGCCTTTGGGTCCAGCTCCCCTCACACAGGGGAAAAGTCACAGGAAGGGAAACCTGCAAACACAGGCTCCAACCCAGCAGTGGTCTACGGAGTGCCAGTTACTAAGCTGGGTGCTGTCCACATAGCATCTCTAATCTTCCCAACAATGCTGCAGAGTGGGAAGTAATATTGATCCAAGTTACAGATGAAGAAAGGAATGCTTGCTCGTTTCCCCAAGTTATTGGGCTTGAAATGGGAGGAGCTGGGAGTAGAATCCAAGGCCACCTCCCTCTAGAGGCTACTTCTTTGTGCTAATCTGGGAGGAGGATGAGCCCCGCAAATGGGCTCATGAAGCAGACGCCCATGATGGAATTGCTGGGCCCGTAATCTTTAGAAACTGGCTCTGGTTCAGTTGTGAGCATGATCTTCATAACTAGGCCAGAATAAATGAGGCTGTGTCTTTGACACCTTCACAATGCCCCTCGCTTGCCTAAAAACTCTGCAGCGTGATCCTTTGGCCTAGAGAATTGTTAAATAGCAGCCCTGGAGAAGCTGAGGGCAAAGAACTCCTCTGTGTTGTGAGAGGCTGGGTGTAAAGCCATCTTATTAATTGGCCCGCCTGGTGGGAATGTTTGTCCTGATGGATCAAAGCTTGAAGCTGAGACACAGCACCCAAAGCCATGGAGGCAACATTTGTCTTGCATCTCCCATCTCTGATTAAGAAGCCGGGGGCATGGGCCAAATTGCATGATGGATTCCTCACACATCATACCATAAATTTACCCCCAAGGGCCCAGTGCCGTGGGTCCTGGCTGTGTCAGCATGCTAACACACAGCCTCAGAACCATAACGTAGTGTTCTAGGGGGAGGCTGAAATTAATGAAACCCTGGCTGACATTTTGAGCACGCACACACATATCTCAAGATTATCCCACAAGTATATTTCTTGTAGAGAGAGTAGTTTTTCCATATTAAAAGATGGCATTAACCTTCAATAGTCCATCACTTGTGTTAATCCTTTCCACCTGTAAATATATCAGATAAAAATATCACACTGGCTGTGCCTGTGTCTTACAAATGTGGCTTAGATCTGGACATGGGAGAGATGATAGGTTGAATTTTTCACTTGCAAATATCCATCAAAACTAGAATCAGTAGGTGGTGGTGGAAGGAGCATGGGATTTGGGGTCTGCAAAGCCTGATTCAAATACCAGCTTCATTACTAGCCCAGGGACTTTGGGAAGGTTCCTTGGCCAGTCACCCCCTACATGTGTGGAGTTTATGCCTTGCAAAAAAGGGCTTTGTGTAATTAGTCCATCCAGATAGTCTGAGTTTTTGTAATTCATCTGCCTGAAGGGGGTGATTTCAATACTTACACCATTGTAAGCATGACCACAGTTCTTGCTGCCCTGGCTTTTTCAAGGCTCATCAGCCTCCTCCGTAAAACCAAGAGCATGCCTTCTTTTCCAGGTTCTGAGCTTGAGTGATGCTATATGTATAAGCCCAGACCCATATTTCTATCATAGAAAGGAGGCCCAGTGCATTCATTGTAGCTAGAACCAGGATTATAAAATGGCAGCCTGTGGGCAAGGGTCATTCCACATATGGGTTTTATTTGGCTCACACATGATTTTAGAAATGTTGAAGCCAAATCCTTTAAAAACCACAATAATCAGGAGCCTAAAAACCTTTCAAAGTCAAGAGTTGTTTGTTTTTATAAAAACTGTACTTCCAGTTGTTGTTCGCTGTTCAGTCGCTAAGTTGTGTCCGACTCTTTGTGACCCCATGGACTGCACCATGCCAGGCTTCTGAGTCCTTCACCATCTTCTGGAGTTTGCCCAACTCATATCCATTGAGTCAGTGATACCATCCAACCATGTCATTCTCTGTCACTCCCTTCTCTTCCTGCCCTCAATCTTTCCCAGCATCAGGGTCTTTTCCAATGAGTTGGCACTTTGCATCAGGTGGCCAAAGGACTGGAGCTTCAGATTCAGCATCAGTCCTTCCAATGAATATTCAGGGTTGATTTCCTTTAGGATTGACGGGTTTGATCTTCTTACTGTCCACAATTTGAAAGCATCGGTTCTTCCTTGCTCAGACTTCTTTATGGTCCAACTCTCACATCTGTACATGACTACTGGAAAAACCATAGCTTTGACTAGACTGACCTTTGTCAGCAAAGTGATGTCTCTGCTTTTTAATATTCTGTCTAGGTTTGTCATAGCTTTTCTTCCAAGGTGCAAACATCTTTTAATTTTGTGGTTGCAGTCACTGTCCGCAGTAAATTTGGAGCCCAAGAATATAAAATCGCTACTTCCAGTTCCTCTTGACAATTGGAATGTCTGGGCACATGAATGGCACCCCGCAAGAGTGATAATCACCAGGATCTGTGAAAGGGTGCTTCTTGCAAAAAGGCAAGCTCATTGCAGGTCTCACGGCCCCCACTCTCAGCCTGCACGGGCACCATGCGGGCCACCTCCTTCAGGCGTATTCACCACCAGTTGTGTTCCCACTGATTCAGACGTCCAGGCTCCTGCTTCCTGAAGTGTGATCTCCTGGCCAGCACCTGAGAGTATGTGCAAGATGAGGATGCTCAGGCCCCAGCACAGACTTCCTGGATCAGGATCTACAGTTTAACAAAGTTCCCTGAGTGATCCACAGGCACACTAAGGTTTGAGAAGCCCTCAACTAGGAAGAGGGTGGCAATCTGTGGTCTGTGAGCCAAATCCAGCCAACTGCCTGTTTTGTCAGTCAAGTTTTATTGGAACACAGCCACGCCCATTTGTTTATATGGTCTCTATGTTGAGTAGTTGCAGCACACCCTCAAAGCCTGAGATATGTACTGTCTGGCTCTTTACAGAAAAGATTGCCAACTTCTGCTCTAGAAGAATGCTTTTTCTTAAACAAACAAACAAAAAAAAGCAAAATATATTTCTAAAAGAATATCTTATTATAGGTTCAAATTGGACATTCCGAGTGCTATAGATGCCACAGAGGGAGTAACTGTTCAGGAACATTTCTTCATACAAACTGCTAGTTTCACCTTCTCTGGTTTCTCTTGATTTGGGGTTCTGAGGTCTCAGTCCTTAGAGAGACCACAAAACTTTATCCCTAACGTTGGCAGAGGAGCCTCTTCCATTTGGATCTCCTGCCTCTTCTTTGTCTCTCTCTCAGCCTTCCAGGCATTTATCCCCTTTTTCATCTCTTCCCCAGGACTTGCTTCTTCTTTTCTTGCCTGTTACACCTTCAGCTAGGCCCGGTTTCTTCCTGGATGATTTGGGTAAGTACAGCCCTGGGACAGTCAGGATGGGGAGGTCAGGCCAGGTTGTCAGTGCAGAACCCATGAGATAAGCAGGCCTTTCACCAAGCCTCAGATTCATAGTGCATCTTCTACACTAGTGCTTTGCTATAAGCATGTCTTTCTTTACCTTATGCCAGTCGTGTGTGTACAGACCCCAGAAGACAAAAAGAGCAAAGCAGAGACTCATCCTGCAACCTGATGAAACAACTGGCCCACACGAGGCTCTCACTGCTGGTACCTGGGGGCCTTCCCACCTGAAGCGACGTGTTGTTCTTTTTTTTACTGATCTGGAGGTAGAAAACTCTGTGAAATACTGCAAAGTAAAATTGTTTTAGAGCCAAAAAAGTGTCTAGAGCCACACAATCTCCATATGTGGGTATGATGAATTTTCAACTGACCAGTCAACAAAGACTCTTCGTCTTCAAAGTGGAATTCAGCATTTCAGAAGGTGTGCCAGCTAGCAAGGTGTTCACCACATGGGGAGCCCACAGTAATGGAAAACTTCAGGTGGGCCTCAGGGCTTGCACAGAGGATCTGGAGTGTTAGGCATGGTCCCAAACCTCCCCTTGGCACCTGAAGAGGAGACTGGAAGCCTCAGAGGCCGAGGGGCATCACACTGGATTGTAGTGTCTGAGCAGGGAGAGGCTCCTACTCCTGCCTTTCCACCTCTTTGTCTGTTTGAGTGTGATTCCATCAGGGGAAGACTTCCAGAGATCCACGCAAATCCTTTGTATTACTGAACCAACAGAGGGTCTCATGGCCCACTCTGGAACTCTTCACCATCTCTGTCAGGAAATGATTCTTAGAGAGAACATAAATCCCTCTTGCTGCTTTCTCTGCTTTCTGTTTGTTCTCTCTTTTCTAAAGAAGCATCGGTTGCTACTCTCCCCCTGCCTTTTAAAAAACTCTTATTTATTTATTGCTGTGCTGATTCTTTGTGACTGCATGCGCTTTTCTCTAGTCACAGCAAGTGGGGGCTACTCTCTAGTTCCAATGCGTGGGCTTCCTGTGGTGGCTTCTCTTGTTGCAGAGCACGGGCTCTGGGGCACACAGGCTTCAGTAGTTATAGTGCATGGGCTCAGTAGTTGCAACTCCCAGGCTCTAGAGTACAGGCTCAGTAGTTGTGGTGCATGGGCTTAGTTGCTCCGTGGCATGTGGAATCCTCCTGGACCAGGAATTGAATCCATGTCTCCTGTATTGCCAGGTGAATTCTTTACCACTGAGCCACCAGGGAAGTCCCCATTCTCTCTTTGATACTCTTTTGTCTATAGGGAGAGGATAGCACCCCTATCCTCTCTGCCATCTCTTCTCCAAGTTATAATTGTACTTCCTTTCATCTTTCCCCATTAGTCTTATTTTATACCTCTTATGTATCACTACCCTGGAACCGTTTCCAAATTCCCTGCATTCCTACAAACCTCATTCTTAAAAATTATATAAAAATGTATGGAGTCAACATAGGAATAGGATGGTTGTATAGGTATTAAACTCTATCATGTTATGAACGTGGCCAGGATTTCTTCTGAAGAAAGTGTTCAGAAGTAGTGAAAGTAGGGATCCAGAGCTGGAATTTTCTCACATTTGTTTCTTGGAGTCAGGGGATGTAGGAGATGGTTGACAAAGACCTACTAAGAATAATGGTAAAGTTAATAATGATGACAGTCATATTGAATGCTTATGATGTACAAGGCTCTGAACTAAGGTTGACACGTAGTATTTCACTCAGTCCTCATAATAACCTTTGGAGAAAGCACCATTATTATTTCTGTATTCCAAACAAGGAAATTGAAACACACAGAGATTAAGCAACAGGCTCAAAGCCCTCCTGTAGTAATTCCAGATGATCTCACAGAAAGGTTCCTTTTCTGCTATGAAGGATATAGAATTTCCCTGATTGTAAGAGAGACATTGAGAAGCCTGTTCAGGGAAGAGGCAATCTTTTTATTCCCCACTGGACCCCTAGCACCTAGCAGCGTGCCTGGTGCACAGTGGGTGCTCAGCAAATGTATGTGGGGTAAGTGGGTAAATAAACTTCACTGCTGGCTTTGAGCATGGTGTCAGGACTCAGCAGAGACCTGTAACTGAGACCCAGGTGATGACGCATGCTTACAAGAACATAACTGAATTAAGGGGTTATCCCTCCTCCTGAGCAGCAGAACCACCCAACTAATGCAGAAGGTGCAGCTCCTCTGGGCTCACTGTGGGTCTCCTGAATTGGAACCTTCTCAAAGCAGTCCAGGAGTCTGCTTGCTATCAGACCATCAGGCAGGACTGCCCAGGGACTTCTTCACCCTGCTTTGTACCCAGGGAGGGAGACTCTACAGACTGTACTCATGTGCAGACTACTTCTATGGGCTCCTGCCCTCTGACTGCTGACTGGGTCCAGGCTTGGCAGAGTACCAGCAGGGATAAAGCAAAGGAGAGCATTCGTGTAAGTTGCTCTGACAACAGCTGCTTCCCCTACCAGAGGCCATAGCTCACCAGGCACCCAGTCATGGCTCCCTCCCGCCTTCACCCCTTTAGCCTTTCTGGTTTTCTGTTGTTATTAACCTGGGTGTCCCTCAGCACCCCTTTTAGTTTCCCCTGGTGGCACCCCTCCCCACACCTTTGAAAACAGTCACTTAAGTGTGTAGTCTGCTTCCTCTTGGGACCCTGACTGGCCATGTGTGACTGTGAGGTTAGGCACGCTCTCACACACGGCTGGCGGGGTATGAAGGGGGCTACCATGGGTTCCTTTCTAGGGAGTTTGTTAACAGGACTATTCTAAGCCCTTTATCCTACTGCTGAGACCCAGAGGCTAACTGTTGACAAGGTCTACCTGTGTTCCAATTTGCAGTTTTCAACCCAGATCTGATTTATCAAATTTTTGTTCAAAGTAAGCTGGAAAAATCCTAACACTATCTCTTGGAGTACTGACCTGTACCGTCATGAGCCTGACTTGAAACATTCTACTGAAATGAAAACCTTTCTCTTGTGAGGTTTCCATGTCCAAGTTATTGAAAAAGCCACTCTGCCCGAGGTTCCTCTGTTCATTCACTCTTTGCATCCTGGAAGGTTAGGGTGGTGGGTGAAAGTAGATGAGCCTTATGGGAATGAATGTGGGGAGAGAGGGCCAGCGTTCCCTCCAGGAGGTGAAACTCAGGCTTCAGTCACTTTCCCAAAAACCTCAAAGTGAAAACTGCTCACAGCCCCAGGCTTTGCCTATTTTCTGCCCAAACTCAGTAAATCAGCCAGTTTGCATACCACCCAGACCAGCATCTGCTGAAACAGGCTCAGGCCCTGAAGGAACCCAGGCTGAGAAAGCCCCCTCCAAACCCAGTCTAGAGTTTTCGAACCTTGGCCAACCTTTCCCAAACGTTTGGCCCAACACACAGGCCTGGGCCCAGTTTAGGGTTTCAGAGTGGCAGTTTCAAAGCCGTCTCATTATTACTGATAACCAGGGCTTGCCGAGAGCAATAGTGTTTTATAGCCCACTGAGCAGAGGGCCCCAGGAACTGTGGGGGATACGCTGCCTCTGAACTTGCACAAGAACTGTTCACAAAGGGGGTGGAGACCACATGCTTAGCTGAAGCTGCTCCAAGTGAAGGTTGCAAAAAAGCAGACAACCAACTCTTAGGCTCCCACACAGCAGCCCAGACAAACAGCGGTATCCAGCTGTGGCCTCTGACCTTGTCTGTGGGCCTCTCAACTGCAGGGAAAGCAGAGGGAAGCTGTAAGCAACTGCATGGTTTTGAAGGCAGGTTTTGGTCCTTCCGGACATCATCAGGTGCCCTGAGGATTACTGTTGTTCCAAATTGAGTGATGCTTCTACTTGTTCCTGGGCCATCTTGTTTAGATGTAGACCTGAACTCTCATTCTTTCTTTACCAAAGTCAATTTCTTTCCTGTCACTACTCACCCTCTGCTGTCCTGGCCCAGTAGAAGTCCTGAGAAAAACTGGAGTGTGAGTTTCAGGGAGCAGAAGAAATAATATTTATTGATGCCAGACTGTTTTCATCCTTTGAGTTTCACGTTTATTCTTCATAGCAATCTTAGGAAGTAGCAGGTGTGATCATTCTCATTCTCATAGCTAAGGCTGACACATGGGTTTTTAGGCACAGTCACATAGCTGAGGGCCTCCCTGGTGGCTTAGATGGTATGTCTAAGAAGTATGGAGCCAGCTTTGCTCTGTTAGCTTCATGGCAGATTCTAGAGTGAAGCACTGGGCAATCTGTGTTTCCCCCAGTGCTGTTCCTGGGAACTGTTTATGCAACTTCTGTTATCACACAAACTCCCTTGACAGAATCTCTAATACAGATCCTCCGGTTGGCAACAGGGCATCAGTCTTGACCGTGGACCTCAGATCTGTGGTGACAGAATTTGGGGTATCTCCCAGAGGAAGGCAATGAAAGCAGCAGGGACCAAGGTGACCTCCCATCCTTCCTCTCTGTATGAGATTATCTTTTCCTTGAAAAGTCAAACAGGACTTGATTATGGTGGGTTGGCCCACAGGTTCCCCACACCAGCCTTTGTGGCATGTGGTACCTCCCTCAGCATCAGATTTGAAGGGGAAACTGAGCTTAAAAGACACAGCTTGTGCCTTCTGGCTTTACCCTGTTCTGCCTGCCTCTCCCTCTTTCCATCATTGCTGACCTGGGGACAGTTTAGACAATGGACTCTGGAGCCACCTGTCTGTTACTTACCAGCTGTGTAACTTAGGAATAATAATCATAACAATACCTACCTTGTAAAACTGTTGTGAGTTGTTATACATAAGGCACTTTGAACAAAATCTAGCATATGGTAAGCCCTTTGTAATAATAGTAATAATACCAGTATTAGTATTATTATTCATTCTTACACACTGTTGCAAACTCGGGCGTCCCAGGCACTGAGGAGATCAAAATAAATTAGCAGCTGTCCTCGCTCTCAGAAAGCACATGGTCAAGGAGGGGAGGCAGAGAAGTAAACACAGACAGGCAGTGATGCATTCTGAGTACCGTGGAAGCCTCTGTACAGAGCCCCATGGAGGACCACGGTGGGAGGGGTGGTTACCCTGCAGACCTCCCTTGCTCACTGTTTCACCCCCTGCCCCAGGTATAGCCACTAGTCCAGGGTCAGCATTCTACTGGACTAAAAACGAAGTCAGGAGCTGAGCCTAAAGAGGAGCTTACAAGAGAGGGGAGTTGGAACTGACTCAGGGTTTTATAGGGGAGCAAAGGGGAAGAGGTGAGGAACAGCCATCAGCAAATGTGCCCTAGCGTGAAACAGCCTGGAACATTCTGACAACTTTGAGTTCAGTGTGGCTGACCCTCAGGGGATGGGGGTGGGGGGAGGGTTATGTGAGTAACAAGATGGAAGTAAGAAAACCAGTTAATAAACTTAGTGTTAATACTGAGGAGAGCTAATGAAGACCCAGATTAAAGCAGGCCAGTGAGGAGAGCTGGTGAGGCTGGCTGGGGACTGTGGAGGAGGTAACCCTGGTGGTAAGCTGGGGGTGCAGTCAGCCCAAGGAGGCCAGCCCTGATATCTTGGAGCTCAAGGGGACAACATGCAGACGAGAACTACTGGGACCCTTGTCTACATGGGTGAAAAGTTTTTGCTCAGATAGAGCAGCACTTTCTGTTCAACTGGTAACTTTGCAAGACACTCAGTTCTTTTATCAGGTATTTTCTCTGAGGGAAAGAAGTCATGTCATTCCATGTTTAGAAATAGGATGAGTGTGCACAGTCAGATCTTCCCAGGTGGCTCATTGGTAAAGAATCTGCCTGCCAATGCAAGAGATATGGGTTTGATCTCTGGGTCCGGAAGGTCCCCTGAAGGAGGAAATGGCAACCCACTCCAGTATTCTTGCCTGGAGAATCCCATGGACAGAGGAATCTGGTGGGCTACAGTCCACGAGGTTGCAAAGAGTCTGACACCACTGAAGTAACTTAGCACCAACAGGGTTCACAGTCAGGGTTCCATGAATGCTCTCTGGCCCCAAGACTGCCTCTCACTTTCTGACCCAAGGCTCCCCTTACTGGAGGTGTGAAAAACATTCATGGCTGCAGGTCAAACAGGGCAGCCCCCTGAAGTCAATCAGACATCAGATGTAACCAAGATCTCAGAACCTGTGCTTTTATAAACTCCCACTAAGGTGTGAGAAATGGCTCAGGATTTCAAAAACAAACCTGTACATTCACAGCATTGCTGCTGTTATGCTGAAGGAGGCAAAGGGGATGTGGCTGGGTGACCTGTTTGGAGTCATCCACCAGTGAGTTACTCTACCCCAAACCAACAGCATCAATGCCAAGAGACACCTAGGGAGCGGACAGCCCGCACGGAGAGCACGCCTCAGCCCCACCCCAAGGGAAATATCTTGTCCTCAGAGTAGCAAACATCTCTTGTCTCTGTTGTTTGTTTTAAATGGTGAGATCCCTCCCTCAAAAAGTGAGTGAAAACGTATCTCAGTGTGTCATCATCTATCATCACAAATGAACAATAGCGGAGAGTACCAAGTACTAGCAAGTTCGTTTCATCCACTTTCATTTGGTTATTAATTTTTAATTCATAAAGCAGTTCACCATTATAACAATTTTAAATAATCCATTAAATTGTTCTGGGCACTGCTAGCATTAGAATATTTTTAAAGTAAATTTATTACTGAGAGCCATTAAATTGTGTTGGTAGTCTTTTGATCACATGCCATCCATTCAAGACACTTTTCTGAGATGCCTTTCAACAAGTGCATATTGTCAAGTTTGCCTGTCTTTCTGATCCTATATATGAAAATATACTAACATTTGTTTAAAGTACAGTAATGAGACAGACAGCTGAGTTTACCTTACTTTATGCAGTATGTATATTCCCAAAAAGTTGCACCTAAGTGGCATTTTTTTGTAAGTTTTCTCATACTTTAGTATTCTTGCTGGGAGAATTCCACGGACAGGGGAGCCTGGTGGGCTACAGTCCATGGGGTCACAAAGAGTTGGACACAACTGGGCAGCTAACATCACTTTCACTTTTTCATGTTCTTTTAGAAAATAAAAAGATCAATACTAAACTTTTTTTAAAACATAAATTGAGATTCCCCATGTCCAGTGTGTTTAAACTGAAGTATACCTAAGAATAATTGTAAAAATTATGTTAACAGTGAATGTATGTATGTGTATTTAGCCTTCATTCAATACATATTTACTGAATACCTACTGTGTGCCAGGCACTGCTCTAAGAAGCTGGGAATTCAGCAAACAAGCTAATGTCCTTTCCCTTGTAGAGGTGATATTCCAGTGGGACAGTCATACTAGCCAAGTAAATAATTGTGTAATGTAATTTCAGCAGCAAAAAAAAAAAAAAAATGCTATGAAGACAAATAATGCAGGAAAAAGAGAACAGTGGTGGAGAGGGTATCTTAGACATTGTGTTCATTTTCCATTGCTGCCTAACAAATTATCATGAACTCTGTGGCCTAAAGCAACACAAATATATCATCTCATATTTTCCATGGTCAGGAATCAAGGCAGGGGTTAGCTGGGTTTTCTGCCTAGGTCTCAAGGCTGTAGGCAAAGGGTCAGCCAGGGCTGGGTTGCATCTGAGGCTTGGGGTCCTCTTCCAAGCTCCTGTGTTTGTTGGCGGAATTTAATTCCTTGCAGCTGTAGAAATCATGGAGGCGAAAGGAGAAGGCCTGTGACTGCTCATCTGGTTAGGTCAGATCCACCCAGGATAATCTCCACTTGATTAACTCAAAGTCAAATGAATAGTAACTTAATCATGGCAGTTATAGCCTATTAAAGTACAGGTTCCCGGTGCACAGGGACATTTTCCCAGGACGGGGGGAGATCTTGGAGGCCATCTTAGAATTTTGCTTATTACAGAGTGGTCAGGGGAGAACTTTTCATGGAGGTTACATTTGAGCAAAGACATGGGAAAAAATCAGAGACTGAGCTGTGTAAAGGTCTGGGACAAAATCATATTGGCATGTGCAAAGGCCCTGTGGCAGGAATTGGTGTATTCAAGGATTGCAAAAAGGCCAGTGGAGTTGGAGGCTAGTGAATGAGAGGAAACATTGGTATAAGGTCAAAGAGGGAAGCAGGGCACAGATCACGGCAGGTTATGGTGAGGAGTCTGGAGGTTTCTGGGTTGGAAATGATTTATGATCTGATTTATATTTTAAAAGCCCTCTCTGACTTTATGAAGAAGGAATTGTAGGGAATTATAGAATAGAAAAAGAGAGACTATTTTTAAAACTTTGGCTGAAGTCCAGACTGAAGTCCAGGCACAAGGAAGGTGGTTTGAACTAGGGTGGCAGCTGTTGGTGAGAGAAAAGGAATTCAAGGTGGGTTTTGGAGGTAGAATCAATTAGATGTACTTAAACTGTAATGATTTAAAAGCATATACTCTGGATCCAAACTTCCTGGGTTCAAATTCTTGTCCTGCCACACACCAGCCATGGGAACTTAGACAAATTATTTAACTTCTCTGTGTCTTAGTGTCCTCATCAGAAAAATGGGATTTATAATAACACCTACCTTGTGGGGATTTGTGAGTGTTTGGTGAAATAATTCTGATAATTAATTGATATATGAATGTCATTTACATGTATATAAATGGTGGCTCTTATTATATTTGTTGATGATAGACATGGAGTTTGAGAGAAAAAGATATCAAGGGTGTTTTCAAGGCTCTTATTCAGAGTAACTGGAAGAATAGTGGAATGGAAAAGACTGAAGGCTGCACCTTGTCAGCTTGTCTAATATTTTAGTGATTAGAATACAGTTACACAATGCATGCATTTGCCACTGATTAGCAGTGAGAAGTTGGATAATAATTAATGTGACCCCACGAACCTCAGTTTCCTCATCTGAAAAAATAAATAGGGTTAGTAATAGTCACTGAGTTAGACAAGGCTGTGATCCACGTGATCAGTTTGGTTAGTTTTCTGTGATTGTGGTTTTCATTCTGTCTGCCCTCTGATGGATAAGGATAAGAGGCTTGTGGAAGCTTCCTGATGGGAGGGACTGGCTGTGGGGAAAACTGGGTCTTGCTCTGGTGGGCAAGGTCATGCCCAGTAAATCTTTAATCCAATTTTCTGCTGATGGGTGGGGCTGTGTTCCCTCCCTGTAGTCTGGCCTGAGGCCAAACTATGGTAGGTGTAATGGCAACCTCCTTCAGAAGGACTTATGCCAGCATTCAGCGGCTCCCAGGTCTGTTGTAGTCAGAGCCCTGACCCCTCATGACACTGTCAACCCACACCTCTGCCGGAGACTCCAGGGTACTCACAGGCGAGTCTGGCTCAGTTTCTTGTGGCGTCACTGCTCCTTTCTCCTGGGTCCTGATATGAACAAGTTTCATTGTGCCCTCCAAGAGTCCATTTCCTAGTCCTGTGGAAGTTCTATAATCAAATGCCACTGGCCTTCAAAGTAAAATTCCCTGGGGGTTCTCAGTCCCTTTGCCAGATCCCCAGGTTGGGGAATCTGTTGTGGGCTCTAGAACTTTTGCAACAGTGCAAGAACTTCTTTGGTATAATTGTTCTCCAGTTTGTGGGTTGTCCACTTGGCGGCTCTTTGGTGGGGCTAATGCCGACCTCCTCCAAGAGGACTTACGCCACATGCTGCGCCTCCAAGGTCTGATGCAGCCAGAGCCCCTGTCTCCACAGCAGGCTATTGTTGACCTGTGCCTCTGCAGGAGACACTCAAACACTCAAAGGCATGTCTGCTCAGTCTCTTGTGGAGGTCACTGCTCCTTTCCCTGGGCCCTGGTGTGCACAACGTTTTGTTTGCACCCTCCAAGCATCTCTAGCAGGTACAAGGTTTGATTCTAAACACGACTGTGCCCTTCCTACTGTCTTATTGGTGCTTTTCCTCTGCACTTGGATGTAAGGCATCAAAAACAAGACTGGAAGCTGACTGTGGATCAGATCATGAACTCCTTATTGCAAAATTCAGCCTTAAAATGAAGAAAGCAGGGAAAGTCACTAGGCCATTCAGGTATGACCTAAATCAAATCCCTTATGATTATCCAGTGGAAGTGACAAATAGCTCCAATACTTTGGCCACCTGATGGGAAGAGCTGACTCATTTGAAAAGACCCTGATGCTGGGAAAGATAAAAGGTAGGAGGAGAAGGGGATGACAGAGGATGAGATTGTTGGATGGCATCACCAACTCAATGGATATGAGTTTGAGCAAGCTTTGGGAGATGCTGAAGGAGAGGGAAGCCTGGCCTGCTGCAGTCTGTGGGATCACAGAGTCAGTCACGATTGAGTGACTGAACAACAACAAAAGTAATATTCATCTTGCAATGTTCGTGTTCAGGATAGAATGTGGCAGCCTCCAGCACACCGTAGGGCAGAAGGAAATGTAAGGATCTCTTGCTTCTAGAAACCAGTGGACTATAGGGAAGTTCTTGTGTTTTATTTTTACAACTGTTGTAAAAACTGTCTTCTTTATACTCACTTAGCCAGGGATTTTGCAGTGTTTTTGGCTCTCACTTAAAAAGCCTGAGATCCATGCAGGCACTGTCACTGAAAAGCTACTAGGTAGAAAGAGCTTTTGGCTTCCACTATCACTGGGGCTAGCTGAAATCTAGCTACAACCTCTCTGAAAGCAGACATCATAGACTCTCTCCCCAGGGTGTTATTAAGAAACCCTCATCCTCTGATTGCTCTGGGACCCTGCAGGCAGTGTTGGGACCCTTACAAATGTGTTCAACCTTATACACTCTGCGGCGGCTGCACGGTGCAGGAGCAGCAGCTGCGCAGTGCAGGAACAGCCGAGAGGAGCTACCCCACGTCCAAGGTCAAGAGCGGTGGCCAAGAGGAGCTACCCCATGTCCAAGGTAATGAATAGCGGCTGCACTTTCCTATAGTAGCCATGAAGAGACAACCCACGTCCAAGGTAAGAGAAACCCAAGTAAGACGGTAGGTGCTGAGAGAGGGCATCAGAGGGCAGGCAGACTGAAACCACAATCACAGACAACTAGCCAATCTGATCACATGGACAACAGCCTTGTCTAATTCAATGAAACCGAGCCATGCTGTGTGGGGCCACCCAAGACGGATGGGTCATGGTGGAGAGGTCTGATAGAATGTGGTCCACTGGAGAAGGGAATGGCAAACCACTTCACTATTCTTGCCTTGAGAACCCCATGAACAGCATGAAAAGGCAAAAAAGATAGGACACTGAAAGATGAACTCCACAGGTCGGTAGGTGCCCAATATGCTACTGGTGATCAGTGGAGAAATGACTCCAGAAAGAATGAAGGGATGAAGCCAAAGCAAAAACAACACCCAGCTGTGGATGGGACTGGTGATAGAAGCAAGGTCTGATGCTGTAAAGAGCAATATTGCATGGGAACTTAGAATGTTAGGTCCATGAATCAAGGCAAATTGGAAGTGGTCAAACAGGAGATGGCAAGAGTGAACGTTGACGTTCTAGGAATCAGTGAACTAAGATGGACTGGGGTGGGTGAATTTAACTCAGATGACCATTATATCTCTTATTGTGGGCAGGAGTCCCTTAGAAGAAATGGAGTAGCCATCATAGTCAACAAACGAGTCTGAAATGCAGTACTTGGATGCAATCTCAAAAACGACAGAATGATCTCTGTTTATTTCCAAGGCAAACTATTTAATATCATGGTAATCCAAGTCTATGCCCCGACCAGTAACACTGAAGAAGCTGAACTTGAATGGTTCTATGAAGACCTACAAGACCTTGTAGAACTAACACCCAAAAAAGATGTCCTTTTCATTATAGGGGACTGGAATACAAAAGTAAGAAGTCAAGAAACACCTGGAGTAACAGGCAAATTTGGCCTTGGAGTACAGAATGAAGCAGGGCAAAGGCTAATAGAGTTTTGCCAAGAGAATGCACTGGTCATAGCAAACACCCTCTTCTGACAACACAAGAGAAGACTCTACACATGGACATCAGCAGATGGTCAACACTGAAATCAGATTGATTATGTTCTTTGCAGCCAAAGATGGAGAAGCTCTATACAGTCAGCAAAAACAAGACTGGGAGCTGACTGTGACTCAGATCATGAACTCCTTATTGCCAACTTCAGATTTAAATTGAAGAAAGTAGGGAAAACCACTAGACCATTCAGTTATGACCTAAATCAAATCCCTAATGACTATGCAGTGGAAGTGAGAAATAGATTTAAGGGACTCGATCTGATAGAGTGCCTGATGAACTATGGACGGAGGTTCATGACATTGTACAGGAGACAGGCTTCAAGACCATCCCCCAAGAAAAAGAAATGCAAAAAAGCAAAATGGCTGTCTGAGGAGGTCTTACAAATGGCTGTGAAAAGAAGAGAAGTGAAAAGCAAAGGAGAAAAGGAAAGATATACCCATTTGAATGCAGAGTTCCAAAGAATAGCAAGGAGAGATAAGAAAGCCTTCCTCAGTGATCAATGCAAAAATATAGAGGAAAACAATAGAATGGGAAAAACTAGAGATCTCTTCAAGCAAATTAGAGATGCCAAGGGAACATTTCATGCAAAGATGGGCTCAATAAAGGACAGAAATTGTATGCACCTAACAGAAGCAGAAGATATTAAGAACAGGTGGCAAGAATACGCAGAAGAACTGTACAAAAAAGATCTTCATAACCCAGATAATCACGATGGTGTGATCACTCACCTAGAGCCAGACATCCTGGAATGTGAAGTCAAGTGGGCCTTAGGAAGCATCACTATGAACAAAGCTAGTGGAGGTGATGGAATTCCAGTTGAGCTATTTCAAATCCTAAAAGCTGATGCTCTGAAAGAGCTGCACTCACTATGCCAGCAAATTTGGAAAACTCAGCAGTGGCCACAGGACTGCAAAAGGTCAGTTTTCATTCCAATCCCAAAGAAAGGCAATGCCAAAGAATGCTCAAACTATTGCACAACTGCACTCATCTCATCTGCTAGCAAAGTAATGCTCAAAATTCTGCAAGCGAGGCTTCAGCAATACATGAGCCGTGAACTTCCAGATGTTCGAGCTGGTTTTAGAAAAGGCAGAGGAACCAGAGATCAAATTGCCAACATCCGCTGGATCATTGAAAAAGCAAGAGAGTTCCAGAAAAACATCTATTTCTGCTTTATTGACTAGGTCAAAGCCTTTGACTGTGTGGATCACAATAAACTGTGGAAAATTCTGAAAGAGATGGGAATACCAGACCACCTGACCTGCCTCTTGAGAAACCTGTATGCAGGTCAGGAAGCAACAGTTAGAACTGGACATGGAACAACAGACTGGTTCCAAATAGGAAAAGGAGTACGTCAAGGCTGTATATTGTCACCCTGCTTATTTAACTTATATGTAGAGTACATCATGAGAAACGCTGGGCTGGAAGAAGCACAAGCTGGCATCAAGATTGCTGGGAGAAATATCAATAACCTCAGATACGCAGATGACATCACCCTTATGGCAGAAAGTGAAGAAGAACTAAAGAGCCTCTTGATGAAGGTGAAAGAGGAGAGTGAAAAAGTTGGCTTAAAACTCAACATTCAGAAAACTAAGATCATGGCATCTGGTCCCATCACTTCATGGGAAATAGATGGGGAAACAGTGCAAACAGTGTCAGACTTTTATTTTTGGGGGCTCCAAAATCACTGCAGATGGTAAGTGCAGCCATGAAATTAAAAGATGCTTACTCCTTGGAAGGAAAGTTATGACCAACCTAGACAGCATATTAAAAAGTAGAGACATTACTTTGCCAACGAAGGTCCATCTAGTCAAGGCTATGGTTTTTCCAGTAGTCATGTATGGATGTGAGAGTTGGATGGTGAAGAAAGCTGAGCACCAAAGAATTGATGCTTTTGAACTGTGGTGTTGGAGAAGACTCTTGAGAGTCCCTTGGACTGCAAGGAGATCCACCCAGTCCCTCCTAAAGGAGAACAGTCCTGGGTGTTCATTGGAAGGACTGATGCTGAAGCTGAAACTCCAATACTTTGGCCACCTCATGCGAAGAGTTGGCTCATTTGAAAAGACCCTGATGCTGGGAAAGATTGAGGGCAGGAGGAGAAGGAGAGGATGAGATGGTTGGATGGCATCACCGACTCAATGGACGTGGGTTTGGGTGGACTCCGGAGTTGGTGATGGAGATGGAGGCCTGGCCTGCTGTGGTTCATGGGGTTGCAAAGAGTTGGACACGACTGAGCGACTGAACTGAACTTATACACTCTAGAAAGCAGGAAATAACAGCTAGACCTAAAGAATCAAGAATGTACTTACCCTCTCTCTGCTGACCTATCCTGGCCATTGCTAATTCTTGAGATAAAAATGTTCATTTCTCCTTACTAGCCCTGGGATGAAGTGGTCCTCACAGACCCTGGATTCAGTGTCTGGGGTTCTCCCAGTGCTCCTTCAAGATCTCAGCATTCTGAAACCAGCTGGGGTCTCAAAGAGTAGGACACGACTGAGCGCTTCCCCTGCCCTCTTAGACAAAGGCATGATTTCTCATTGTGTGTCCTTAGGGCTCGCTGTAATGTGTCTTCATGGTCACAGGTCATCATTACTGCTTAGATGAAGGTCTGTGTCACCGCCTAAACTATAAACTTTGTGGGGACAAAGACAATCTCAGCTTTGTTCACCACAAACGTCACCAGCCTGTCATAGACAGTCAGTCAGCTGATGTAGCTCTGCATCCACTATTTAGCACCAGCTGTTTGCCAGGGCCTGTGCACTGGGAATATGGTGATTTGTTTGCCAGGGCCTGTGCTCTGGGAATATGGTGGTTTTCAAGATAGACTCCTTCTCTCTAAAGGGTCTATAGGCAATGTAGTTGTTAGCACTCCTACCAGTGGTCAGCAGGGATGGAATACTAGTAGAAAGGCATATATGTTATCTCTGATGTTTGAGAGGTTTGGAGGAAGTAGGAAGTAGAAGGAGTATTATATAGCACTGATCGAATGCTTTCTAACAGCACTGAAAATAAGCACTATTGTGTTCCTATTTTACCAATAAGAAAAGTGATGTACCAGGAGGTTAGCTAATATTCTGGCGAAAATATGGAAATGTGGTAAGACCACTCTATGAATCTAGGCCAGGGACAGAGCTACAGAGCAGATGCATGGGAATGCAGGTGCACAGGTTCCCGTGCTCAGGAGGACCCAGTGCTGGGCTTAATGCTCTACAGTCCCCACTGTGGGATTCCTAGCAATTTTGTCTTTGAACTTGGATGTGTAAGTGAAGTCTGACAGGACAATAGAGCAGGTACGTGAGGAGGTGCACATGATCTATCTGCCAGTCCTTGTCCCTCTATTTACATATAGCATTTGGGATGCCCTGTGGCACAGAATTTCAGAGGCGCCATCCTGTGTGAGGGTCAGGGAGACTCCAAGTGAGTACAGGGTAAGCGTGTTATGTCTATGGCTGAATAAACGAGAGTGCTGAGAGCCCTAAGGACCTGCATCATTTTCATTTGAACCAGAACTTCCTTCTAACACAGGAAGGGAATAACAGCATTCTAAGAAACAATCAGTGAGCCCTATCATATCCTTTCTTACTCTTGCTGCTTCCCATACACTGACAATGATGCCGAAGAAGGAAAGAGAGAGAGAAGTCAGTCCACACTTGCTTTTCTTCTCAGTCCTTCCTCACTCAGCAGTGAGCCAGACAGAGTGTTGCTAGAATGCACACAGATCAAGCAAATGAAATTTGTGTCATGTTTCTATTGTTCTAGCAACAATGAACTACATGTGTGAGCTATGAAATAGGAATGTGTCATTTTGATGATTCCTCATGAGTTAAATGCTATTATGTTTACATTTAAAATTCCATGACATAAAGTTAAGTGGTAAAAGGGATGCTAATAATTTAAGATTTTAATTTCTCTTTACCTTTAATAGCATTTTTTCCTGTTTTTTAAGCAAGAGACCCTGCATTTTCATTTGGCACTGGGCCCCGCAAATATAGGTGGTCTTGGAAGGGAAGTACTATAGTTGGCACTATTCAGTGCTACACATTCCTAAGACAAGTTCCATTCCCGTAACTATAGTGTGTAGCTTGATAAGAAGGGTTGAGTAACCACCATTATCACATGCACACTCCCAGGGAAGGGCAAGACTGTCATTGTGACCTAGGCAGAACCAGTCTGGGAGGAGCCAGTGAACAGAGCTGGTGGTGGGTTGATCAGCAGACACAGCTGCTCTACCTTGAAGCCTCTCATGGAGACTGCATCCTATCCACAGAGTTTTGTGGAGGAAAAGTGACTGCCTCTCACATCCAAAGAATGGAGATGAGAGTGCTGCCCAGAAGGTTAGAGAAGGCTGACAAGACACCAGATCCTGAGCACCACTGAGTCAAAATCTTCCATCCAGAAACCCCAGTGATTCCATGATGATTCCCCAGCCAAACCCACCAGTTGAAAAGTTCATGTGAACTTTGGGGTTTTGTTGCAAAACCTATAATCAGGCCAGGTTTCAGGTTCCATAACAAAGTGCTTCCCAGCCTGGTGACCGCAAGCCAGACTGACATTTGTGAGTACATTTCCATGGAAAAAGAAGGTGCTGCTTAATTGCATTAGGAGAATTATACCACAGTCCATGGGGGAACATTGACAGGCTTTGACAAGCATGAGGAAAATGTACTCTTTTCTGTGCCATGTCCATTTTCGTTGGGGTCATGGCCATTACCGTGGAGATGATATGCAAAGAAGAACTAGAATTTCTTCCCCTAATGAAAACCAAGTTGGCTGTTCTTTCTTAGTAATAATCACAACAACCATCTAGTATATTGCTACCAAACCATCCTACTTCCTTCTAGTCATGAAGATTGTAATTCCATTCTGCACAAGTCTGTTGTAACTTATGAGTTTCCCAGAGGGAGGGGCATGCTAAGCATGGGGAAAAAAATCTAGGGTTATAGGGAGGGAGCAGATAGAGAGATAACACTGATGATTCAGTGTTGTTTGTTAACCAGGAAAGTATAGAACGCATGTGAAATAAAATCCTTCAAAGACAGCTTTTCAGAGTACATACCACTCTGGGGAAAGTGTTTTAGGAAGGAAGTCGAAAATTATGGATGTTTCAAACAGGAAAATTGTATAAATGGACATTTCCTAAAAGGGAAGTGTGTAACTATGTTCCCTGAAAGCTCAAAATCGTATTTCTGTAGCAGGGATAATATTTTGCAAATATTACGCTCTTCTAACTTTTGGGTTTTCTCTTAAATCACCTTCCCCTGCCGTCTTCCACCTCCAAGGCTGAGGCTTGGGGCTTCTGGCCCCAGGGATACTGCCTAGAACAAAGAGACCATTGATCAGTTTGAATCTCAAAGCTGACTTTCTTGACCTCTTAAGCAAGAAAATCATCCTCAAAGCCAGGCATTGTTGAGAAGGAAAGAGATTTTCTAAATTCCTTCAGCTGCCATTAGTATATCAACAGCCAGGCCTGGTAGAATAGGCCCTAAAGAGATTTACTCCACACCATCATGATGGGCTATGGAGGAGTGGGAAGCTTGCTGCTCTAAGCCAGAGAGGTCAGACAAAGAAGGCAAAGGAGGCAGGCAGACATGGGAACCAGGTGTCCTGGACTCTTCTCTCGGGTCCTAAGTCTTGGACCTGGGGGGCCTTGGTAGAAAGACCATGGGAAAGGCTGAGAACTTCAGGAGGACTGTGACTCACTTCTTGTCATGCTTCTTGGGGGAATTCCTCAGGGTGGCTGTGAGCCTCAAGAAGTCCCCTGTATGGTCACCTCTGACAGGATATGAGACCATGAGACACGATGGAAGCAGAAGGGAACCAGGCCTGTGAGCCTCAGGTGATGCTCCATGTTCCTTGTGCCCTTGATTGTCACATGGAGGATCCAGGGTATAGTGATGAGAAGGTGGGAGGGATGAAAGCAAGGATCAGCATGAAAAGGCCATAACAGGCCCTGAGAGCAGGAAGAGTGGCCGGAAGTGGGTACCGTTCCATCACCCCAAAAGGCCACGTGGACACTGATCCCATACAGGGAGCAGGCCAGCCCTGCCACTTTGCAACAAAGACCAGCAAGAGTCTAGAGGATCCCACCTGGTCCCCTCTCTCCCCTCCCACCAAATTACACAGAAACCTCTTTAGCCACCCCTTAAACCACCTTGAGATGGAGAAAGAGTGGGAGAGAGGAAAGAAGTCCTCTTACATACAGTCCTTTTACGTATCTGTATGTAAAGGGAAAGCTTAAACCACCCTAGAAAGGAGTTGAATTTCTAATAAATAAAATATTTAAATGAAAATGAGAAAATTTAAATTGGAAGAGACTCATATTGTTAATTGGCAAGTGGTGGGGAGGGGTGGTTGTCAGAGGAAGATCAGACTAGCTTTGGGAAGGAGAGAGACCATTTGATATTGCGCATCTGAGTGGAGTGTGAGTAAGTTTGCAACGCGGCTACATCTTTATTCCTCTCTCCTCCTTACCATTCTATTGAGCATACACATGTCATCTTCCTTCAAGTCAAAGCAAATTTGGTGTTTGTAAGTGTCCTCTGGGAAGCCTAGGGGCACGAGAAACTTTCTTTAATGTCCCAAAAAGGCAATAGCAATTTGAAGTTTGCAAGATATCCTCCTGAGAAGTCCTTAGTGCTCTCATCATTTGAATTAAAATCAAAGCTGCTGCAAAGACTCGCTGAGCCCCACTGAGCTCCGTGTAAAAGTGGAGGTCAGCATTCTTTAGGGTCGGGGGAGGAGAACTTGTTGGGAGGAAGTGGGAGACATGGAATGAAAAATCGTTAAGAGTTTATCTCCCTGTAAAAGTCTCAGTTGAACCCACAATGTGTTGAAGCCAACTAGCAGACTCTGGTCTGCATATGAGAGAGAGACTAAATTTTATGATGAGAGGTAGCTAGTAACAAGTTAGTGAGCAGAGCTCCATTTTCCATCGGCATCTCTGCTCCCTCCATTCCTGGAGCTGTGCAGGGCAGTGCTTGTGTGGCTGTGTGCACGTAGATATGTGGCCCAGGCAGAGCCCAAGAACTCTTTTAAGGATGCTTAAAAGCTGAAGTTCAAGAGCAAAGCTGAACCTGAATCAGGAAAATGGTTGCACATGTTAAGTCATCTCTGAGGTGTTTGACTGTAATTGAATGCCCACTTTATGGTCATAGGCTGTTTTATGAAGGTACCCATCCTGAGAAGCTGCCCTCCCCTGACTCTGCCAGCCCTCCTTGATGTTCAGCAGTTTCTAAAAATCATGCTGGATACATGGAGCAGCCTGACTTCTTACAAAACACACAGAATCTCAGAAAGATTCAACTAAAGGTTACAGGTAGACTTGAGCATTGAAGATTAAAGTATGACCTGGTCTGTTTTATTGCTGATGTTCAGCAGCACAGAAGCGTTTAGAATAGCAGTTCTGCTGCCTTTGACTCGTGTGCCACCAAATTCTGATCAGTGTGTAAAATTGATTTTTGTTAAAACAGGAATGTATACTGTTCCAGTAATGTCTGTCAGACAGGTGAGCAGAGCGCCATGAAGGAGTGTGGAAGGGATCACCCGCCTATGAAAGTGTACAAGGTGAGGCATGACAAGGAGCCAGTGCTCAGGGTAGACTGGTGTTGGCTGAAATGTGGGACATCTTTCCTCAGGAGTGTACAACAATCAGTGACCAAGGTGGTGCACAGTTCTATTCAAGGACAACTCAATGCTGAAGGTCAGGCAAGTCAACGGTGAAATAGCAGTAAATGTAACCACCCCATCACTTGAGTGCTACTAAATTTCAGATTCAAAGAGCACAGACTGCAAGCCAGGAGCAGGGAGGGAAACTGTTGGTTCAGTGAAATATATTCTTGAGGAAGGAAGTCATGGGTTCCACGTACATTGTTGTCTTAGGCTGATGTACATTCATGTGATTGTTAATTTACGTGTCGCCTGTGACAGAGGTGCCCAGATTTACCTTGCTCCTGGTTGTGTCTGTGAGAGTGTTGCTGGATGAGCTTAGAATTGAAATTGGTGGACTCTGTAAAGTAGGTTGTCCTCCCCAAAGTGGGTGGTCATCATGCAATTCATTGAGGATCTGAGTAGGACACAAAGTAGAGGCAGGAGAAATTGGCCCTTCTTTTTGTCCTATCTGCCTGCATCATCTGGGACATGGTCTTCTCCTGCCCTTGGGATTTACGCTTCCATGACCCAGACTGAGAAATACCACTTGCTTTCCTGGGTCTTCAGCTTGCAGGTGACAGATCATGGGACTTGTCCGCCTCCATAAACATGTTATCCAATTCCTCATGATACATCTCCTTGCACACTTATATATAGATAGACACTAGGATATCCATATCTAGCTATAGACTTATAGATATGTATCTTATTGGTTCTGTTTCTCTAGAGAATTCTAATATAGTCAATTCACAAACTCCCATCTTTGTGCTATAAAGGGTATCATAAATCATTCAATCCAATGCACTCATGTTTCCATACACATTAATTGTATGTCCTGTGGACTGTGCTAAAATACAATGTAACCCTGCCTTCAGTGTGCCCTCATTTAAGATGACATTGAATATTTTATGTCATAGTATCATAGGTTCTTCAATTGGAAGGGAATAAAAAATTCACCATATCCAACTCCCCGCATTTTATAACAAGATTCCAACCAAAACATTCCCATCAAGTGGTCCTTCAGCACTTCAACTTCAAATACTTCCAGTGACCAGGAACTCACTACTTCCAAACACAGCCCATCCTAGCCTTGGAATTACAGTTATAAATTACTAAGTCACTCTTTGGAATTTTTATGCTTTGTTAAGAAAGCATCAGGACATTAGCTAATTTTTTTTTTACTATTGTCTGCAAAATATTATATGCATATGTACAAATGTACACAGTAAAACATAGAATCAGATACTATAGTACTTCTCAATAGGATTAATCAGGGAAATGGATTCTACTTGTGTGTGTTTGCATACACATAAGCACACACATGCACACATATTGTTACTCCAGTTCTTAAATTGTCATCAAGAATGGTTTATTTATACAAGCATTGGCTGCTCTTCTCTTTGGAAATTATTAACAGACCCAAAAGAGGTTTGTGTTTTTTTTTAAAGCTCACCAGTTTACCTTGGAGCAGAAAAAAATGTAAGTGCAATTTATCATTTTGCCAAAATAAGTAAGCGTTGAGGAGGTGAGCCCAATCAGTTGGTTAAGTGAGTTAATAATGAGAACGTCAATATGGGCACCATCCATTCTTTGTCTGGATATCAGTGAACAGAGCCAGTTCATGGTCTCTCACCCCAGCATGTACCCAGATCATCAATGCACATGCTTCTAGCCATGTGCAGAACTTCTCTCCATGAGGTATGCTGTGGAACAAATGATAGGTCTCTTTGGCGTATTTGAAAGATTCAGTTCCTTCCTCCCTATTGTATTTCACTGTTGCAAGCACCCTGGCTGGAAGACAGGCCATTGGTTTTATATCACGTTTTAGGGGACACTGATATATCTGATGGACAAGTGCGCTGTACGCTGTAAGCCTCTAGATTTCAGAAATGTTGAGTCGTGGGAACATCTGTTACAGTTAAGGAAATACAGTTTACTTTCCTGAGCATCAGAGAAATAAAATGCAAGAAATTTCTTCAGCTGAACCACCACAAAGAGGGATGAGTTTAGGTTTGTCTGGTGTTTCTATCACTTGCCCCATTCCCTCTGGCTGTTCTTTCAAGCCCCCCTGTTCTCATGAACGTTATGCTTTCACCTCTGTTAGCATCTGCTTCTGGGTATGTTTACTTTTACCATCTTTATGTTTGGCAGCAGTGCTGAGTTTTTTTCCAGCCAACCAAAACAGGGCCAGCTCTCATCTGAAGGTGTATCATTTGGGTTTCTTTAAGCTCCTAGGCTGATACATGCCAAAAACCAGTTGTATCAGGAGAGATACAGCCCATGAATTATGGACATAAATAGTATTGGGGAAGATTGGCCTTCACACAGACAGATAAATAAGTGATAACAGTGAGACAAATAAGAGCATGTAGATAAATAAGTGAAAATCTCAAGAAAACTTTTCTTCTCCCTACATCTGCAACCTGAAAACTTGGGCGTTTTCTATTCATAGGTCTCCAGAACTCTAGAACAGACCACTCATTTTTACTCTAGCAGACGGTCCAGTGAAACTGACACAACACCCAAGCTTCTTTGTGAACAATGGCAGAGTATTGGTGCAGAGTGATGGACACACTTTTTCTCATTTTGAAAAAGCCACAGGTGGAGGCTAAGGATGGGGTAGAGGGTTTCCCTCTTTCCTTGGAATAAACTTTGCAAAATATTTGCTTAAATCCTGAGAGGAAATTAAGAGCAGGTCAGGTGCTTTCCAGGTCACTACTTTTTTGCCAGTTTCACTGGCAGTCCCTTGCCTAGCATTGTTCAGCTAATTAATCCCCCCAGACACTCGCATTCACCACATGCAAATTACGGCACAAAGGAGCTTTTTTCCCCCATTCTATTTTTCTTTAACATACACTTGAATTATACTCTTCTGACATCAGCTTCCAGCCCCACTGAGGGGTTTCCAACAGCCTAATAACAAACAGATTAGAGGCCAGAAGAGCATGTATTCCTCAAGTCCCTCTCTGCGTCCAGCTGTGAGGCTGCGCGGCCGTTACAGGCAGAGGCGAGCCCGGGCTGCGGCTCCAACTCTGATGCTAAAATGGAAAGTCGGTGTGAAGGCCTCCGGGGGATTAGAGAACACTAACTTTGCTGCCCATCAGAAATGGATAATGTTCCCCGTTCTGTTCCTGCTGGTATCAGTTCCAAGTTGGAAAGCCGCCTCCTCTCCTAATTCAAGCTGGGGCCAGAGTGGAGCAAGCCCTCTCAGATATTGTAAGCCAGTGTGAGCTCAAAAAAGAATTCACCGCTCAAGGCCAAATAGCTTCAAAGCTAATAATCCTCCAGAGTCGGTGTGAGAGTGCTACAACTGTCAATGTCAACTTACACAAGGCATGGTGAGAGCGAAACTTCAATAATGACATCATGGAGGAGAGGGCAGAGGGCAGCCGCTGCACAGGGAAGTGCCGGGGCCCTTCAGATCTTTGAAACCTGCAAGGATTTATCTGGACTAACGTGTCTCCATGTAGTCATTGCGGTCTTAGGCTACTCTGATTAAGGATTTAACGTATTCAAAGGGTTTCGGCAGCAGCAAGATGACACGTCTTTGGGAGCTCTATTGGATTCCATTATCTTCTTCTCTCTTCTCCTGCAGATGCCCTCCCTCCCACCCTGTCCCATCTCCTCCCAGGCTCCTAGACAGGCCTCCTCAAAAAAGAGGCTGATCCACTTTGGGGTCTGCACTGGCCCCCATCTCGCCACCTCCTTTGTTTCGTGCCTGGGTTTGATTGTCAAACAGGCCTGGCCACACTTATGTGCTAGAGTGTCAGGATGCAAACCCCAGCAGACTTGAGCAAATTCCTCCAGGATTCCCTGGAGTCTCACATAACTTCCTTAGCCAGCCCTGTGGTGGAAAGAACGCAGGTTCTTGTTATAATACACCCAGAGATATATACAGTCATGGTCACAGTTCAAAAGAATAAACTTCGCAGCAACCCAGGGGAGGGAGGAGGAGGGAAGTAAAGCTCAGGGCAGGAGTGGAAGGTCAGGAAGGAAACTCCCCCCACCCCCATCCCCGAGGCCCATGAGGACAAGGCAGTTCAACTCTGCCATTGGTTGCTGGCCATAAATGAAGCGTCTGTCTGCCAGGCACAACGGCGACTACAGGAAAGAGTGAGTTTAAGAAGACTCATTGGGGAAGGGAGATGCCCTGAAGATGTTGCCAGCACAGGGAACTTGAGTGCTTTTCAGCTGCAGCCATGTCTCGTGCCCACTTTGGAGGACTGTGTGGTCTGGTTTACTAGGCCACGAAGGGTCCAGTATCAGAGGCCCTGGACTGCAGGGATAAGAGCTCAAAGTCTGAACCAGACGGACGTGAATGCCAGTCCTGGTCTGACTTGCTCTGTGCCCTTGGCAAGAGCCTTCACCTCTATGAACCAGGGTCCTGATCTGAAAAATGAGGATAATACCTCAGAGAATCAGGGTTATGTGAAGATTACATAAAATAATGCAGAGTATCTGGCCCTAGTAAGTATTCAGTAAATGTTAGCTGTTATTATCATCATCATCATCATCATAATCCAAATGGCAATTTTCCCTACATCTAAAGGAATTTTCCTGGAGAAGGAAATGGCAACCCACTTCAGTATTTTTGCCTGGAAAATCCCATGGATAGAGAAGCCTGGTGGGCTACAGTTCATGCAGTCACAAAGAGTCAGACATGACTTAGCAACTGAGCACAAAGGAATTTAAAATATAAGAACTTGAGAGAAGCATAAAAACACTTGAGAGGGAAGAAATAAAAAATGTCTACAGATTAAACTATATACACCTTTCCATAATGGTTAATGTCAATATATATCCATATTGAAAATTCCAAGTGTGGTCTACAGGAATGTCTCTGGAATGTTGATGGAGTCCTACTCAGGAACAGCCATGAACACCTTGGGATGTATTCTCAAATTACTCAATATCACAACCTTATTAAAGCACAATTTACACATGACAAAATACATACATTTTTGGTACACAGTTTTGATGAGTTAGGGCAAATGTGTTCACTCATGGAGCCACCACAACAATCAATTACAGTCATGAGTGCATGCTCAGTCACTCAGTTGTACCTGATTCTCTTAACCCCATGCACTGTAGCCCTCCAGGCTCCTCTGTCCGTGGAAATTTTATAGGCAAGAATACCTGAATGGGTTACCGTTTCTTCCTCCAGGAGATCTTCCTGACCCAGAGATTGAAACTGTGTCTCCTGCATTGGCAGGCAGATTCTTTACCACTGAGCCACCTGGGAAGCCCCAATTACAGGCATACCCTGTTTTATTATGCGTTGCCTTATTGCTTTAACGATACTACATTTTTTTACAAATTGCAGATTTGTAGCAATACTACAAATCCTAGGTCTACTGGTGCCATTTTCAAACAGCATTTGCTCACTTCATCTTTCTGTCATATTTTGGTAATCCTCACAATATGTCAAATGTTTTCATTACTGTTGTATTTGTTAGGGTGATCTTTGATCAGTGATCTTTGATGTGACTACTCTGACTTATTAAAGGCTCAGATGACAGTGTCTTTTAGCAATAAGTAATTTTAAAATTAAGATCGTACATTGTTTTTTTAAAACATAATATATACTTGATAGGCTGTAGTATAGTGTAACTATAACTTTTCTGTGCACTTCACGTGGCTCAGTTCATTTCTATATTCATTTTATTTCCATGGTTGGAACAGAATCAGCAGTATCTCTGAGGTTGTAATGAGCACTAGCCACACACCAGAAAGTTCCCTCGTATCTATTCCTAGTCAATACTCACCCTTGACCCCGGTCTCAGGCAACCATTGTTCTGCTTTCTGTCACTATAGATTAGATTTCCTGTTTCTTGGTCTTCAAATAAATGGGATCAAACAGTGTATATTCTTTTGTGTCTGGATTCTTTTCCTCAGCGTAATATTTGTAAGATTCATTATTTTGTTGCATGTATTGGTTCTTTGTTTTCTGTTTCTGGGTAGCATTGCCGTGTATGGATGTATCACGTTGTTGAGTCGTTCAGGCTATTGATGAACATTTGGATTGTTTTCATTTTGGGTTTATTATAAAGAAAGTTGCTTGTGAACATTTACTCCATATGTTTTTGTTTCTCCTTGGTAAATATGTAGAAATGCAATTTTTTAATTTTAAAAGAAACTACCAAGCAGGTCTCCAAGATGGTCATACCCTATGACACCCCCACTGTTGGAATGTTTCCCCATCTTGGCCAAGAGTGAGGTATCAAGGGAGAGGGGAGGGGGCTGTTGGGGGGGGGGGTGCCCTAGCCAGGGAGGAGAATGTTATCACTGACATTGTGTTGCATAGTGATAATAAAAATTGGACTGACTTTTAGTGGTTTTGTTACTGTTTTTAAGTCCTCTGCAGACAGTGCACCCCCTCATTGTCCTGGCCAGATAGAGTGTTTTCACTGCCTCGCCGTTGGTGCTCACTGTTCCCTGAGAGGTGGCATGGTCAGTCTTTTCATCTCAGCCTCCTTAGTGCCTGTGTAGTGGTATTTTATGTGGTTTGAGTTTGCCTTTTCCTGATGGCTAATGAACTTGAATTTTTTGGCTTCTCATACATCTTTTTTTTTTTTTGGCCAGGTGTATTTTCTAATCTTTTGCCTATTTTTAATTGGATTGTACATTTGTCTTTATTTTCTAGTGCTGTAGTAGAAGTTCTTTATGTATCCTGGGTGCAAGTCCTTGGCCAGGGGCATGTATAGCAAATATTTGCTCCTGAAGTGTGTGGCTCCTTAAATTTTCGTTTCTGTGTCATCCTGCTAATCTTTATCTCACTGACCTTCATGGACATCAGATTTCTGCCTCAACACCCAACAGTCCACCAAGTATATTTCTGTTGCAAAGACATAAATGCCACGATGCCACTGACCTAAAGGGGGCGCTCTTCTTTGTTCCTTCCTGTGGTGATTCTTGCTGCTGTCAATGCCCTTTTACAGATGCTGGTTAGATTAGGAAGCTCTGCCTTCTGGCCTGCCTGCTGCCAGAAATACTTCCCACCCTCCTGCTCTTTCCCGTCTCTCCCCCAACCCCCCAGAATGCTTCATGTGGGCTTTTTCAGGGTCTTGCTCCACAAAGTCCTACTCTCACAGCCCCCACCCCAGCCACACCATGACATAGGGTCTGTGCTGGGCTTAGTCTTCCTAAACACTTCCCACTGGTTTTCTGTCTTTACCACTCCCACCCCGCCCATGCCTGTTTTCCTCTGCTTCTTCATACCTCTGCAGGAAGCCCAGAACTTAACTGAACTATTTTGAAGCAACCAAACTCCCCTGCGCTTACCCCCTATCCCCCCGCCCCCATAGAGCCATCAGGGGAGGTCAGAGTGGTGTTCCAGAGGAGTCAGGGAACTCCAGGCCCTCCACCAGGAAGCGTGGCTCTTGTTTATAGAGGCGCGATTCAGTAATGGGCTACTGGCAGGCAAAAGAAAGGAAGGCAGGTGGGAGGCAGGAGAGTCCAGGACCTGTAAAAACTGGCCCAAGTGCCACTACAGGATCACGTCAGTATCTCACTCAGGGGTAGATTGCGAGGATTAAAAGAGATGCTACATAAAAGGCACTTAGTTGATGTCTGGCACCAAATAATTGCTCAATAACTGTTAGCTATGAGATCAGGATCCCTTTTATCTGACACAATATGGACTGGTGTTGGTCAGTTAATGGAAAAAGTTGGTTGAAAAGGAAAATCAGAGAAAATTATACTACACACCTTCAACATTTTAACTTAAAACATATAAACGTGTATCCATTCACTGTTGTTTGATGTAAGTCCAGCGCCTTTCCTTTGAGTGTGGGTCCATGGATGGGCGTGTCCAGCCGCCTTTCCTGAGTCAGCCACACCCAGTAATGTATCATCTACCATTTCCCGTTTCTTTAAAGTGTTTCGAGAACTTACACTTGCCAAATCCTCTGAGTGAAGAATCATTATAAATGTGTGCATTTCCCTCAATCTTTAATGGTAGCTTACCCACACCTAACTCACCAGCAATACTTCTGCAGCCCAGCATCATTTGCTCATCTCAAAGTACCCAACTCAGTTTGTATATGAATAAAGACTCTATTTCTTTGCACTCTCATGGTATCATCTGTTTGCAGAAGGATTCATTTAATTACTTATTTGCAATAAGACTTTCACAAAGACAGGTGAAGCAAGAATAGGACAGGTTCAGGATAAAAAATCCACTGATGCTTATAATCCAAGGGTACATTCACCTGCGGGGAGCAGCAGTGCAGGCTGGAGAAGGGTATGCTGGTGTGCAGGGACAAGGCATAGTCAAGACACTGGAGGCTACAGAATGGCTGCCAGCCAGGCTTGTTCCTTGTGACATGAGCATCAGTTAATTTAGGAGGGGGTTGAAGAGCAGCTGTTATCTACCTGCTGCTGCTGCTGCTAAGTCGCTTCAGTTGTGTCTGACTCTGTGCAACCCTATAGACGGCAGCCCACCAGGCTCCCCCGTCCCTGGGATTCTCCAGGCAAGAACGCTGGAGTGGGTTGCCATTTCCTTCTCCAATGCATGAAAGTGAAAAGTGAAAGTGAAGTCGCTCAGTCGTGTCCGACTCTTCACGACCCCATGGACTGCGGCCTACCAGGCTCCTCCTTCCATGGGATTTTCCAGGCAAGAGTACTGGAGTGGGGTGCCATTGCCTTCTCCGTGTTATCTAGCAGGTTGGTTAAATAGAAGCCATTGAGAGAAGCTCTGTGTAGCTTGGGTCAGATGCTATTTGTCATCAAATTTTGTCTGGACCTTTGAGATTATAATAGTCCCCTCTCACCCTAGGGAGATACATTCCAAGACCCCCAGTGTTTGCCAAAGCTGTACTCAACCCCATATGTACTGTTTTTTTTTTTCCTATACATGCATACCTATGAGAAAGTTTAATTTATAAATGAGGCACAGTATGAGATTAACAATAACAATTAATAATAAAATAGAACAGTTAGGACAATATACTGTGATAAAAGTTAGGTGAATGTCTCTCTCTCAAAGTATTATACAAATGTATTGCCTTTCTCATCTTAACTAAGCACTTAGCACACACTGTGGATATAACAGTTTGAGACACAACAGAAAAATTAGCACTGATTTCTTTTTTCTTCTTCACAATTTTCATAGATAGAAGACTTGTTCTCTAGTAGGGGGGATGAGGAGGGAGGTGCGAGGGAGGTTCAAGAGGGAGGGGACGTATGTATACCTAGGGCTGATTCATGTTGATGTTTGACAGAAACCAACACGATACTGTAAAGCAATTATCCTTCAATTAAATATAAATAATTTTTTTTTAGAAAAGATTTGTTCTTACCATAGACCTTAGCAACCTCAGCATACAATTTTCCTTCTTTCCTCTTTGAGTTGAAAACATTCACTCTTTTACTTAAAGGGAGCACTTTATGGCCTCTCTTTGGCATACCTGAATTGCCAGCATCACTCTTCTTGTGCTTTGGGGTCATTAGTAAGTAAAATAAGGTTTATTTCAACACAGGCCCTGTGATACTATGACAGTTGGTATGATAACCGATGAGGCTACTAAGTGACCAATGGGTAGGATGCTCTAGACAAAGGGAGATTCACTTCCCCAGGCAGGACAGAGTGGGAGGGCAAGAGATGTTGTCATGCTCCGCAGGACAGCATGCATTTTAAAAGTTATGAATTGTTTATTTTTAGAATTTTCCATTTAATATTTTTGGGCCACAGTTGACCACAGGTAACTGAGACCATGGAAAGCAAGATCACAGATAAGGGGTGGAGGGAACTACTGTACTTCCCACCCTTCTGGAAATCCATGGGAGAAGGCACTGGGAGTTAGAAGACTGTGTTCTGGTCCTGGTTCTACCAGTACTTACACACTTGTGACCTTGGCAATGACATTCACCCTCATTTCTTAGGAGGAAGGTTTGATGCTTAGGGAGTTGAGTGATTTTTTCCACATCATTGTTGAGGACCTAATGAGATCATCTGAGTAATGCTTTGTTCAAGTTATGACAGATCTCAGTTTGAGCAGTTTCTCTTGTCTTTCCATGAGTTGCCATAAACCAGAGGCTGAAGGTCAGGCCATGCCACATTTTGTTGTTGTTGCTCAGTCATATCCGACTCGTGACCCCATGAGTTCTGTCCCACGCCAGGCTTCCCTGTCCTTCACTGTCTCCCTTAGTTTGCTCAAACTCATGTCCATTGAGTCAGTGATGCCATCCAACCATCTTATCCTCTGTCACCCCTTCTCCTCTTGCCCTCAATCTTTCCCAGCATCAGGGTCTTTTCAAATGAGTCAGTTCTTTGCGTCAGGTGGCCAAAGGATTGGAACTTCAACTTCAACATCAGTCCTTCCAATGAATATTCAGGGTTGATTTCCTTTAGGATTGACTGGTTTGATCTCCTTGCAGTCCAAGGGTCTCTCAAGAGTCTTCTCCAGCACCACAATTCAAAAGCATCAATTCTTCAGCGCTCAGCCTTCTTTATGGTCCAACTCTCACGTCCATACTTGACTACTGGAAAAATCATACCTTTGAATATACAGAACTTTGTCAGCAAAAGTAATGTCTCTGCTTCTTAATATACTGTCTAGGTTTGTCATAGCTTTTCTTCCAAGGAGCAAGTGTCTTTTAATTTTGCAGCTGCAGTCACCATCCACCGTGATTTTGGAGACCAAGAAAATGAAATCTGACACTGTTTCCACTTTTTCCCCGCCTATTTGCCTTGAAGTGATGGGACCAGATGCCCCGATCTTGATTTTTTGAATGTTGAGTTTTAAATCAGCTTTTTCACTCTCTTTTTTCACCTTCATCAAGAGGCTCTTTAGTTCCTCTTCAATTTCTGCAGTTAGGACTTGCAAATTCCAGGCACCAGTCACTTAGGACAGGAAAGGGCAGAGGCTTGCTCCTCTGTTAGTTCCTCTTAGCATCTTGCATTTGCCTTCCTCCTTGCCCTTTCCTTGCCTCCAGAGCATTGTTTATCAGGCAGACTCCAGTGCAGCACATCAGGCAGTGGCTGCCACACTAGAAACACTCTCCTGGGTCAGTACACCTGTTGCCAATAAAAACATAGTTAAGTACAGCCGGATCCATGCCATTCTCTCTGCATCTCTTTGCAGGGGAGTGAGTGTGGGGAGAAGGTGCTATATAGAATGTAAAGAAGGAACTCATATTAAAGACTTCTACCCACCAAGCTGAGCCAAAGCAAAAACAATGCCCAGCTGTGGATATGACTGGTGATGGAAGTAAAATCCCATGCTGTACAGAACAATATTTCATAGGAACCTGGAATTTTAGGTCCATGAATCAAGTAAATTGGAAGTGATCAAATATTTTAGGAATCAGTGAGCTAAAATGGACCAGAATGGGAGAACTTAATTCAGCTGACCATTATACCTACTATTGTGGGCAAGAATCCCTTAGAAGAAATGGAGTAGCCCTCATAGTCAACAAAAGAGTCCAAATGAAGTACTTGGGTGCAATCTCAATAATGACAGAATGATCTTGGTTCATTTCCAAGGCAAACCATTCAATATTAGTAATCCAAGTCTGTGCCCCAACCAGTAATGCTAAAGAAGCTAAAGTTGGACAGTTCTATGAAGACCTACAAGAACTTTTAGAACTAACACCAAAAAAAGATGTCCTTTTCATCATCAGGGATGAGAATGCAAAAGTAGGAAGTTAAGACATACCTGGAATAACAGGCAAGTTTGGCCTTGGGGTACAAAATGAAGCAAGGCAAAGGCTAACAGAGTTTTGCCAAGAGGACACACTGGTCATAGCAAACACCCTCTTCCAACAACACAAGAGACGATTCTACACATGGACATCGCCAGACAGTCAATACTGAAATCACATTGATTATATTCTTTGCAGCCGAAGATGAAGAAACTCTATACAGTCAGTAAAAACAAGACCGGTAGCTGACTGTGGCTCAGATCATGAACTCCTTACTGCAAAATTCAGACTTAAATTGAAGAAAGAAGGGAAAACCACTAGACCATCAAGTATGACCTAAATCAAATCCTTTATGATTATACAGTAGAAATAGCAAATAGACTCAAGGGATTAGATCTGATAGATAGGGTACCTGAGTAACTACAGACAGAAGTTCATGACATTGTAAGCGGGCAGTGATCAAAACCATCTCCAAGAAGAAGAAATGCAAAAAGGCAAAATGGTTATCTGAGGAGGCCTTACAAATAGTTGAGAAAAGAAGAGATGCAA
Organism: Okapia johnstoni; assembly: GCA_024291935.2. Taxonomy (NCBI): domain Eukaryota; kingdom Metazoa; phylum Chordata; class Mammalia; order Artiodactyla; family Giraffidae; genus Okapia; species Okapia johnstoni. Next base: position 76,525,042 of record CM044314.1, read on the forward strand.
AAGGCAAAAGAGAAAAGGAAAGATACATCCATCTGAATATGGAGTTCCAAAGAATAGCAAGGAGAAATAAGAAAGCCTTCCTCAGCAATCAATGCAGAGAAATAGAGGAAAACAATAGAATGGGAAAGATTAGAGATCTCTTCAAGAAAATTAGAGATACCAAGGGAACATTTCATGCAAAGATGGGCGCAATAAAGGACAGAAAGAGTATGGACCTAACTGAAGCAGAAAATATTAAGAATAGGTGGCAGGAATACACAGAAGAACTTTATAAAAAAGATCTTAATGACCCAGATAACCATGATGGTGTGATCACCTACCTAGAGCCAGACATCCTAAGTCAAGTGGGCCTTAGGAAACATTACTACGAACAAAGCTAGTGGAGGTAATGGAACTTCAGCTGAGCTATTTCAAACCCTAAAAGATGATGCTATTAAAGTGTTGCACTCAGTATGCCGGCAAATTTGGAAAACTCAGCAGTGGGCACAGGACTGGAAAAGGTCAGTTTTCATTCCAATCCCAAAGAAAGGCAATGCCAAAGAATGTTCAAACTGCTGCACAACAGCACTTATCTCACACACTAGCAAAGTAATGCTCAAAATTCTCCAAGCTAGGCTTCAACAGTGTGTGAACCGAGAACTTCCAGATGTTCAAACTAGATTTAGAAAAGGCAGAGGAACCAGAGATCAAATTGCCAACTTCCGTTGGATCATAGAGAAAGCAAGAGTGTTCCAGAAAAACTTCTATTTCTGCTTTATTGACTAGGTCAAAGCCTTTGACTGTGTGGATCACAATAAACTGTGGGAAATTCTGAAAGAGATGGGAATACCAGACCACCTTACCTGCCTCCTGAGAAATCTGTATGTACATCAAGAAGGAACAGTTAAAACTGGACAAGGAACAATGGACTAGTTCCAAACTACGAAAAGAGTACATCAAGGCTCTATATTGTCACCGTGCTTATTTAACTTCTATGCAGAGTACATCATGAGAAATGCTGGGCTGGAGGAAGCACAAGCTGGAATCAAGATTGCTGGGAGAAATATCAATAATCCCCGATATGCAATGACACCACCCTTATGGCAGAAAGTGAAGAGGAACTAAAGAGCTTCTTGATGAAGGTGAAAGAGGAGAGTGAAAATGCTGGCTTAAAACTCAACATTCAAAAAACTAGGATCATGGCATCCAGTCCCACCACTTCATGGCAAATAGATGGGGCAACAATGGAAACAGACTTTATTTTCTTGGGCTCCAAAGTCACAGTGGGCTGTGACTGCAGCCATGAAATTAAAAGATGCTTGCTCCTTGGAAGAAAAGCTATGACAAACCTAGACAGCATTTTAAAGAGCAGAGACAGAAAGAAAAACACCAATATAGTATACTAATGCATATATATGGAATTTGAAAGATGGTAACAGTAACCCTATATGCGAGACAGAATAAGAGACACAGATGCATAGAACAGTCTTGTGGACTCGAGGAAGAAGGTGAGGGTGGGACGTTCTGGGACAATAGCATTGAAACATGTATATTATCATATGTGAAGCGGAACACCATTCCATGTTCTATGCATGAGACAAATGCTCAGGGCTGGGGCATTGGGATGACTCAGAGGGATGGGATGGGGAGAGAGGTGGGAGGAGGGTTCAGGATGGGGAACACATGTAAACCCATGCCTGATTCATGTCAATGTATGGCAAAAACTACTACAATATTGTAAAGTAATTAGCCCCGAACTAAAATAAATAAATTTATTAAAAAAAAAAATAAATAAAGAGCAGAGACATTACTTTACTGACAAAGGTCCGTTTAGTGAAAGCTATGGTTTTTTCAGTAGTCATGTATGGATGTGAGAGGGACCATAAGGAAAGCTAAGCACCGAAGAATTGATGCCTTTGAACTGTGGTGCTGGAGAAGACTCTTGAGAGTCCCTTGGACTGCAAGGAGATCAAACCAGTCAATCTTAAAGGAAATCAGTCCTGAATTCATTGGAAGGACTGATGCTGAAGCTGAAGCTCCAATCCTTTGGTCCCCTGACACAAAGAACACCTGATGCTGGGAGAGATTGGAGGCAGGGGAGGAGAAGGGGACAACAGATGTTGAGATGATTGGATGGCATCACTGACTCGATGCACATGAGTTTGAGTAAGTTCTGAGAGTTGGTGATGAATGGGGAAGGCTGCCATGCAACAGTCCATGGGGTTGCAAAGATTCATACATCACTGAATGACTGAACGACTGAACTGACCCACCAAGCAAGTTCACAGCCTTTGGGGGTGGTTCCAGAGAGCCAGGAGCACCTGAGGAGAGTTGTGCTCAGAGAAGTCCTTTTGGGATAGTGGGGTTAGCAGCCCTCTACATGGGGTGCTTTATTCCCAGGATGTCTTCATGGGGCTTCCCAGGTGGCTCTAGAGGTAAAGAACCTGCCTGCCTACACAGGAGACATGAGTTTGATCGCTGGGTCAGGAAAATCCCCTGGAGAAGGGAATGGCAACCCACTCCAGTATTCCTGCCTGGAGAATCCCATGGACAGAGGAGCCTGGTGGGCCCATGTGGTCACAAAGAGTTGGAGACGTCTGAAGAGACTTTGCATACACACACAGGATGTCTTTTGCGACGCCTCCCACTCATGGCTCCTCACCGGCTCCCGAGGCCAGAGGCCCCACACACTCATGCCCATTTGTCCTGGGATCATGGCCTCCAGGAAGGGGACACATTGATTTCTCTCCTCATGTCCCCTGCAATCTGAGTAGATTGGAGACTTTCTGCAGACTTATTTTTTGTTGGGCTGAAAGAGGAAGACATGGGGACACAGAAGAAAAAGAGAGAGGCAGTATTTGTGGGAGAAAAAAAAGAACACAGAAAGGAAGAGGTCCAAGGAGACTGCCCAGGACTAGAATAGAAGAAAAGCCTGACAGTGAGCCAGGCGCCTCAGCGGCGCTCCCTGACATAGCAGCTCACAGATGCAAACAGCCATGCTCCGTGTGTGTCTGTGTGTGTGTGTGTGTTCCCACAAAACCCCTAAAATCATTCAATAATATTTTAAGTTTTTTTTACAGGATGAACAAATTGACATTCAGTGAATTTTTTCTCCCTATCTAAACCCAGCCCTGATTTTTCTCTCTCCATCTGTGTTCTTTTGGCAGAAACTTTTACCAAAAAAAAAAAAAAGAAGAAGAAGAAGGAGCAAAAGGTCATTCTGGGAAGTGACGGGATGCTGGCCAAGCTGGGAATGTTCCACAGCCATGGTACGCTTCTGCCGAAGGGACCCAGCCACCGGCCACCCTGGGAGACGTTTGTGATGCAGGAGTGGAGTCTGGTGAGGGGCCCAAGCTGCGGGTCCGCCTCTTGTGTGTTCACTCTTATGTAAGGGTCACAGCAGCTCCACTTTGGGATTTTTGTGCAGTTGTGTTTCGTTTTTGTAAAGCTTCAGCCCTGCCATCCATACCACATGCTTCTTGCTAGGGGAGGGGTGGGGCTGCGCGGTGGGTATCACATGAGCTTCCTGAGCCTGGAATTTCCACGCTGGTTGACCCCACACATCGTGGAAGTTGAGGAATAAATCCTGCGTGTTTGCGTTTAACCGTTGAGTGACTGGGTAGGCCCTGAAGGGAGGGTCAGTGTGACCTCCAGAGAGCTGACATTGGTTGTTCACTTGCTGTGGTCCTTCAGGCAGGAACCCATCTTCCTGACCAGGCCAAGATGGGACTCTGACCTGAGTCACTCCACAGAGTCCTCCCCAGCAGGTGCAGTGGAGACGATGTCTCCAAGGTGGCTTGTGTAAGTGGAAAGAGTCTGACTTGTGAAATCCCAGTTCTGCCTTGTCCGTGACCTTGAGCAAGTCACTTAATTTGTCTGAGCCCCACGTTGAAATGTATCTGAGACTTGACGGCAGGATTAAGTGAGACTGAGAACAGTTCCTGGCACAGACACCGAAGGTGACAGCCACTTATCTTACAGGCCTTGGCCTCCTCGTCTTTGTCCCTGGAGAGTGCCCAGTGCCAATGAATGAGGTTAGGGTGGAGTGGGGTAGGGAGGGCTGGCATTTAGTGGAAGATTCTGAGCTTTCAGCGTTTCCCCCTCAGCCCTACTCCCGCTGCTCCCAGGAGCCCTCTATGAGGCGGGTGTAGCCCTGAGTGCAGTCTTTACAATTCTAAGTGAGCCAAAGAGCAGCCTGTGGCTGCCTGTCACCATCAGAAAGGCCAGGTTGTGCTAATAGGAAGTGATGGTTGGTCCCATTTAGTAGAAAATGTCCAGGAAGGCAGGATTTAAAGGAGGCTTATATTCCTACGGTGCTTCTCCTGGGAGCTCAGGCTCAGGGGTGAGCAGCATGGACTCAGATGCAGAAGAGCCTTGCAATTTGGGTAGAAGGAGAGGTGGGGCTTGCAGGCCCCGCACTGGTCCTGCCACTCACCAAGGATTGTTCTATTTCTGTAAACCCTTTATTCAGGCTCAAAAGGGGGAATGTTTTGGGTAATATTTGGGAAGGACGGAAATGCTCCTGGGCTGGTGTAGCATTCCCAGAGGGGCAGAAATGGTGGAGAACAGACACACGGGGTCTCTGTGCTGCTACTCTAGGGTCACCCAAACAAGGGCAGATCTGAGTCTCGGCAGTTTGATGCCTGGACGGATGAGATGATCCACAGTTTCATCAGCAGCTCAGAGGGCACACAGTTAAACAGCATCACCATCACTTTGCTGGCTCAAATGGATGATGGTGGTGTTCACTATTGATTGTGATCCATCAAGGCTCTTCTGAGGCAACTCAGAAATTTGATGTCATTGTTCAGTCTCAGGGAGGGAAGATCACTGGCTTGCTCAGGGATCCCTGTACATCACTGATGCGATCCCAGAGCCAGACCTTCCTACAAGATGGGTGCGTGTTCATGTGTGCTCAGTCACTAAGTTGTGTCCAACTCTTTTCAACTCATGGAGTGTAGCCCACCAGGCTCCTCTGTCCATGGGATTTCCTAGGCAAGAATACTGGAGTGGGTTGCCATTTCCTCCTCCAGGGGATCTTCCCAACCCAGGGATCAAACCCACGTCTCCTGCACTGGCAGGTGGATTTCTTTACCACTGAGCCACCCGGGAAGCCCAAGATGGGTACCAGGGCATAGTTCAAGGCAGGCTCAACTCTTTCTCCACCCACTGCCCGCTTCCCAGATGAGCTAGTGGGAATTACTTGACTTCTCAACGAACAGCCTCTTGGGGCCCAGATTGGCAATTCTTGCCCACTGACAGGTCAGGCAAAGTGGACCTAAGGAGGGCCACTTTCACTGTGGCATAGAATCCCCTGCTCACAGGTCTGTCTAGTCCTCTGGACTCTGCTCCTTTCAGTGGGGACACACGCTACTTTCTAGCAGGAGGCCTGGACATTCTGGGTGTACATTTTGTTACAGAGACTTAGATACATAGCATAGGCTCTGGCCATAACAACCATCTAGCCAAGCTGAGTATCTTAATCCTTTGAGCTGCTATAACAGAATACATTGGCCTGGGTGACTTATAAACAGCAAAAGTTTATTACAGTCCTAGAGACTGGGAGGTCCAAGATCAGGACACCAGCAGATTTGGTGTCTGCTGAAGGCCTGCTTCCTGATTCATAAACAGCTGTCCTGTTACTATGTCCTTGTGTGGGGGAAGGGGTGAGAGGGCTCTCTGCAGTCCCTTTCAGAAGGGCACTGATTCCATCAGGAGGGCTTCATCCTCATGACCTAATCACTTCCCAAAAGTCTTGCCTTCTGATGCCATCATACTGGGGGTTAGGATGTCAACATGTGATTTCAGAGGGACACATTCAATCCATTACACTGAGCACAGCAGGTAAACTAGTATCTGTTATATGTTAGAACACACAGAAGGTAGGTACCTATGACTGTGATGGGCAGCCACGGTGTAGAGTCACGGCATGGTAGAAAAAGAAGGCACTTCAGTGAAAAAGCATGGATTCAGAAAGGTCAAGTAATTTGCCGCAGCCTCACAGTAGATTTGTGGTAGAAATGGGACAAGTTATACAGGTTTCCTGCACCCCAGTCAAGGGATGTCTCCCATGCCATAGCTCCACGTGAAATGAAGAGCTAACAGAGAAGACAGCTCAGAGTGAAGGAAAGGTCTGAGCTTTGAGGCCAGAGAATCCTGGGTTTGAATCCTACTTACTCTCCAGGACAACACAGACTGAGTCCATAAATGATGATGGACGCTCACAGACAGTGATGGAGAACCTTCATTGAGAGGACCGCTGAAAGAATTTATGAGTGTTTACACTTCCTGAGCCTAGGTTTCTGCATCTGTGAAGTGGGAACAGGAGGGTCCCCCTAAGCTGTGCCTGTGGAGGGGGAGTCTGTGAGAGAAGACATGGAAAGCACTCACAGTGTGTCCTGCTGTTCCACAGACTTATTGTTTACCAGGCTGTCAGTTAAAGCAAAAGCCACATCTTGCAGAAAATAAGGTTAAAAGCAGGTCTGAGAGAGGAGAGATTGTCAGAGCCCGGAGGAGAAAGCTCTCCAGGAGATGAAGAATGACCTTGCCAAGGGGCTCACCAGGGAGGAGTCGGCCAGGTGAATGGCTGGCGTTTAGCTGAGCCAGGCATTCTCGGCCTCGCTCCCGGACCCTTCGGCCTGGGAAGAGTGCCCTGCGTGTCGGCTGCCAGCGCTCCAAGGCGCCGCGTAATTACTTAGCGGTTTACTAGCATTGGAGACACCCAGGGTGCACTTGAACCATCAATTAGCTCCCGCTCACAGCCCCCCTGTGAGGCCCAGTGGTATCAGGACTCCCATTTTTCAGCCAAGGAAACTAAGGTGTAAACAGGTTAAGCAACCAGCCCAAGGTCACACCTTGAGTCAAGCGGTCACGAGGCGCCAAGGCTGCGTCCTTGCTGGCTCCCTGGCCTGTCCTTAGCCCACTGGCCCATGCTGCTGCCCATAAAATCCGCCGTTTATATCTCGTCAGAAAGCCAGCTAGTGCACTGGGGACATTAGGAGATGTACAGAAAGGCCATTCAGCTGATTTCCAAGGCACTGCAGGGTTTTTAAGGAGATGTTTAACCCCTTGCTTTTAGAGGTCGATGGGGGCGACAGGACCTGAGTTGGCAGTTCCTGTGCTGGGCAGCTGGCTTGCCTCCCACGTCACAGCTGACTTTGGGGGCCTGGCTCTGCTTTCTCTCCACCTGCTCTGGGAGACACGTGTGCCGGCACCATCTGGGGAGCACAGAGAGCATCTCCTAGGAGAGGCTGAGATGGTGAGTATGAAGTGCAGGCCCCACTCCAGCTGGCCCATGGTTCCAGGACTCTCCCATTGGTTCCCACTGCTAGGAGAGAAAGGTGGCCTGAGGTTGACCAGCTTTCACAGGTGTGTGGGTGAGCCGGCAGGAGGGGAGCTCTCTGTTGCCTGGTGGTTCTCCTGGCCACACCGAGCTGCTCCTGATGGTCCCTGGCCCCAGCCAGCCACCTCCCTGACTTGCCTGTGTTCCAGACCTCTTCTCTCTCAAGGGCGCTGGCCTACCCCATGTCCTGTTCTTTCCAGGACTTTCTCGGTCACCAGCAAAATATTCTTGGTTTCTCCCTCTCCCTCAGCATCCTTTCCCTAAATCCAACCACTTGTCTCCCTAAAATATCTCATGGATATTTCTGGAATTCCTACCCAGACAGTTCTACCCTAGACCACTCTAGGTAAATCAACAGCTTAGAACTAGATGAGTGGTCTTCAGACTGCGTGGGGAAGCCCAGATGAGGGGCCTTTGGTCCTGCTCTTGGGATGAGGAAGAGCTCAGCAGGTAAGTCTCTGGTCTCCCAACATATATCCTTCTTCCATCAGATAGTCTGCTCTTGTTAATTTTACCAGTTGGGCTTCTACATAAGATATCATTTGAATGAAAGATCTTGCAGCTAATGAAAGTTGAGGAAACTACCTAACCTATGGCAATGCCAAATGGGGGCATTTTGGATAGAACCAGGGTATCTTTTAATGTGGGCTTCCCAGGCAGGGCAGTGTAAAGAATCCACCTACCAGTGCAGGAGACCTGGGTTTGGTCCCTGGGTTGGGAAGATCCCCTGGAAAAGGGAATGGCATCCCACTCTAATATTCTTGCCTGGAAAATCCCATGGACAGAGGAGCCTAGTGGGCTACAGTCTATGGGGTCATAAAGAGTTGGACACAGCTGAGCACACATAGCAGCAATCTTTTAACGTCCCTCCAGTCATACTCTTATAGCCTCAAAGAGTGAGCCTCCTTGAATATAAGCAGGGACCCCACAGAAGCATCTCTTTTCTTGTAACTTTTGGGAGTCTCCTGGGACCTCAGGCATCAGGGGCTACTTTGGGCAGAAAAGTTCAAACTGTTAGCTGAGTCTCTGGGCTGGGGAGGCTGCTTATAGCAGAAATCAGGCAGGGCAAGCAGGGAGGATGGGCAGGGATTACCTGGCAATAAGAGGACTTGGCCCAGACTCCACTCCAACCTCCAGCGGCATCAGCCATGGCCTCACAGAGAGCTCGTCAGAAAGGGAGATGGAAAGATGCCAGAGTCATCCTATTTGTCCAGAACCCAACCTGAGCCATTTCCAGGCACTCGCAGGCATGAGTCCCTTTTTCCAGGTACAGACTGGGTGTGTTCAGGGTAGAGTGAGTGATGTGGGGAGCAATACAGCCTCTTCCTGGAAGGGCCACCCAGCACCCTGCCTCCTGGTCTCTAGACTATGTGGCACCCTCCTGGCCATGTCTGTGGTACACGGCCAACCACAAAACCTCACCCTCGTTTCCTGGGTCCTGAAGGGCACAGACTAGGGGGCCAGACACATCTGGATTCTTTCCCCAACTTGGCCACTCTGCAAACTCTGAGACCTTCGTTAGGCAAGTGAATGGCTTTGAACCTCAGTTTTTTACCCCGTAAAATGGGGAGAAGTCATTTAAACAATCTGTACTTTATTTTTCTCATACATAAAAGTACAAATAAAAGCAAAACCAATATCCTTGATTGTAAGGATCAAATGAGACCCTGTGTGAGAAGAAAGCACTGAGGATGAACCTGAGTCCGGTGAGCTCAACTTATCAGGATGAGGATCTGGTTGCTGGCTGGGTCTCCTCTCACTGCTGGCCCCGGGCATGTCACTAACTTCTCCTGGCACCCCCAGCACTCTCCTGTGCAGAGTTGTCTGTCCCTTCTCCTCCCACTTCTCAGCCCTGACGCCCCATCTGTCCCCACCGGTGGCTGGGTGTGTCTATAAACACACCTGGGACTAGTTACCATTACTCATTTCAGCTGTTAGTGGGCATGCAGGCCTATTATTGGCAAATCACACTTTGTTAACAGAAGCCAAAAATTAAGCGTTTTAATGTGAACGCTTTGACTTTTGAAGCATTGACTGTTTCTTAAGCACTGTGCAGGTTAAGCAGGATATGTCTGCCGCCGGATGGGCCCACATCTGTTCCAGTGCCTTTGGTTTCATGCCGACCTCCCTGGGGCTGTGATTAGGAGCCGGCTCCTGCCTGCCTCCCCTCAAAGTGTTCCTGGAGGAGGAGGGACGCAAGGAAGGCAGGAAGGTGGTTTGGGAGAGAGGGAAAGTGTAAGGCCTGTGCAGCCGGGTGGCAAGTTCTCCCACTCAGAACATTGATCAGCCAACCCGCGTGATATATTGAGTTCGTTTCCACAGGTAATTGTTTAAATGTTATAGCAGCTTTAATGTGTCGTCTGTTAAAGCGTATTGGTTAGGCAGCCATTGCAGACTTGTAATGTGGGTAATATTTAGATGATTTACTAGGTGAAGTGCAGCTTCTGATTCAATCAGAGTTGCCTTTGATTCAATAGGTGATGCATCTAATCCGACTGGGAGCCCATGGAATCCAGAGGTGATGTGTTTGATTCACGGGCTGATGTACCTGATTTAGAAGGTGATGGATCTAGTCCATGCTGAAGGATTCCAATTCCCCCATGCCGGGTGTTTGCTTCAGTGTGTGATGTATGAGTTTTAATAATAAGACATGCTTTGGGGATGGTGAGGGTACTGGCTCCTCCACACCTGGCATGTCCGTGGCTATAGCCCACTTCCTACGGAGCTGGTCTCAGCCTCATGGACCAGAGGGACAAAACCTCGTTTCCCAAGTGTGACCTGAGCCTCCCCATGCTGTGTCACCGCCACCCTTCTAAGATCCATACCTGGTCTTTTGTCTGTTTAATTGTCCAGGGGTCCACGGGCAAGGCCATCGTGCTTAGGACCTGGTTCCTTGCATGTGAGGGGGCACCCTGGTCAATTAGGAGATGCTCACCTGTGTAGACTCTGCTCTCAGCGGCCAGAGGTTCCTGGAGCCTCGCCTGACTCTTCGTGGGGTCCCAGTGCACGTTTTCCCAGGCTGGGCACAGAGCTTTCAAAGAACATTTGAAGGACTGGATTTTCACATCCCAGCTGGAGAGAGAGGGAAACCACCTTTCTTTCCCTCCCCCATCACCCCTCCCTCCTCTACATGACTGGCAACCTCCATCCTCTCAAGAGTCAAGATGTCCTGTTCCTCTCCTCCTCTCTGCCCAGAATGCCCCTTCCCTTCTTCCTCCTTGTGCCAGCAAGGTGTGCACCCTGTCCAGAGTCACTGCCTCCTATCACCCTTCCTGGCAAGCCACCCCTGCCCTGCACCTCAGCTCAGCCCCAGAAGAGCACCCTCCCCATGGTTTTCCTAGCCTCTAGCCATATCTCTGTTATAACATTTGTCACATAAGTTGTCCTGTGCCGGAGAGGTCTCTTCTTCACCCTGCTGTCCCCAGCACCTGCTCAGCACCTGCCGAGTGCTGGCAGACTGATACGCATGGCACTGGCATGGCAGACACGCGACCTCAGAGCGGGAGGTAGAGTTTTAATTAATAATGTTAATAGTGAGAGCTCATACATATGGAGCTCCACGTACATTCTAATTGTTATAAGTGTAAAGTCCTGATACTTCATTGGTATCATCTCTTTATCTCTCTTATTCCTCACAGCACACCATAAGTAGTAAGAATCATCGTTACCTCCACATGTACAGACAGGGACACTGAGGCTCAGCAAGGTTAAATGATTTCCTCAGGGTTCACCTTAGCCAAATCAGAGTTGACACTAGATTTCTCAGACCCCAAAGCCAAGCTCTTAACTGTCACATCATGATCTTGCCCCCAGGACCAGAGAGACTGCTCTGTCCTCACCCAGGATAGGGAGGCTGGAGTCCCTGGGGATGCAGAGATGCCCTCAGGGAGACAAAACCATGACACAAGGCAGAACAACCTGATTAGCAAACTGAGGCACAGAGGGAGGGGCAGAAGAGGCAGGAGTAATTAGGGAAGGCTTCCTGGAGGAGATGTTTGATTTCACCCTGGAGGAAGAGAAGAAGAAAAATGTGCTGATGCCTAGTCTCAGCTGCTCTTCACCCAGCTCTCATGTCCTCAGGCCACCTCTAAGCACGGGGGAGTCAACAAGGCTGAGTCTGTGGCAACTAGTCTTTCTGGTGACAACTAGTCTTTCCCCTACCAGGAGCTCTGTGTGGCCAAGAGCTGGGCCGGGGCAGCCGGGCAGTAGGAGCAAGCAGCAATCCTACCCCTGCCTACAAGACATGAGTCATCTCACCAGATTCCAAGAGGGAGAGATGATGCCCTGAGCCCACACTCAGGTGAGTCCTGGATGCTCCGCAGCCACAGGAATCGTCCAGGTCCCGCTTCTCTCACTCCTGCTCCTCCAGTACTGAGCCCACAGTTTCCCCCTCGCTCGTTCCCATCTTGTGTCCCCAGAGCCCTGGCCCCGCTTCAGCCTGCGGTCCGTTGTAAGATGCCATCATCTGTGGAGTGGGGTTTTTGGAAGACAGATTCACAGAGTTTAACCTGCCACCTCCAGGCCTCTGTTGTGATGGGTCTGAGGAGAAGGCGGGAGGTGTCTGAGACAGGGCTTTGCTTCCAGGTGACCTGTCCCAGGCCAGGCCCCACAGTCTGTCACAGGCTCCACAGTCTATCCCCCTGAAGCTGGCATCTACATTGACCCAAGCTCTCCACTGAAGTTTGACCGTGACTGCGTTAGGCCAGGTGTGGACTAGCACCTAGTTGCAGGTGCCTAGGGACTGGTCCCTGGCATCAGAGATCTCAAGGCCCGCCCCCGCCCCCCGGCCCAGTTCTCCACTGTTCCAACGTCACAGCTCCCTGAGCCCTCCACTTCCATACTCTTCATCCCAGCTCCCAAGAGAGCAAATCTGGTTGAGAGCAGCCTAGAGGTTTACCCCTGGGGGGTGGGGTTACAGCAAGCACAATAGGCAGTAGTCGGGAGAAAGTGTGCAAACCAGAGAGGTCAAGGAGGAGAGAATGGACATCTCTGTCTTGGAAACGAGGCTTTCCTGGCTACCTGCTGTAGGCCAGAAACTTCCACATTCTCCATCCCATCTGACTCCTCAGCCCTGAATTCTACCCCCATTTTACAGAGAGAAAACTGAAGCTTGGAGAAGTTAGTGGGTCATCTGTCACAAGTGTTGAAGAATGAGGGAGGGAAGTTACACATGCCAGCCCCAGGGCTGCCCACCCTGTCTTTCTCTGTCTCTCTGCATCTCTGTGACTCTGTTTCTCTGTGTGTCTGTCTCTATGTGTCTCTCTATCTCTGTGTGTCTGTGCCTCTCTCTGTCTCTGTGTGTGTGTCTCTCTCTCTGTGTGTTTCTGTCTCTGTGCATCTCTCTGTGTCTCTTTGTGCCTCTCTGTCTCTGTGTGTCTCTGTGTGTCTCTTACGTAGGCTGTCAGGCCCTGTGACAGGCCGGTGTGGGGATTTTGGACCAAGTACATCTCTGTGTCCTCTGGGCTCACCACCCAGGCAGAGGCCTGCTCTAGCCCAAGGTTGGTGACGGGCCAGACAGGCTGATTCCTGGGAGGCTCGGTGCAGAACAGCTGCCAGTTCCATTTCTGCTGCTTCCGGAGGCTCCCGCGGCCCTGACTGCACACATTTTCCCAGGCTGCGCCCGAGAGTGGGGGGTCCTTGCATGCAAACAAAGGAACAGCTCAGCCCTGCAAATGGCTTTGAAAATGGGGCCACAGGGATTCCACTTGGCTGACACACTCCGCCCTGGCCCAGGCTTCCTCCCCCAGGGGCATCCCCCAGCCCCTGCCGGCCAGCTGTGTCTCCCACTGCCACCCACTCCAAAGCCCTGACCACACAGACGTGGTGGCTCTGTCCAGAATTCCCTGCACACCCCTTCCCACACAGGGAGGGACGGGCAACAGGGGTTGTGGGGGCTGACTCTCGCCAGAATCCAACACCAGTCACAGAGCCTCACGGGGCATCCACACCCACCCTGGGCTTAGACCTGCCTGAGCCGAGCAGGGTGCTCACATGCAACTCACCTGTCGTTCTTGTCTCGGATGAGACCTCCAGTCTGAGACAGAGGGTGTTAATCCCCCCACGCTATTGAAGGGTGTCAGACCATTTATGCAGAACTTGCTAAGGGGTGACCACAAAAGACACAGGCACCTGTTAGCCCAGCAGTCTTCCTGTGGGATGTCCCTGGGGACATACGGACACATTCACAAGAGTACAGAAGCACTGACAGTTTTGAAGATGTCAGTTTTGAAGACGTTTCCAGCCCCTCTGTTTTAGGTATTCTCTCCTAAAACCGGTGTGTCTGAGCATACACTGGTGGTTTCCAGTTTTCCCACAAAACAAAGAAAGGCCTTGCCCATCCTGAATCAGGCTGTGGTACATCTCCTCAGGATGTAAAGTCCTCAGCACCAAACAGTACTGCAGACCCCAGTGATCATCCAGGCCAGGCGTGGTCCACACAAATGACAAGTCCCTGCAAGCTCTGCACCTGGCTGCCTACCACCCATCTATCTTGGGCTAAGAATGCAAATGTCCCCAGTACATATTAATGTATACATTTGAACTGAAAAATGAAATCAGAAGTTTTCCTTTTTTACAAAAAGTTATGATCTAGCTATTTGCTTTTTGCCAAATTACATTATAAGGTGGCTGTTTTCCATAAATTAAATAACCCAGATCTGGAACTTCAAGGTTTTGATGAACAATATTTAAAGTGTATACATCATATTCAATACACCAGACCTTTTATCCTTTATAACTATTTAAACTTGTGATGTAACATCTTGGACGTCAATCTCAAATGCTTAATAGTGAAAGCATGTTAAAATGCTTAAAAATATTTGAAAAGCTACATGGTTTTCCAAAATTCTTTTAGAAGGTCGTCAAACAAGCAACGTTGAAGGCCATTCCCTGAGTCCATCCCTCACACTTCAATAAGGCACAGAAGAAGATTGGTCAATAGCGACTGATGGGGACAATTTCCTCAGAGCAAGAGTTGTCTTGCAAGTCTGCTCTGTGGCCTTGGATCCTCAGGAGAGAATGACCTCAGCCCTCTGGACAGATGCTTACTGAGCTACAGGAATCTGAGTCATGGTGACAAAACTAACTGGAACCTCTCAGGAAGGGAGCCCTCAAGGGAGCCTGACATGAACCCAGGAGCTGGAGACACTGTATTGATGCCTGGAGCACATCTGGAGAGGCCCAAAGATGTGCGGCTGGATGAGGGCGGAGAAGGCAACAGTGGGGAAAACCATGTTTCCACCCAAAGCTGGAGAAGGACGAGGATGCAGGCCATCTTTTAAGGGCCAGGTGCGCCTATGAAGCCAGCAAGTATGATTTTGTCTTGGAGAGCCCTCCAACCAAGCAGGCTTCCTGCCAGGACCCAGAAAACCCCAGGAGAAAGAAGCCGGAGGTGGCCCCCAGAATGCAGAGCTTGAGGGGGTGGGTCATAAGCTGTCAGCTAGAGATCGCATCTCCCCAGCCATGTAAAGGCAGAGCGGGGACCCCAGGAAGACCCACAAATGCCCATCACAAGAAAATGAGCCAGTGTTTGTACATGTGCTACAATGCGTGGCACCAGGGGCCAGATTATAACAGTCCCGGCAAGAAGGGTCTTCCCGCTCTCTGTCACACCTCTTCCTCTGCTCCAGCCCTGAGGAGCTAGAGGCCACACGGTTGGTAGAAAAGGAGATGGAAGAGAAAACAGTGAAGCTGACCACAGTGTTCCCCTGAGTCTGGGTGGAGCTGGGAACAGGGAGAGGCTTTAAAGTGGGTGGGAGAGTGAAGCTCTGGGATTAGACTGGACTGGACTTCTTAATACACTATTTGAAATTGTGTGATAATAAGATAAAGTGATGAAATCTACCAAAGTTGGGATATGACCCAGGTTAGTGGAAAGACAGGCCGTGGTAAAACCATACACAGTCATGTTTCATTTTTCGCTACCTTCCCATAGAGCAAGACTCCACAATGCAGGGAGAGGGGTGGTCAAAGTCTGGTGCTCATGGTTAGGCTTCACAGAAAGCAAACCTCCACAGGTGACGTCAGGCAGAGAGAGGAAAAGACTAGGGGTCCATGCTAGAGGAAGATGATGGTACAGGTGCAGCAGGGCGAGAAGGGTCTCCAAGCAGCTTTGATTGCACAGCGTGTGGCAGGGTGTGGGGAGCAGCGGGAAGATTGAGAACTGCTCCAACAGCATCCTCACCCTCAAGCGTCCCCCCAGTTTAGTAACCATGAGTCACAGGGGTCCATCTGTGACATGTGCCAAGAGTGTGGTGCAACATGTCAGAAGAATCCGGAAGAGAGACTTCACCTGAGATGACTGAACCTCTGAGTTGGACTTGGAGAGATGGGAGGCTGAAGATGCTGAACAAGTTTATGGAAGAGAAGGGCAGACTTGCTGAGTCCTGGGTGATGCCCACACAGCCCTGCTGACCTTGTGGTCTCCCAAAGCCCGGACAGCGCTACCTACCATCACAGATCCATCTGCCGCCCTCCAGACCCCCAGCCTCCAAGCTGTCACTGCAGTCACCTGGGCTTAGGCACCCAGATGAGTTGGGGGCGCAGGTGGAGCTTTCAGACATGCCTGGCAGCCTGCCCTGCTAGGTCCATTCTGTCTCCATTCTTCTTAGCTCCAGAACCAGTGCACCTACAGATGCAAACATGTGTACATGTCCACACACACACACATGCATGGTGACATGTGTACACACTGCAGGTGGTACTTGTCTCAGGGACCAAGCTCTTTGGGAAAAAGCAGAGTCGAGCACAGGCAAATACCTTTTGCCTCCTAGTCCCTAACCCACCAGACATAGCCATTTTGATGAAGGCAGCCAATGACGAGGAAGAAAATAGCCCAGACTCATCCCACCCACCAGGGGAGGCTTGGGCACAGACAACTGCCGAGTATTGCCTTGACCCTCTCCCTCCATCACATGAGCCCTGTTAACTTCTTGTCCCTTCAGCATTCTCTCCACCTGCAGAGGAGGCCAAGGCCATCTCAGGAGCATCTGGAGTCCCAAGGTCTCA
Source organism: Okapia johnstoni (assembly GCA_024291935.2). Lineage (NCBI taxonomy): Eukaryota > Metazoa > Chordata > Mammalia > Artiodactyla > Giraffidae > Okapia > Okapia johnstoni. The sequence goes on from CM044314.1 coordinate 76,541,369, forward strand.
GTGGCCTGGAGGTGCTCAGCCCTCCATGCCCATGTGGACCCCCCAGAGTCCTGCCTTGGACATCTGGTCCGGCCATCTGTCCAGCCTGTGGAGGGAATGCTGCTGTCTCCATGAGAGCACCAAGAATCTCCTGTGTCAGTTCTAGGAAGGAGAAACCCTGTGGGGAAGGGCAGTTGACCAAGTGACGTGCACTTTCCCTGAGCTTGACCTTCTCTTGGGCTCACTCGCATTTCCACTAGCATGTAACCCCATGGGAGTATTGTTCCCCTGATTGCTCTGAACAAGAACACTTGGTTGTCTGGAAGGATCTTGGTGCTTATTCCCAGTAACCTGGACAATTAACTTGCTGGCACCTAGGGCCCCAAATTTCCTGGAGGGGAGAGCCTGGGCCAAGGTCAGTTGCCCAGAGTCATGGGTCTCAAGGGCTCCAGGTGCTGGGAGCTGGTGTCCTTGGACACCTCTGGTAAGTGCTGGACCCCAGGGCCAGCCTGCATTGTGCTAAAGTGGTCTGATTGCTGCCCCCAAAGGCATGGTTTTTCTCTTGCTTGTCCTATAAGAAGAGACCTTCAGGAAGGACAGAATCCCTATGTGGGAGTGAAAAAGTTTGCCAACCCAGAAAACTTCCCAAACCCATGGGCCCAATGGGAAAATGGGGGCCTTTGCTCAAGGACTCCTTATAATTTTCCACTCTCCGTAAAACCTGTCCCTTAGCCACTGCACTAGGACATCTGTCCCCACCCTGGTGTGTGATAAGCAGTGCCCACCAACAAGCCAGCTAACTGTGCCATAACAAGATACTGTCGACCGAGTAGCTTAAACAATGAAAGCTTATTTGCTCAGAGTTCAGGAGTCTAAGATCAGGGTGTCCACCGGGTTGGGGTGGTGGCCGGTGGGGGTGGAGGTGGGGTAGAGCAAGGAGATTTCCAATACTGTTCTTGGTCTCGTGCTGGGAACAGAAGTCTCGGGTTTATCTTTGTTTCGGTCTCTACCCAGGCATTGCTGGGAGTGGTTACATAATGTTGTCACTTAACAGTTGTGTGATGTGTACTTGTTTCCTGTTCACTAGCATCCCTGGTGCAATCTGTGCACCTAAAACCCGGTGAGGTATTAGGACTCGAAAGAACACCAGGGAAAGACTAGAAAGTGTTTGTTGCCCTTAAGGCTCTGCTTGCCTAGAGGAGAGTCACATAGCCTTTAAACAGTATCACAATGTGTTAAGTCCCCTGATCAAGTGATGCTTTGGGGGGTCCCAGCAAGGGACCAAGGAAATGGCAACCCACACCAGTATTCTTGCCTGGAAAATTCCATGGACAGAGGAGCTTGGTGGGCTACAGTCCACGGGGTTGCAGAGAGTCAGACACAATGGAAGTGACTGAGCAGAGTTGTAGGCAAAAAGGATGTCCCACTTTTTGGATGATTAAAATGAGGCCTGGAGAGTCAAGGTAATAACAAGGTTTTTTGTTTATTTTCTTGTTTGTTGGTTGGTTTGCCAAGCCCAGGAGATGCCAGAGCACTGCAGTGCTCTGTCTGTCTCTCCAGAGTCGGGTCTGTACATGGGGTGCCTCCCACACTTTGGTAGCCCTGACACTCAGCATCCCCAGAGAAGATTCTGGCAGAGCTGCCCTGAGCACTGGCTGAGTCCCTGGAGCCACACCAGGCAGCCGATGCCCACCCTGTACTGGGGCCACCTGGACAGTGTGGTGGCCTTCCAGGGGTGGGGGGTGCACGGGGGCAGGGAGTCCACCTGGTCTGATCTCCCGGCCACAGGAAGTGACAGCTCCTGGGCTCATGTCAGCAGCTGTTGCTCGGTCTGCATGGCTGGGATAAACAGGCTGATGTCCTCAAGGCGACCTCCCTGACTCAGAGAGTTTGGGAACTGAGGTATTCGTTCCCTGGGGGACAGGGAGGAGGCAAGGACAGGACTTGAGCTGCTGACTCACCCTCTCTTGCTATCTCTCTGTTCCCATTCTTGAGGATTCAGGAGAGAACTGGGCAATGAAAGCGCTCTCTACGAAGGACAGGTTCCAGGACAGGCTCTCATGCCGCCCCTCACCTCTTCCAAGATGGCAGCTGCTCGGGGCACTGTCTCGCCTTCATGAGACAGCCTTCCTCACAAGGCCTCTGGGTGGTCAGGCAAGCGGGGGAGGGGAGCAATGATCCCACAGGGTGCCAGCCGGAGGCGCAGCTAGGTAGAGTTTCCACAAATATTTTTGGGGTGACATATGAATTGTAAATAAATGAGGTGGGGATGATACCAGAAACAGCCTAGAATTTTAGTGGACGGAGGAGTCTGAAGGGGCATTAGACAGCCTCAGCCCATGGCCAGGGCCGGCTTCTTGGGCAGGTGACCTCTGTAACCGTTTAGGGCCCCACCCTCAGAAAGGCCCCACTCTTGGTTTAATGCTCTGCTGCTACCGTCTTGCAATTCATAATAATTTTCTAACAAAAGACCCACATTTTCATTGCACACCAGGCTCTGCAAATTATATAGCCAGTCCTGTCCACAGCCTTTCAGGTGAAACAGAGAGCCCAAGAGGGATCATGGCTGGTCAGGGTCACACACCTTGTTTGCTATAAAGTAGTAATGAAAGTGTTAGTCACTCAGTTGTGTCCAACTCTTTGTGACCCCATGGACTGTAGGCTCCTCTGTCCCTGGAATTCTCCAGGCAAGAATACTGGAGTGGGTTGCCATTTCCTTCTTCAGGGGATTTCCCTGATCCAGGGATCGAACCTGTGTCTCCTGCATCTCAGGTGGATTCTTTATCATCTGAACCAACGGGGTTTGTTATAAAACCAGGATGGACCCCCCCCCCCCCAGTCCTGTGTTCTTCTATCACACACTGAATCTCACTCTGCTGTTCGTCTCTGTTTGGGGCAAGAATGTCAGACTCCTGACTCCTCAGCCCCGAGGCTCTGTGCTCCGTCGCTTTGTCCACACAAGATAGGCCTTGGCCAGTGCTGTGTGGGCCATGGCATCATGGGTGGGGTTGGGTGGTTGTTAGTTGTTGGCAGCCCACAGCTACAGGGAACTGAGTTCAGGCAGCGATGTTGGAATCTCAGCTCAACTCTTTCTTCCTTTCAACCTCTCTCTGACCATTTTGGATCATAGTACCTATTTTTAGTAATAACATGACAGTTAAAGATAATGTATGTCAGGAACCCAAGATGTCAGCTTGTATATGTTTTGGAGAAGGAAATGACAATCTACTCCAGTATTCTTGCCTGGGAAATCCCATGGACAGAAGAGCCTGTCAGGCTACAGTCCAATGAGGTTGCAAAGAGTCAGACATGACTTAGCAACTAAACCACCACCACCACTAGGTTTTCAGTAGTCACCACTGGTAGGAATCAGCATTCATTCTCCATCCTTCCTTCACCTTCAGACTGTCACAGCTTCTCAGACCTCCACATCTCTGAGTGGCAGGTGGGTTAAGAGAACTAATTTTGGAACAGAGAGAGAGATTTAAGCTGCAGTTCCACCATTTCCTAGCTGGGTAAGCTTGGGTCAGTTCCTTTATCTTGCTGAGCCTCAGTTTTCTCATATAGGAAGTGGGAATAATGGGATTCAGTGTATGGACTTATTAGGAGGATTGAGTCTGTGCAAAGCAAGGATTTAGCACAGCATCTGGCATAGATCAAGTGCTCGATGAAGAACATTGTTGCTGTTTTCTGTAGCTCTGCTGGGCCTGGCCTAAGGGGAAACCCCTGCCTTAGTTCTTGAAGCTGTCTTCTTGAACCCTCCTAGTCACACCATAATCTAGGGAGCAGCAGGATTGGCCTTGCCTTGAAAATCACCAGAAATGCAGAATCTCAGGCCCCACCCAGGCCTACTGCAACAGAATCTGCAGTGTAACAAGATTCCCAGCTGACTCATACGGGCATTCACTTTTGAGAAGCAGTGTGACTTCCAGTGCATGCAGCTGGCCTCTCTTGCCCTGCCTAAGGGGAGATGAGTCACTTCCTAGACCCAGACAGAATTCTTCTTAAAAAGGCAGAGCCCAAGCCTGCCAGGGTGGATTTGACTAGAATCTCAGGCCCTTCCTGAAGGCTTGCAATGTGGCTGGGAGACTAGGCAAGTAAGGCAGTGATGTGAAGGGTGTATTGAAGCATAAATGAGGGAGACTACTGCAGTGGTCCAAACAGGAAGTGAAGGGCCTGAATTAGGACAGGGCCGAAAGTGTAGGGGAGAAGGGACTGAGTTGTAGAAATTTGTCCATCTAGAATTCAGCAGACTTAGCACCCAGGTTACAGGTAAAGTAGGATAAGGAAGGATCAGGGACAACTCTTAGGTTCTAGACGGAAATAATGGGATGATAATACATTGATAGAGACAAGGTTGGCCAGAAGGAGGAGAAGGGGGTGATGATTAAGAGAAAGGAGGTATGCTTTCCATCCAGGACACTGTAATTCTTTTTTTTTTTTTAATTGAAATATAGTTGCTTTACAATGTTGTGTTAGTTCCTGCTGTACAACAACTTGAATCAGCTATATGTACACATATATCCCCTCCCTAGGGAGCCTCCCTCTCCCCAGTCCCACCCTACTAGGTCATCGTAGAACTCCGACCTGAGCTCCTTGTGCTATACAGCAGCTTCTCACTAGCTAGCTATTTCACACATAGTAGTTTATATGTTAGGGGCTTCCCTGGTAGCTCAGCTGGTAAAGAATCTGCCTGCAATGTGGGAGACCTGGGTTCCATCCCTGGGTTGGGAGGATCCCCTGGAGGAGGGCATGGCAACCGACTCCAGTATTCTTGCCTGGAGAATTCTGTGGACAGAGGAGCCTGGCCAGCTGGAGTCCATGGGGTCACAGAGACGAACACAAGTAAGTGACTGAGCACAGCACAGTGTATGTGTCAATCCTAGTCCCCCAACTTGTCCTATCATCCCCTTCCCGCTCTGTGCTGGACACTGTGATTCTGATGGACAGGTGGCGAATTAGTTAAAGGTTTTCCACGAGAAGAGTGGGCTTCCCATGGCACTTAATTCCCATCTCTTTGCAGTACTCATTGTCCTGTGGAGTGCTTCAGGGCACTGAAGTGAAAAGGCTGTGGGTTCAAATCCTAACTCTCCCTCTTAGGAGCTGTGCACCTGGTACGCGTTAACAAACCTCTCTGTGCCTCAGCTTTTACATGTGCAAAATTACCTATCTCAGACCCCTGCAGAGAGGATTAAATGAATTAATATTTGTGATGGGCCTTAAACCATGCCTGGACCAGAGCAAACGCTCAGATATTATCCATTATTATAATGGCCTGTTTATTTGAAATTGTGAGGTCCTTGGGGACAGGGACCTCAAATAAAATCATCTTTGTGTTGCATAACACTAAACACAAAGCAGGTATACAATATGGTCCGTGACATATGTTGTTCATTAAAGGTAGCCCAGTGGGCCGGTGTGGTATCTGTACACAGATGAGTACAGATGTTGTATCCCTTTTGCAAATGTTCATCCCTTCCCCACTCCCTTTTTTCTAATCACAACTTAATGACTTGTAGGTAATGAGAATCTGTGCTCATTCACAGCCTAAGCTTGGCTGTGGGTTACTCTGGTAACTGAGCCAGCTCTTGGGTAAATCCACTCTCCCCAGAGGATGATACTGCCCCTTGAGCAGGGGCAGCCTGTCCTCTGAAGATTCTCTCATTCATTTGACAAAGATTATCTGTGTGCCAATCAATAATAATGATATTCACTGTCATTTCTTGAGATCAGACACCAAGCTGAGTTTGAGTAAGACCAAGACTCCGCACCTTGCTCTAGAGCTCACAGTCTTGTCAGGGAGAGAGACAAGAAGACAGGAGATTGTAAGAGAGCATGAGATATGTGACATGGGAGGTAACACTTGCTGCCAAGGGTCGAGGGGACTCAGAGGTGAAAGAGCACCCCAGTCTGCTCACTTGAGATGTGTCTTCTTCCAAAAGAGGACCAAAATGGCAGCCCTGAATGCATGCCAGTCCCACCCCAATGCCGCACACATTTTCACTGTCACACTGGGCTTGGTGACACCAGTCTACGTTAAAGACTGGGAGCAAAAGGAAGGCAGAGGTCAGGTGCCAGGCACACATGCATGGAGGAATTCAGGGCTGGCACAAATCTTAGTCAGAGTGTCTCAGATCCTCTTTACTAGAAGCAGAGCTTGAGATCTGGGTAGAGTACAGCTGAATTATAGAGGGGGTGCTCCTCAGGGAAAACTAAGGAGGGAGAAGGGACAGAAAATCAAGGAAGGAGAAAGAACAGAGCAAGAATGCGGTCTCAGCTGAAGTCTAGTCTTTTCCCAGATCCTCAGGGTCGGGGCTGAAGAAGCCTTGCCCAGGCAAGGCACTCCCTTGGTCACTCAGCTGAGAAGGCAGGAGGCTCTGAGTTGTCAACAGCCAGCAGTTGCAGCATCTAGGTGGTCACAGTGACCCAGAGAAGGGGACCTGGGTGTGGCCTCAACATTGCCAGCACAGGCAGGCACAAGTCCAAGGTACCAGCATTCCACAAAGTCCACTTGCCCCCAGGATCGCTTTGGTCTATCTGTGACCTCTTAGAGCATGCACTTTTTGAACGGGGGTGTTCTACCAGGCTCCTGGAAGAATCTCAGGCTACACTTGGTGTAGAGCTTGCTGGTGACCAACTCTTCCAAGTCTTTTCCACAAATGCTGTTGCTGAGTACATCTACCTCATCCTCCTTGTGCATCCAGAATATTCCTAAGAACCAAGACTTCGAGTGTTCGAGACAAGCTAGTTTGCCCCACAGGACTGAATATGGACACCCTGGAAGTTAGAACATACTCAGAAGAGCACTGGAATGAAAGTGGATACACTTGGCTTGCTGTGTGACCTTGGGCAAGTCCCTCCAGCCTCCCAGCTCTCTCAACTTTGGTTTCCTCACCTGAAAAAACGAGAAACTAGACTAGAAAGTTTCCAAAGTGAGATATCCCAGAGAAAGCGAACAGACAAATGTATACAGCAGATATTAAATTTACATCTGCAGTTCACGCACATGTGTAAACTGGTGTGCGTAGTTCTGTGTGTAGAGAAAAAGGATAGTATTTGCAAGCCAGAGTGCTGGGACCTTTTATTCATATGTATTTAGAACCTTTGCTGTTTGTACTTGGCCAGCTTTGGATGGCAAAACAGTCTATTCTCTGTGGAAATTCTGACTTATTTTTCCAGCTGGTCTGCCAATTGCCAAGAAATGTCATCTGAATATCATTATTTAATCGAAGATTAGTCCACGCCTGTGATATAGGCTGTAACTATTATCTTCCTTGATTCTTTACATAAGCACACATTTTCTTCCAGGATTAAACCTCACATTCATAGAGGTAAATACTACCCCATCTTTGACCAAATAGCCAGGAGCATGATGGAGTAACCCACTGGGATTGTGACCCTCTGTATCTGTGTGTGTGTGTGTGTGTGTGAGTGTGCATTGTATATATGCATGTGAGTGGGAGGATGTATAAGTGAGTATGAGTGAGAAAAATACCTTTGGATTCATTTCTTACAGAAAGAAAGAGGACCTTCCTTGATCGTTGGTCATATCACCATAGCCTTCTTGCAGCTGATTTCCAGTATTTGTTTTCAGATCAGAACGTGTGAGAAATAAAACCCAGCCAAGCCTGCTGGGAGGTAAAGGGATGGACTAGACTCTATTTGCAACCCAGTCATATTGCAGATCTCTTGGGTAAAGGAAAGGAGGAGAGGGCAGGGAGGGCATGAGTTCAAGCTGTAAATGTTGGCTTGGGTGTTGGAAAACTCTAGACTGAATGACCTTAGGAGGCTCCCACTTAGCCCTGAATGTCTCCAGCCTTCTTAAGCTTCACGTGACATCTAAGCTAACCTCCTATATACTGCTTTCAGGGCTTCTTAGGACAATTTTCTCACTGGCCTCGGTCTAGCCAGTTGAGGTGATAACATTTCATTTCAGTTTTTTCTTTTTTTAAGTCAGGTTGCTCCCAGTGAAGCTGGGCCCCCATCTGTAAGAGCTGTAGGGACAGCAAACCTGGACCTAACAATCAGAAATTCTCAGAGCTTACTTATTCTCCTCCCCACTTCCTTTCCTTAAACTTTTTCTCTTTCCAAAGGCAGTTCATGGACGTGTGTGGGTGCATGATGCTCAGGTTTGTCTGACTCTTTGCAACCACATGGACTGTAGCCCACCAGGCTCCTCTGTCCATGGAATTTTCCGGGAAAGTATACTGGAGTGGGTTGTTATTTCCTACTACAGGGGGTCTTCCTCAACCAGGGGTCAAACTCGCATCTCTTGCATCTCTTACCTTGGCAGGCAGACTGTTTACCACTGGTGCCACCTGGAAGATGCAGTTTATGGATGTGTCAACTCAGAGAGGATCATAAACATCAGGATGATCACATGCATGCCTCCAACACTTTGCCACAGGCCTGGCCTGTTGCAGGCCCACAAATACATTTTTTGAAATAATGATTGGGTGAGTTCATGAGTGCATGGAGTGGATGGATAGATGGAGATAGATTTCAGAATAGATCTTTGAGATAATCTTCTTTGGAAAGGGTAGAGTTGGGAAAAGTCCTTCCTTTGCGGTGTGCATACATGAGAGTTTGAGGAGGAACGGAGGCAAACGGGGAAGAAGTGACCAAGGTGAAGGTCAGACCTCAGTTCCCATTCGAGCTATATGCACATTTCAGGTCTTTTCCCATACTACTCCACACATCCCTCCCCCTGGTGCTCCCACAGATAATGATGGGGGAAGATGACTCGATGGAGAAGATAACCAGAAGCCCAACCAGATTTTTTTTTTTGGTCCAGTTGCTCAGTATAGAGTGACTCGTAAGAACTCCAGACAAGGATGATGACGGAAAAGGAGTCTAGCAGTTCAGGGGAGGGTTGGGGGAAAGAAAAGGGGACCCTGGAGGCTGGGAGAGAATGGGAAACATGTTTTGTAAGATTTCCAAGATTTTTGGGGGCTGTTGTTAAGGACTTTTTCCTAAGACCTGTTATCCTGCTGGGGTTTGCATCACTATTTGATCTAAGCCCCAACAGGATGACTACATCTGCTACTAAGCTGTGTTGTAAATGTCTTTAATTTTTATATTTCATCTGAAGGGAGTTGTTAAAGTGAGTTTACAGGGTGATGGCTCTTTGAATAAAGGCCATCAATACTGGAGCAGGGCTCTGCGTGACACTTAATTTTCGCTCTAATAAGCCCTCCTAAAACATTACAAGATTTAGAAGAGGTGTGTTTTTTTTTTCCCCCTTCCTTTCTTCCTTTCTCCTTTAACTTTCCTCTTCACATTTTGCCTCCCCTCTCAATCTCTTATGCTTTCCTTTCCTGCTTTCCTTAAAGGACACATTTGAAGAGAATATTTCTGCCCAGATGACACCACTTCTCTTTTCACCGCCAGCCAGATGTGCTCTTGACTTCTGAACAGGAGAAATGTTTCTTTGAAGTTTTTCAAAGACGTTGCTTTTATTTAGAATGTTCTTCCCTTTTCTTTCTCTCCCTCATGTTTAACTGGTTGGGAAGCCCGGGAGGGGTTTTCACAGGGGCCTCTTTTCTTTTCTTGAGGGCATAAAAGGACTGGGATCAGAAGCATTTTATTCCCGGAGAGCCTTCTATCTTCTGCCGCAGTGATTCCAAGTATTTGCTGGTGGAGCCTCTGTCCCCAAAAGCAAAAAAGAAGACGGCATCGCATTTATCCTAGAAGCACATTTCTGAAATGAACAGAATAGTTCTGTTGGAGGTGCATTTTTCTGAACATCTCTCTACCTTCCATAAGGTTGGACAAAAGAGGCTTTTTCTTTCTGGCTATGGTGCAGTGGCTCAGATGGTAAAGAATCTGCCCGCAATGTGGGAAACCTGAGTTCGATCCCTGTGTTGGGAAGATCCCCTGCAGTACGGCATGGCAACCCACTCTAGTATTCTTGCCTGGAGAATCCCATGGACAGGGTTGCTTGCAGGCTACAGTCCATGGGGTTGCAAAGAGTCAGACATGACTGAGTGACTAAGCACACATGGTGCATCATGGAGGCTCAGATACTCTTGTTCAGTCACTAAGGCATGCCAGGCCTCCCTGTCCTTCACCATCTCCAGGAGTTTGCCCAAGTTCATGTCCAGATGCTCTTGCCTTCGCCTGAAATTTTGTTAAAACAAAGATCAGTGATGGGAATTCAGGGGACACTTCAGAAAAGGATAGATTGGTACCCCCCAAAATAGATCAGAAGCCCCTCTGAAAACAAGAAGAGAGCTTTTTTCTGTCTTTATCTCCCTCAAAGCAGCACAGTTCAGCATGCTACTGGGCTGACCAGTGTTTTAAAAGGGAATTGGGAAGAGTTAGTGCTTCAGGAGATGTAGTGATAGGAAGCTCCAAGATCCATTTTGGAGAACAGGCCCGTCTTTATCATGACATGTTAGTGCAGAGGATTTGGAATATGAAATCCTAGTTAAAGTTCCAGCTGTGTGCAGACCATCTATGTCTCTACCCCCATTGAGTGTAACTTCCAAAAAGGTGACATACTCTGGGGCCTAAAAGAATGCCTGGGACTCAGTGAGCACATGGTAAATCTTTGTTGTCTATGTGAATGTGTCTGTCTAGCAAGAGCCATGATTCTTTGGGAGGGAAGGGCATTCTAGACTTAGGAAGAATTTTTTTGCCTTAGGGTTTTCTTAGAGGAAATAGTTACAGTAATCCCCCTACATATGAACCTTCAAGCTATACATGCATTCACATATCCAATCACGTTGGAAAAGACACTGATGCTGGGAAAGATTGAGGGCAGGAGGAGAAGGGAACGACAGAGGATGAGATGGTTGGATGGTATCACCGACTCAATGGACATGGGTTTGGGTGGACTCCAGGAGTTGGTGATGGACAGGGAGGCTTGGCATGCTGTGGTTCGTGGGCTCACAAAGAGTTGGACACGACTGAGCGACTGAACTGAACTGAACTGATCCAATCACGTAAGTTAGTTCATGTGTCTGGTGTACATTGTCAAGTGTGTGCATTTTCTACAAGTGGTTGTGCTTTTGTGTACTTTACTGTACAGTACTATATAGAGTACAGTAGTACAGATCTTTATTTCAAGCTAGATCTGCAAGCAGAGAAGGCAATGGCACCCAACTCCAGTACTCCTGCCTGGAAAATCGCATGGACAGAGGAGCCTGGTAGGCTGCAGTCCATGGGGTCGCACAGAGTCGGACATGACTGAAGTGACTTAGCAGCAGCAGCAGCAGCAGCAGATCTGCAAGAGGAGGACTTCTTTGAACTACTTGCTGTGCAACACAAGGAGCTTACTAATGAAGACCTGATGGAATGGGAGGCCCAGGGAAAGGATGAAGAGAGACAAGAGGAAGAAGTAGTAACTGAAGAATTGAAGAGGTTCACAGCATAGGAAATGTCAAGGGGATCTTGTTTATCTAAGGAGGCACTGCTAGTTTTTGAGGCGAAGGACCCAGTTGTAGAAGGATACATGAAGGTTGCAGCAGCCATTAAGAATGCCATCAGTGCTACTGTGCATCTACGAGGAGAAATAAAGGGTTACTACCCGGGCATCACTGGATTGTTCTTTCAAGAGAGTAGATAGAATTGAATCCAGCAAGGAACCAGAACCTGTGCCATCAACATCAGGCATGAGTGAAATTGCATCTTGCCCTGCATCTCCTATCGCTGATGATCCTTCAGCTCTCCCATCTCCCACCTCCTTGCCCTCCTCCAGTCAGTGACTCTGTTCACTCGATGCCAGCCCCTGTATGCTAGCTGTTATACTGTACTTTTCAAGGTGCTGTACTATAAGATTAAAAATGTTTTACTTTTTTGTGTTTGCTTTTATGTATTATTTGTATGAAAAGTATTATACACCTATAACAATACAGTACTATATAGCCAGTTGTGTTAGTTGGGTACCTCTGCTAACTTTGTTGGACTTATGAACAAATTGGACTTACACACTCAGATTGGAATTTGCTCCTATATAGGGGACTTATCATATTCAGGATTATCAGATGACTTCTTACTCCATCAAAATACTTATATTTCTGAGGTTGTTGAGAAAGATAAATAGATTTGGTATTATGGATTTTGTGTTTGATTTATGTAAAAATGTGTTCATTAAAACCCAGAAGTGTTTGTGTACACATATGCACATACACATAAACTGGTTTCTGTCTGTCTTATGTGAAGTGTGTTGACTTCTACAGATAATCACAGTCAGGCACTCCTTTGACTAACTCCTGGTGACTAACAAAAACCCAGTCAGATTCAAGGCGTGCCACCTCCCATCTGCCTGAAATCATACTATTCCTACAAGTGACTGGGTGAGTTAATAAAAGTTATTCTCCAGTCTCTCTTCTTACCTACTTACCTGTGTTCTTAGGGGCAAGTTTCACATATGACTTTAATTTCTGAATTTTGGTGAAATCCTGAAATTACCCTAGTGTAGCTAAAAAGGTGAAGCCACCATATTTCCCAACCTTCTTTATAGTTACTAATCACATTGTCCTAATAATATTTTATATATAATTATTATATATATAATAAATATAATATATTATTAGGACAGTATGATTAGCTCAGTACAGCAGACTGTGAGGAGAAGTGATGCTGATCACTTCTCAGTCAAGTCAGTTGAAGGTCTTTATGCCTCTTCCATCCCTCTCTCTTCCTCTTCTTTAGCATCTGGAAGGCCACATCCTTCAAATGGTACAGAAAAACAGAACAGGACCTCTTTCAAGCTGAGTTCCTGAGTCTGGGATGTACAACATAAGCAAGTAAAAATTTGTTACATTGCACACTGAGATTTCAAGAATCATTTGGTATTGCAGCATAGCCTAGCACATCCTTACTAACATGCCTTTGGCAGTCTGCCCAAGCTATCAAACCAACAAAGCTGATGGCTCCCCTTTCTTAAAGTCTCTCACATCTGTTCCTTTCCATTTCCACTGCCAAGATTCCAGTTCACACACCCAACCTCTCACTTGTACACTTGCAGTAACACTGCACCACCTCTAAGCCTCCAGCCTCTTCCACTCTATTCCTTCCTCCTACCTCATTTTCAGATCCTCAAACATAGCTTAGCATCATGCCACTTTCTTGCTCAAAATGGCTCCCCATTGCCTACAAAATAGTCTAAACACTGAAGCCGAGCCACAGACCCTTCTGTAATGAAAATTTAATCCTGCCTTTCCAGCTTCTTTTCTCAGATCCCTCTTCCTCCCTCTGACTGAATTCATCACTCTCTCTCTTCATGCTCCCATGCTGCACTTTCTCACCTCAACTATTGCTGCGTTTTTCCCCCATGAGTCTTATCTCTCCTCATTCCACACCCCAGTTATTCCTACCTGACAAAGGCTTCAGGGCCAATTCCTCCATGACATTCCCTCTCTCTGTTTTTAACTTTTATTTTATTTTGGAGCATAGTAGATTAACAGTGTTGTGTTAGTTTTAGGTATATGGCAAAGTGATTCAATTTTACACACACACACACATATATCTATTCTTTTTCCAAATAGGTAATTACAGAATATTGAGCTGAGTTCCCTGTGCTATACAGTAGGTCCTTGCTGGTTATCTATTTTAAATTTAGCAGTGTGTACATATCCATCCTAAACTCCCAGCCTATCGCTCTTCCCCACCCTTCCCTCCATAACCATAAGTTCTCTAAGTCTGCAAGTTTGTTTCTGTTTTGTAAATATGTTCATTAGTATCATTTTTTAAAGATTCTGTATATAAACTATGTCACCTATTTGTCTATCTCTGACTTCACCTAGTATGATAATCTCCATGTTGCTGAAAATGGCATTATTTCATTCTTTTAAATGGATGAGAAATGTTCCATTGTATGTATGGACCACATCTTCTTTATCCATTCATCTGTCATTGGACAGTTAGGTTGCTTCCATGGTTTGGCTATTGTAAACAGTGCTGAAATGAATATTGTGTGTTATGTGTATCCTTCCAAACCATGTTTTTCTCTGGATATATGCCAAGAAGTGGAATTATTTGATCTTATGTTAGCTCTGTTTTTAGTTTGTTAAGGAAGCTCCATATTGTTCTTCATAATGGCTGTACCAATTTATATTCCCACCAACAGTGTAGGAGGGTTCCCTTTTCTTCACGCCCTCTCTAGCGTTTATTGTTTATAGATTTTTTGATGATGGTCATTCTGACTGCTGTGAGGTGGTATCTCATTGTATTTTTTGAAAAAAACATTTATTTACTTATTTATTTGTTTGTGCTAAGTCTTGGTTGCACCACACAGAATTTTCAATCTTCTGTTGGGGCATTTGGGATCTTTTAGTTGCAGTGTGCCAAATCTTAGTTCCAGCATGTGGGATCTAATTCCCTGACTGGGGATCAAACCCAGGCCCCATGTATTGGGAGTGCAGATTCTTAGCCACAGGACCGCCAGGGAAGTTCCTCATTGTAGTTTTGATTTGCATTTCTCTAATAATTAGCGATGTTGAGCATCTTTTCATGTGCCTCTTGCCCATTTGTGTGTCTTCTTTGGAGAAATGTCTATTTAGATCTTCTGCCCATGTTTTGATTGGGTTGTTTGTTTTTTTGATATTGAGCCACATGTGTGGTTTGTAAATTTTGGAGACTAATCCCCTGTCAGTCACATTGTTTGCAAATATATTCTCTCATTCTGTGGGTTGTCTTTTCATTTTATTTATGGTTTCCTTTGCTGTGCAAAAGCTTTTGCTTTTAATTGGGTCCCATTTGTTTATTTTTGTTTCTATTTCCACTACTCTAGGAGATGGTTTGGAAAAGACATTGCTGCAATTCATGTCAAAGAGTGTTCTGCCCATGTTTTCCACTAAAAGTTTATAGTATCCTGTTTTACATTTAGGTCTTTAATTCACCTTTTGAGTTTATTTTTGTGTATGGTGTCTAAGAATGTCCTAATTTCACTATTTTACATGTAGATACCCAGTTTTCCCAGAACCATTTATTGAAGAGGCTATCTTTTCTCCATCACATAGTCTTGCCTCCTTTGTCATAGATTAATTGACCATAAGTGCATGGATTTATTTCTGGGCTTTCTATCTTGGGCTCTCTATCTATGTTTCTACCTTGAGCTTTCCATCTATGTTCTATTAACCTATGTTTCTGTTTTTGTGCCAGTACCATGCTATTTTGATAACTGTATCTTTGTAGTATAATCTAAAGTCAGGCAGCCTGATTCCTCCAGCTCTGTTTTTCTTTCTTAAGATTGATTTGTCTATTTGGAGTCTTTATGTTTCCATACGAATTTTAAGGTTTTTTTCGTTCTAATTCTGTGAAAATCCATTGGTAATTCTTTAGGGACTGCATTAAATCTGTAGATTGCCTTAGTGGTATAGTCATTTCGATTTTTTATTTTTCCAATCCAAGAACATGGTATATCTCTCCATCTGTTTGTGTCTTCTTCAATCTCTTTCATAGCACATGATAATCTCTCTTTCTAGCTCTCTCACATAAAAGTGATCCTATCTGTCTCTGAATTCCTCAAGACCTGGTCCTTTCTTGTCACAATTAACCCCTACCTCAGGGCATTACTTGCGTTTCACAGAGAAAGTCTAAGAACTCTTTATTTGCACCATCCTCATCTAATTCACAGTGACTAGCTTAAAGCCTACACACAGTAGCTGCATAAACTGCTGAAGAATTCACAAAGAATGAGCCAATAGCTCAGAGACCTAGTAGGAAGGAAGCTCTTTATTCTACTGTGTATACTAGCTTATCGAGTATTTAAAACTGTTATTTTGAGAATATTCTGATTCCACAGCTTTAGAGTGGATCTCCACAATGTGTATTTTAGTAAGGACACAAGGGGATTCTGATGCAAGAGATCTGCAAACCACATTTTGAGAAACACTGAGGTATACAAACGTGTGAGTACGTGTTAGTGAATGCTCTCAGTATATGACTGAAGTGCAATGGTAGTTTGGGTCATCAGAGTGCGATCTTTTCCAGGGATGGCAAATACACTTTATCTCACTTGTCAACACCAATACATTTGCTGGGGCTGTCCAGAGTGCTGTTTTAAGTAGGTCTCTAGGGCCACATCTGGACTGCCCAGGAAAAAGTCCTGTGATTGATGGATGATGTCTGCTGTAGGACCAAGAAGGAAATGTGGCGGCCTGTGTGCCAGGTGTCAGCCATCACTGCCAGCTCCTTGTTTTGGAGACAGTGAGCCAGGACGTGGAGATGGAGATCAAAGGATCATCTGACTCTTAATCCAGCCTGCAACCAGAACTGACATCAGCCATTGACTCCCTCAGGTGACTTTGTGGCAAAAGAAAATAAAATCAAGATGTGTAATAAAAGGCATCACTCAACAAGGAGCTACAAGTTGTTGGAGCGAACATTTGTTGTTTACATCCAAGCCTCCATTGCCCCCCACCATTCAACGGCAACTTGATTTTCCCCTCATGCACATACCCCTCTCTGCTCTCTTCTGTTCTCACTGGATGTGGAGTGACCATACTCCCTGTTCTGAGGTGGGGTCTGACTGGCTTAGGCCAAGCAGCATATTCTGTCTCTCCAGGAACAGAAACAGAAGAGAGATTCCCAGGACTCTTGGGAGCTTGAGGAAGACCCTCGCCTTACTCCTTGAGGAGAGGTATGAGGGTGTGAAATTGGACACGGCTAGAGTAATTTTGTTACCATAAGATGAGGAACTGCAGCTGCTTAGGGGCCACTCTGAGCAGTTGAGGATGAAGCCGATACCACTGAGAAAGAGAGACGAGAAAGAGGGAAGTGGGTCCCAGGTAACATTATCTGGGCCACTGGATAAAGTCTGACATAGCATCAATCTTACCACTAGACTGTTCAGTTATATGCACTTTCTTTGTTATCTAACTAGGTTTTTTTAGTCATTCAGCACCAAACAAATCCTATCTACCAGTTCATTGAAGGAAAATGGAGATTCAGTGGTATTTGGCCCTAGCACAGGCCAGACACAATAGTGTCCCAGACTCAAGGCCCCACCTGGAGTCCATCTTTGTCTTACTGTGCACACACAACTTCACTTCATTCCTTTGGTGCTTCTGCTGCCATTACCCTGGAGTGAGCCTTTTATTTCAGGAGGAAAGGAAACAGAGGGAAGACAGTCCCACAAGGTAGTTTGCTCTAGGCCTCCAGCCTTGAGCTCTGCTTTCAGCACCTAGACCTCATCTGAGTCACCCGGCAGTAATGCCTGAGCTTTCATTACTTGCATTGGTACTGATCTTTGAAGGTGAAAATTGCCGAACATCAGTGTTTTGTTTCTTTTGAACTTAGGAGCATGTTATTACACATATAAAATAAAAAATCAATAGCCACTGAATTATACACACTAAAAGTGGTTGGTGCACACATCAGCATATAGATATATAACGACTGCTTTCATGGGATGGAATTTAAATTTATGTATTTTAACAGATCCTATTGTAGGGCTCTCATAACTAGAATATTTTATTAGTCACCTTTTTTACTACAGCCCCAGCTAAAAAGAAAGAATTTATTTCTACACAAACTTACTTGTCTTTGTGGGATTTATTCAAAAATCACATTTATAGAAAACACTTTGAATGAAAAAACACTCTGGAACATAAAGACACAGACAGGCCTCTGTTGTGGGTTATTTTTTCTTCCCTCCATTGGTTATCATTTCTCTTCTAAATTAAAGGTGAAATTGATGAGAATTAGAATGTCTGCAAGCTGGAAAAGCAATCACTTAAATAATGACATTCAAATAGATCATTTGGTATCATGTAAATGTCGAGCAAGGGTCATTTTTCAAAATAACACCTTTGTTCAACTGGGTCAAGTGTACAGACACACTGTGTCCAGCTGCGGTGGGTAGAGCCCTCCCTCTTACTTTCTGTTGGTCCTTGAACAGAAGGGCACCGCCTCTCATTAGAACATCCTGTACCCTATGTGTGTGTGTGTGTGCATGTGTGTGAGTCTGTGCAAGTGGGTGAGTGTGGGGAGAGGAGGAGTCAGCTCAAGAAAGAGATCTTCCACTTCTTAAAATGATACTGTTAATTTCTTCACTTTGGGAAAAAGAAAAGTTTGTCAAGATGAAGAAAAAACAAAAGACAGAACAATTTCTTCCCTCCCTTTTGAAATTCAGTCTTATGTCTTTAAACCACCCTCTGCTCTTTTCGTCTCTCCACCAAAATCGTGCCGTCTGGTTTCTTACCTTATGAAATATTATCGACCAGCTTGAAATGAAAGTGGGCTGTAAATTAATGCAAGCTCCCATTGGACGGGTGGGGCTGGAAAGCCACAGCTTTTAGAATGTTAAATATTTATGGTTATCGTTTGAACCTAAATATGAACTTGTATGAGGAAGAACATGATGCAGATCACATTGAAATGTTTGCCTCACATTATGTCATAGAGAAACTTCAGAAAACTAGGGCTGGTGCAGATCGTGCAATTCAGCTATGAGCCCATAAAGACTCCCAGAAGAGAAATGCAGGACTGGGTTGCAAATGACTGGGAAGAGCCGCCAGTCTCCCTGAAGAGCGTTTCCCTTGTTTCCCGGTTGAGAGATGAGTGGCTCATTTAGATGATCCACTTTCCCATCCTTACATCTGGCTGAGTTCTTCATACTCTCCATCTGACCCCCCATCGTGGAAATGAAAGTCGCTTATCAAGTATTCTTCTAAAAGTCATTGCTATGGATCATTTGCTGCAGACAGTAATTGCTTTGTCTTTGTTATTGTTGGACCTTTTAATCCCTAAAGTGGGAGAGTCTTAGTCACTCAGTCGTGTCTGACTCTCTGCAACCCCATGGACTGTAGTCCACCAAGCTCCTCTGACAATGGAATTTCCCAGGTGAGAAAACTGGAGTGGGTTGCCATTCCCTTCTCCAGGGGATCTTTTCGACCCAGGTTTCCTGCATTGCAGGCAGATTCTTTACCATCTAAGCCAACAGGGAAGCCCTAAGCCTGAATATTTAAGACTTGTTGTTAATTACAAATCTCTGAGCAACTGCAGATTTGTGAAGGCTTGAAGACTTTTTTTTTAATATTTTTATTTATTTATTTTTGGCTGTGCTGGGTCTTTGTTGCTGCAAGGGCTTTTCTCTAATTGTAGCGAGTCGGGGCTACTCTCCAGTTGCGGTGCACAGGCTTCTCATTGCAGTAGCTTCTCTCATTGTGGAGCACAGGCTCTAGGACACAAGAGCTTCAGTAGTTTTAGTGCCTGGGTTCAGCGCTTGGATTCCTGAACTCTAGTCTAGAGCACAGACTCAATAGTTGTGGAGCCCAGGCTCAGTTGCTCCATGCCAGGTGGCATCCTCCTGGACTAGGGATTGAACCCACGTCTCCTACCTCAGTGGATTCTTTACCACTGAGCCAGCAGGGAAGCCCTGAAGATATTTTGAACATAGACAAATACTGTAGGAGAATAAACTGTGTTCTCTTTTGGACTTCATCACTACAAGGAAGTGAATTTACTTCCCAGGTCTAGCAAAAAAACACAAAATAACTCCAGGAATGCTGTTTCTGTGACCAAAAATATTATGAAGAAAAATCAATAAATTCACAATGTAATGTGAAACCAAAAAGTGGCAGGTGTGTTTAGAAACCCCTGCAAAGGTACCACATAAGGATGTCCCTGAGATATGAGCTGGGTTCTGAAAGGATCAGTGCTGTATACATTGTGTCATACTCCACTGAGATGTTTCTGCCTGAAAGGCTTCAAAACCTTTGCACTCAAGGTCAAATAATACTCATATACCCACCTTAATCTTAAAAGAAATTTAAGTGTCTTACAAAGATGTAAATATTACTCCAAGATTAAATAACTGTTACATAAGGTTTAAAGTTTGAGACAAGGGAAAATAGTGTCAGAGAAGTAGGATGGCATCAAGAGATAAGTGTGTAAACTAAACACCCACAATTAAGCATTCAAGTTTGAACTACAGGCGGTTGTAAATTTTCTCTGCACTCCCCAGCAGCTACCATGAGGAAGAAAACATGAAAGGCCATGGAAATTTAGTCTGTAAAGTAAAAATAAGCCAGTTTTTCAGGGAAACAACATAGTCATTGCTGGTACTGAGACCAATCCGGTAGCTCTCCTGAGGGTCCTTGTAAAATAATAGATGTCATCTTCTGCAGCATCATTGATCATAGCAATAAGCTTCATAGACTGTTTCTTATGAGAAGAGGAGGGTATGTTTTTGGTCAAGAGCAGACAAGTAACTGGGCTTCTGAAGATGCTTTCAAGGTCTGTCTGTAGGTTGGAGTAGGAGAATTAGTCTTTCTGAGTATTACAGTCCATCAGTCTTACACTTCTACAAAGTACAAATGCAGTCGGATAGGACTTGACTAAGTTCTCTAATAGCAGTGTTTTGAAGGTTCAGAATTCTACAGTGAGGACACACATTTCCTTTCAGAGTAAGTTGTCTGTAAAATGGCGTGTTAGCCCTCACCAAGACAGTGGATATGATATGGTTTTGTGGAGGTCCTGTTATTGATAAATGGATTAAATTGGTCTGTTATAGTGATAAGTGATAAGATTGTTTTGTTGCTAGCTAAACCTCAAAGGACTTTTCTTCCTCTTATCATGCAATCAGAGGGCTTTTATAAGAGTAAAATAGTAATGAGATGCATCATTTGTCTGTCAGAACCTCTACCTTTCTCTGCAATACAATTCATCCCATTTAGGACACTGTTCCTCCTTCTCTCTCAAGTCCTTTATTTGTAGCTGGGGTCAAAAGCCATAGTCCCATAGCCCCTTGACCCCAGTTGATTTCTCTAAGTGTGGTACCTGATTCAAACTGGGCCAATCAGCATTCTTCCCTGGGATGTTTCAGACTAGAGCTAAAGAAAGGGATTCAGGCTATCTTTGGTGGTAAATTTGTTAAATAGGGGCCTTGGGAGCTGTCAGCAGCCACAATCTCGGTCATATGAAGGCAGCCAGTCTGCACAGAAGGTGATGAAAGATGGAGAGAGGCAAAGAGAAGGCACAGAGTAGTCATCCTGGCACCATCATGTCCCAAGGTCTCTGGGCATCTTTTAGACCTTTTATGATTCCCCTGTAGCCAGTTAAAGTTGAGTTTCCACCACTTTGCAACCACATGGCTTGACTAGTTCATACTCTTACCTTTCCTCTAAAACCTTTCCCCTAGTTTGAATAAACACAAGTAAGCAGATTATCCTGAAGCTCCCCCAGGAATGTTTTATACATGTTTTGCAGAGGGGGGTTGCTCAGTTAAGAGATAGTTTGTGTTCACATAGCTTATTCTCAAGAATTATACAAATAGTAAAACGGAGAACAGGGTGAATTCCAGGCTTCTGAGCATCAGCTTGGGCCTCATGTTCTACAGTTTCCAGCCCAAAGCTGACATCCAACACAGCTTTACTGTGTCACACACAGAATCACAGGGCTCCCTGACCTTAACATATTTCTAGCAAGTGTTTAATTTAGGCTGTTTGACAGTTTATATGATTTAGTGCCAGTTATATCTGGACCAACAATCAAACTGGTGTTTTCATAGTCATTGTAAATTGGGACAGTGTACCCTTAAGAACCATATCTCTCCAACTTCAGTTACCAAGTTAAGAATGGGAGGCCAGATTTTTGTGTTAGGTATCATGGAAATTAATGAATTAACAAACTGGTCTATAACCCAAGAAAACACAATTTTAAATTATTTATATGGGAGTTAGTAACTGGGAGCTAGATCTTTGTCATAATGTTCACTGATTCTAAAATGTTGTTTTTCCAGCATTTTGACATCCTTGATAACAGAATATAATTGATACTAGATGGGGAACTATAGTTGCAGCATTTCTTTCCTAATAATGCATAAAGTGACAGGATATCTTACAAACAATGGCATTTTTTATTTTATAAAACATGGTGTTTGATCAGGAGAGTGTGTTTTCTTTGCTGTAGTATTTTCAAATATTACTTCCTTTTCTCCTCACAAAAGTTTTGTGATGTCAGACAACTTGAGAGAGGTCCAGGTGTGAGCCTAAAGCCCCCCAGCTGTTACTGGCAGAGCCCAGCTTAGAACTCAGCTCTCTGGGGTCCCATGCAGGGTTCTGCACATTGGCTCAGACTGACCAATTCCAGATGAGAAGTGTATTCAACAAGAGCTCTCAACAAGCTACCCCCAAATATGTTTGGTTTCACTATTTCCAGGCATTTCCAATAAAATTGGTATGGGGTGAGGGGGATAGAAGTAATTGGCACCATAAAGGAATCAGTTTCTGGACGTCAGAATGACCAAATGTTTAGTAAGAATTTGGGGCACATACCCCTGACTAAGGCCCAAGAAACCACATTGTCCTCTCTCAGAGTCTTTTGTTGAGTGTCAGGACCGGAAGTGAGATTGGTAAGTCTCTGCCTATGGTGGACACTGCTATGGGATCCAATTCTCTTTCCCATTGACTCTGTGTATTCTGCACACAAAACAGTTGGGAGAGCCACTGCCAATCACATACAGCCCATGAGATGAAACCCTTTTGTTACCCTTGACCTTCAGCAGAGAACTCAATCCTCTTAACCCTTTACAGTCTGAACACAGCCTCCATTACTTCCCAATTTCATGCCATAGTCGATGGAATTGCTCGCTATCTCCAGTTGAATGCTGAATTTTCAGTCACCCTGCCCTCCAGAAACTCCTTACTTCTCTTTTGCATGTTCAGTTGTCCTTTCACAGTTCAGTTCAGTTCAGTCGCTCAGTTGTGTCTGACTCTTTGCAACCCCATGAATTGCAGCACGCCAGGCCTCTCTGTCCATCACCTTTCACAGTACCCCCCCCCCAAAAAAAAAATACAACTTTTTTTTCCATCAAAAGTAAGCTGTTTGAGCACTAAGCTCCTATAGCATTTTATCTTCTGTTTCTCTTGTACCAGATATGAATTTGTTCCATGATATTAGGGTGCAAATAACATTGCGTTTAATTCTTACTTTTCCTCCAAATAAAACTATGCTGGTGACCACTAAGGGCTGGGCCTCGGGATCTATAGGCACTGTAAAATTGGGCACAGGCACAATGGCTGAGGGCAAGGAGTCTAGGAGCCAGCATCAGTTCAGTTCAGTTCAGTCGCTCAGTCATGTGTGACTCTTTGCAACCCCATGGACTGCAGCACACCAGGCTTCCCTGTCCATCACCAACTCCCAGAGCTTACTCAAACTCATGTCCATCAAGTCAGTGATGCCACCCAACTGTCTCATCCTCTGTCGTCCCCTTCTCCTCCCACCTTCAATCTTTCCCAGCATCAGGGTCTTTTCCTTTGAGTCAGTTCATCGCATCAGGTGGCCAAAGGATTGGAGTTTCAGTATCATTCCTTCCAATGAATATTCAGGACTGATTTCCATTAGGATTGACTGGTTGTTGGTTATTCAGAAAAGTGTTGTTTAGCCTCCATATAAAATAGACAAACCATTAGCCAGACTCATCAAGAAAATAAGATCGACTGGTTGGATCTCCTTGCAGTCCAAGGGACTCTCAAGAGTCTTCTCCAACACCACAGTTCAAAAGCATCAATTCTTTGGTGCTCAGATTTCTTTATAGTCCAACTTTCACATCCATACATGACTACTGGAAAAACCATAGCTTTGACTAGACGTACCTTTGTCGACAAAGTAACGTCTCTGCTTTTTAATATGCTGTCTATGTTGGTCATAGCTTTTCTTCCAAGGAGCAAGTGTCTTTTAATTTCATGGCTGCAGTCGCCATCTTGCAGTGATTTTGGAGCCCAAGAAAATAAAGTCTCTCATTGTTTGCATTGTTTCCCCATCTATTTGCCATGAAGTGATGGGACCAGATGCCATGATCTTAGTTTTCTGAATGTTGAGCTTTAAGCCAACTTTTTCACTCTCCTCTTTCACTTTCATCAAGAGGTTCTTTAGTTCTTCTTCACTTTCTGCCATAAGGGTGGTGTCATATGCGTATCTGAGGTTATTGATATTTCTCCCAGAAATCTTGATTCCAGCTTGCGCTTTATCCAGCCTGGCATTTCACATGATGTACTCTGCATATAAGTTAAATAAGCAGGGTGACAATATGCAGCCTTCACGTACTCCTTTCCCGATTTGGAACCAGTCCACTGTTCCATGTCCAGTTCTAACTGTTGTTTCTTGACCTGCATACAGATTGAGTAGGAACAATCCTGCTTCTGCTACTTCCCACCTGTAAGAACTTAGAAAAGAGACCCAACTTCTTTCTACTTCAGTATTATCATCTATTGAAAGAGGATGAGAATGGAACCTATTTAGAGAGATTTTATGGAAATTCACTATAATACACATAGAAAACTTAGCACAGTGCCTATCACAGAGTAAAGCTCAATAGGCATTATTTTTTATTATATTATTATTAGGCTTCCCTCCTGTTATATGTTGGGCCAAACAAGAATTTTAGATCTAAAGGAACTAAGATGGGCCTGGTTCTCCATCTTTGGTGGCCACCACCATCACCCTGGCTCCTCCTACTATAGGGTAGCACAGGTCAGTAGCAATCAGTCCTCTGCCACCAGTGGCCCTGATCAGCAGGCAAGCTCCAGAGATGCACTCCTAGAGCTCACTGCGGCCACAGCCCCTCCCCTCCCCAGGCTCCCAAAACATGGGAGCTTAATAATCAGTCCAATGACCAGGATCTACCCTTTCAGAAATGATGAAGTCTGGCCCAGAAAGGACAGCAAGGAAGCTCAGCACAGTTTCTACCCTCAGACCGTCAGCCTGAGTTGTCCTCTCTCCACCTCCTCCACTTTCTGCCCAAGCTCCAGCCATGACTCCTGCCACTTCATGAGTCTTCTCAAGTCCCCAAAGACCCTATGTGGGGACTCTCCTGGAGTCAAACATTTTGGGGGTGAGTGGGAAAACTTACATTTTCATTCTTCCATGCCTCCTCTTATAGCAAAAATGAATATCAACTTCGATTTTCCTGGCCTACCCGTGTCCCACTGTGGAGAATAAAGTGCTTCTCTCTGCTATTAGAAGGTAAGTTGTGGTGGGTTATATCCATGTCAGTCTCACTCTCTGGTTTTCCCTCAGTGTTGTGCACAGTTCAGGTCAGTCATGTCCAACTCTTGGCAACCCCATGGACTGCAGCACGCCAGGCTTCCCTGTCCATCACCAACTCCTGGAGCTTACTCAAACTCATGTCCATTGAGTCGGTGATGCCATCCAACCATCTCATCCTCTGTTGTCCCCTTCCCCTCCCACCTTCAATCTTTCCCAGCATCAGGGTCTTTTCAAATGAGTCAGTCCTTCACATCAGGTGGCCAAAGTTGTGCACAAAAGGTCCTTATTCTATGAGCATTTGTAGCAGAGAACCTCCATGGGGGCCAAGACACTCATTACCTGCTTCCCCTACAGCCACCCCCTCACCCCAAGCCACTGGGTTAAAATATTGCCAAGACATGCTGCCAGTGGGTGAGGGCAGACCAGCTTCTGGGTCCCTCAAGCCAGCTTTAAATCTGGGGAGAGGGGCCTGCCATCAGTTCCCCTCCCCTTCCTTACCTCAACTTAATGAGCAAATAAGGAAAGAAAATTAAAGCAAAAAAAATTAAACAGCTTTAGCTAAGATCAATAGAATTCTATAAAGCTCTGGGCTGTGGTATTGAGTGAGTCCAGAGTAATCCCCTGCATATTGCATGTTAAGTTAACTTGTAAGAGAAATATGCTCCTTGCTCAGCCTCACACCTTCCCCTCCACTGTGAATGAGGAAGCAGGGAACACAAATTAAAATAATGTTGATTTAGTTTTTAAAGGGAGTGCCCGGGAGCATTTTCTGCATGGCCAGCTGAAAACTCCAGCCCCAGATGCACGGTGCCTCCCTCTGCACAATACAAAGAGAATATTTGATACCCAGAGCTCAGCCCATGAGTGGATTTTTATTTTGTTTTTGGCTTTTGTTTCCTTTATGCATTCCTTTGGATTTCAAACTTTTAAACGCCAACTCGAAAATTCCTTTTTCTGCAAAAGCTCTCTACTCTACTCCTGCAGGGTTCCCTGGAATCAGTCCTCACCCATAGCCATATGTGATCTGGATGCTTTGCATATGGGAAACAGGTGGGGAAGCTGACTGCCTATGCATAGGTACAGTTTAGGTCACTGTGTCTTTTCATCCGCTTGGGTGCCCCCAGTTGATGGAGAGCTCAGAAAATCAGGTCTTCAGGCTTGTTACTGGCAATTCAGCCACCTCCTCAAGTCCTGCCGACACCAGGTTTAAATTCGGACCATGGCAGGCACTGGAAGCCAGTGAGGCCCCTGGGATGATTCCTTGTGAAATGAAGACATTCATG
Source organism: Okapia johnstoni (assembly GCA_024291935.2). Classification (NCBI taxonomy): domain Eukaryota; kingdom Metazoa; phylum Chordata; class Mammalia; order Artiodactyla; family Giraffidae; genus Okapia; species Okapia johnstoni. The sequence goes on from CM044314.1 coordinate 76,567,570, forward strand.
GTCAGCCATGGTGAAGAACTGTCAGGGCTTGAAAAGGAGGCTGAGTACTCAGGCAGACCTGTGTCATACCCCTAGCTCCACCACTAATTACCTGCATACCCCTAATGAAGTTATTTAACCTCTCTAAACCTCAGTCTCCCATCTTTAAAACTGGAGTTGTAACGCTTCTCTTGCAGAATGGCATTGAAGATTAAGTTACATGAAGTGATCAGGCCACTCAAGATGACTGTTTTCATGCCCTTTGTGCATCCCCGGCTCCACCAGCACCTGCTACACCTACACCCTACTCCCATGATGACCTTCCCACATACCTGCCCCAGCCACTGATGCTTCTAACCTTGAGATCAGAATATCTTCACCTGTTGGCTTATTAAAGGAGTGGTGAGGGGCATGCCCCTCTGCTGATCTCCCTCGTAACTAATGAGCCAACCTGGAGTAATTCTCTCAATAACTAGCAACCTCTCCTTCCCCCAGAAGTAATGAAGACTGCTGCCCTGTCCTGCCCGTCATCTGCTGCACATTCTGGGGTGTCGCTTCACGACCTGGCTTCAGACATGTAAGTCTCCCACTCATTGAACCATTGATGGCTGTGTCACTGACTCTAGGCCCTTTCTTTGGTCTTGTGACTGGGTAAGCACCAGGCTCATAGGCCTGTGAGGTACAGGCCAACAGCTGGTATAGAGACCAGAAGACCGAGGAAACTCCCATGAGATGTTGGGAAATAAGGATGGGGGATGGGAAGTTGCAGGGGGCCATGCACTAACATGTGGGGCCTAAAAATTGTGGGGGTGCTCTTGGGAAGGCCATCCACTAGAACATGAAGTCATATTGAATGTAGAGTACTTTAAAACTTTAAAGACATAATCAAAGAGAAGAAGTAAAAATCCATAGTCTTGACAACCAGAAATAGGTACCATTATTGTTTTGGTGTAAGCATTCTGGATATTTGTTAATTTGCAGAGATAAAAATATTTGTTCAAGCAAAGATGGGACCATCCTGAAACACTTTTGGTGTAACTCGTTTCATTTATTTAACAAAAGATCATTAACATCTTACCATGTCATTCAATGTCCTTCTATTATGTGACTTTTGCTAAGAACTGAATAGTATTCCCTGATTGAACATATCTTCATTTCTTTAACTAGGCTCCTTCTTGAATATTCAGGCTATTTGCAAAGGCTATTCAGGCCTTTTACAAATGAAAGCATGATGAATACCTTAGACATCTGTCTTTGTGACCAGGTTTGAATACTATCTAAAAATGAGTTTCTAGAAGCAAAATTCTGGGTTAAAGATACTGGAAAAGCCTAAAGTCTACCAGAAAAGGAGCTTGAAATAATGACATTGGGGGAAGCAAGATCCAAACAACTTTCATAGCTACCTGAACTCCCTTTCTGACCCCAAATGAGGCCCCAGGCTTTGGCCCAAGACTGGAACTTGGGAAATAGAGGTGGCCAGAGGGGGAGGCCTCCTCTGAAGTGGCCTGGGGGAGGGGGTGGAGAGATGAATAGAGGCAGAATTAGGTGATGTGCCATCATCACCAGTGGCTGTTTGACCCTAGGCAAGTGTTTTAATCTTCCTGAGGCTCTGGGAACTCAGCAAAGTAAGAATAGTAGTATTTTCCCACCCACTTTGGGGGCTTGTTATGAGGATCTAATGAAAGTATATCTGTGAAAATGCTTTGCGAAGAGCAAATGAAACTAGGGAGGAGCTGTTCTTTGGGCAACTCGGGAAAATTGAACAGTTTTTCCAAACCTCCAGAGACTAGCTTCTCAGTGTGTGGCTTTGAGCTTTTATTTGCAATGATATGAATTCCCAAAACATCAGACACACCCATGGTCAGATGTAAGTACAGAACACACCCGAGCCAAGGGTTCTGGGAATCCTGGCCTCTCTCTATTCAGGATTATTCACCCTGGACCCACCTTCCTTCCCCCAGGGCAGTCAGCTGCCTGAGATACAGATTACAGATGCCACATCACCAGCCCCCAAAGCACCAGCCTGGAACCTTTGTCCATCATCCATGTCACCCAGTCATCAGGTAGAAGGAAAAAGGAAAAAGACACAAACCTATTTGCCAATTTATCCAAGTCTGTTGGGGACATTTCCAGATACCCCTTAATTTTGGTCTTGTGAAACTTTCCAGAAAGATGGCTGAGGCTGGCTTTCCTTCCTGCAGCTTGACCTTTCAATCTGGCACAGTGTCTGCTACCATCTCTCCTCCAGGACATGTTCTTATGTCTGGAGGAGTGAGAGGTGCATCAGAAAAACCAAGACCAGCCACAGCGAAATACAGCAGCTCTCCCCTGGTCTGCCAGAGCAATAAGCCAAGTTTGCTTGGCTCCAGACAGTCCAGTTTTGCCCACCCACTGGGGGCTTTGGCTGGGGGGAGGGCAGAGCTGGGCTACTGCTGGAGAGAGTGCATTCATTCACAAGTCAGTAGAGGACATTCCCTGGATGTGGGGCCAGAGCTAAGCACTGGTACAAAGGTGTGAGAGACAACGTCTTCTCAAGGAGTGTATAGAGCTTCTTCCTTATGGAAGAAGAAGCCCTCAGACTCTGGGCCTTTGCACCACATCCACCTCAGCCCCTTCTCCTCACTCTGTCAGCCTTTCTCCTCTGGACCTTTCCAGTCTCAGTGCCCCCAACTGCCAAGGAGTACAGATTACGTTTTCTAAAATCTCTCACCATGTCCATTCCCCCGAAGCTCCAGAAAGGTCAAGACATTTCTTCAGTTCAACAGTCACTCAGCTGGAGCATTGGGCAGGGCGACACATGAGATATTAGTTCCCCTCTGGCAAACAACCCCAGACTTGGGGTTCACACACCAGGAAATGCAGCCAGCTTTCCTCGAAGAGATTTTCCTGTGATGACAGCTGACTCAGGCCCTTGCAATGAGCTGGGCACTGTTCTCTGGGTTCTGTTGATAGTTATAGAACTTTCCAGTCTCTCTACAGTGAATCATGTAATCCTCACAGCATCCCCATGAGGTAGATGCTCTCATCACCCCCATTTTACAGACAAGCAAATGGAAGTACAGAGAGGTTAAGTAACTTGGTTGAAGTCTCACAGCTCAGATGTGACCCAGTGGGGATCTGAAGCCAGGCTGTCTGGCTCCAGCTTGTGGCTCCTGATCACAATTGTCTAGTGCCTCTCCGTCTTTCTCTTTTATAGGCTGGAAGTGAAGAATGGATCAAGGTGTCAGAAAAGAATTTAGTCATCTCAGCATGTGAGCAAATGTGTGTAGCACCAATCTCTGGAATGTAGGGGCTATTTGTCACACAATGACGTCAGCTTTCAGTGAACCCAAATTCTATAGACAGCAGTCAAGGTCCCACTTAACAAACTGTTACATATATATTTTGAAATTTGCCAGTCATTTCTATATAATAAATGGAAGCTTCAAGGCTCATGGTTTAGAAGGGAGAGAACTAGCCAGGACAAAAAGCATCATAATGCTGTGTGGATGCTGTGTTTTTTATTTCATGTCATGAATTTCGCAAATATTTACTAAACACCTGTTATGGTCTGTTAGGGGCTGAGGATATAGTGGTCAGAATGGACAAGGTCCCTGTCTTGTGGAAAGCCCCTGCAGTTGGATGGGAAAGTGTCCTCTGGAAAGAATTTCTATTACCTTTTGCTGCACAAATAAGATTCCAAACTTAGTGGCTTTAGATAACGGCAGCCATTATTTGCTCATATTCTGTAACTTGGAGAGGCTCCGAGGGGATGGGTTAACTCTGTGACATGTGTGTCTGCTGGAGTCTCTTAGGCTGCTGTATTCACCAGGGGAAATGTCCGTGAAGGTGTCACCCACGGGTCTGGAATTAGTGCTGGCTGCAAGCTACTGTGCCTCGGGTTTCTCTCTCCCTCTGGTAGTCTATACCGGCTTCCTTACCAAATGGTAGCTGGTTTCCAAGAGGGAAGTCCTAAGAGGATGAGCCCCATTGTGCAAGGCTCTCTCCTTGCATCCAGCTTGCTTATGTCTCATTGACCAAGCAACTCACAAGGCTCAGCCCAGAGTCCATAGGAGAGGGGACCACACAGGGAGGCATGGTTCATGGGGGGCCAGTGGTGGTAAAGTCTACCACAGAAGGCCTCACAGGCTGTCTGAACCCACCAACAGCCTCTCCCAGGTAACTGAATCTGGCTGTGTTCCTGGCTCCCACCCTCCCTGTGGAAATTCCAACCTGGGGACTGACACTAGAGAGAAGCTTCTGAGCCAGTGGGGAAGGGCCAGGAACCTCTTTCCATCATATCAGAAATGTACCTTCTATATCATCACCTCTGTGGATCACTTTAAAGATACACCCGCAGAGTCCCCATCTCAAAAATGATCACACCCTCCGCCATCTCTCTCTCCATTATAGCTGCATCCTTTGGAGAATACATTCATGTTTGAGTGGAATAGAGACATCTTTAGTTACCAAACCCGAGCCCAGCTATGAGTGATTTGGTTCATAACACATAATTGTAACAGGATCTGTCTGGACCCCTGTTAGCCTGGAGAAGAGCTTAAGGGCAGTTCAAACAGAGTTAATCAAATGGTTGGAGCAAAGTCGCAGAGTACAGAGAACAGCTTCCCTGTGGGCTGGTCACAGACATGCTCTGAAGGCAAGTCCTTGGTAGATGGCAGGAAGCAGAGGTCGCAGGGCCCTGGGTGGGCCAGTGAGGAACAGAGGGTGGGCTGACTGCAGGGATTGGGATGAAGGTGGCTGAGGCACACCCCCATTAAACATCTCCTCCATCACTTTCCCTTTCCTCAGTTTCCCCTAATCCCAGTGATTTTTCTAGTGGGGTACAGGCAGGAATGGGGATCCATGGAAGCTCAGTCATAAAGAATCCACCTGCCAAGGCAGGAGACCCGAGTTCAATCCCTGGATCAGGAAGATCCCCTGGAGAAGGAAATGGCACCCCACTCCAGTCTTCATGCCTGGAAAATTTCATGGACAGAGGAGGCTAGCAGGCTACAATCCATGGGTTTGCAAGAGTCAGTCACACTTAGTGACTACACCACCACCACCACAGGCAGGAACATCTTGCTCTTAATCCCAAATTTCTCCTCTCTTTTGTCAGTTAGTTCTTTCTTTCCTCACAGGGTCTAGCGTTTGGACCTTAAAACCAAGAAGTTCCCTTTTTCTCTGCCTTCCCCTATCACATTCTTTCCTGAGGGAATGAATACAGAAAGACTAGACTAATTGAAGGGGGCAAAGGGCCAGAGAAATTATAATGGGGAGAAAATTTTGTTGACATTTCCAAAAATTATTATCCCATTGTGTAAGAATGCATAACCTAACCATATGCTGAAACTTATATTGGTCTCATCCCTTTGGGTGGGTTCAACCATGATTAACAAACCCTTGTATTGTCTTCTTAAGTTCAAGAACCTCTCCAGGTATTTTTATAGCAAGAGTGGGCTAAGTGGGAGTGACCTGCCTCTTGTAGTCAAGATTCTGGCATCCAAATAGGAAAAATGAGGTAAGTAACTCCCCTTACAAACATATTTTTCTCTATTGGCAACAGCAGTGTTTGCAGGAGGATAGGAAGTGACATGATCAAAATTGTATTTGGGGAAGATTAATCTGGCAACAACATATTAGGCTGGTCTGGAGGTGAGAGATCTAATAATAATATCTATGAATTATATAGTATCTAATGTGACCCTGTAGTAGACACTTGATGTAGTCATTCCCATTTCATCCTCACACACCTTCAAGGCCATGCACTGTTTTCTGAATTGTGCAGATAAGGAAACTGAAGTCAAAGAAAGCTAGACATATGTCCCAGAGTTTGACTTTACTTCACTGCCAACAGAGTGTTAGCCGCTCTGTCATGTCCAACTCTTTGCGACCCCATGGGCTGTAGCCCACCAGGCTCCTCTGTCCATGCAATTCTCCAGGCAAGAGTAGTGGAGTGGGTTGCCATGCCCTTCTCCTGGGGACCTTCCTGACCCAGGAATCGAACCCAGGCCTCCTGCATTGCAGGCAGATTCTTTACCATCTGAGCCACCAGGGAAGCCCTGCCCCAGAGTTTAACTGCAAATAAGTGGTAGAGTCAAGATCAAATTTAGATCCATGTGGCTCGAAAGCTCCCTTGTCTCTCTGTTCAAAGACACTATGATAGCATAGATGAAAAATGACGACAGCCAGAACTAGGGCATTGAGAAGGGTACAGTGAAGAGCACAGTGGGACAGAAGACCTGGGTCAGAGGAATCCAACAGGCTCAGTATCAACTTGAAATCAGATTGAGCTGAGTCATCTCTGAGTCCTTCTGCCTGGACCACTGACCACAGACATTGAAACTGCATTGGCCCTGGAGTCCGGAGACAGCTTCTCAAGGAGGCAGACAGGCTAGGAGGAACAAATTCAATTGGGTTTTCCTGGTGGTAACTCTGTTCTGTTTCAGAAAAACTGATAAATCCTACACATTTAATAGGCCAGGAATGAAGGGTAATTATTTACTAATTATCCACTATTTTAAATCCATCTCTTCATTTGTGTATGCTTGCCACGCTAATTCACTTCGGTTGTGTCTGACTGTTTGTGACCCCCGTGGAGTGTAGCCTGCCAGACTTTCCTCTCTCCGTGGGATTCTCCAGGCAAGAGTACTGGAGTGGGTTTCCATTTTCTTCTCCAGAGACATTTGTGTATTCTCTTATTCAAATAATCAGGGTGGGGTAGGGGTTCATGGCATAAACAGAAAGCAGGAAATCCTAGAAAAGACACTGTTACTATTCCATAGTGATGGCAGTGCTCTGGTAACCTGCTAGCCACTGAGGGGGCCAACCCTGCCTCATGCACCTCTTTTGGTTTCCATCACTTACTGTCATAGCACCCCTCCCAGGGTAGACATTCAACATGAACTTTGAGATCATGATGTTCACAGGGCCACCCAAGAGACATCAGACTGCCTGGTCCAGACTCCAGATTCATGGATGGGTTACGGGTCCCTGAGCAAGTCATTTAATGTCCTGGTGCCTCTATCTCCTGATTGAAAGGACAGGAGAGGAGTGGGACTTACTGCACTGGGTAAGTAAATTTAGTGAGTTATATGTAAAGGACTTAAAGCAATGTATTCTAAAAGTATTAGCTATTGTTATTATTATTATTGTTAAGCACCTGGCTCGCATTAGGATCAACTACCTTGTCCCCACCACAGGCTCCTGGGGGTGGTCTCAGGGACCCGTGGGTTACTAGACACAGGACTTTTATTAGACCGAAACTAAAGCTCATTGATGTGAAGAAGCTCACAGTTCTCTGAACCGGCTTGCCTCCAACCTTCTTGGCCTCCCCTCCTATGATGCCCAGAGAAGGCAATGGCAACCCACTCCAGTACTCTTGCCCGGCAACTCCCATGGACTGAGGAGCCTGGTAGGCTGTAGTCCATGGGGTCGCGAAGAGTCAGACACGACTAACCGACTTCACTTTCACTTTTCACTTTCATGCATTGGAGAAGGAAATGGCAACCCACTCCAGTGTTCTTGCCTGGAGAATCCCACGGACAGTGGAGCCTGGTGGGCTGCCGTCTATGGGGTCACACAGAATCGGGTACGACTGAAGCGACTTAGCAGCAGCAGCAGCCTATGATGCCGCTCAGCTCTGTGCCTGGACTGAGTCTGTGGTGGTGCCTGGAGCCTCCCACTCTGAGACTGTCTCCATTGTTGCAGGCACCTCCTCTTTTCCCAGGACACCCTCACTGAACCCTGCTTTGATCCTCTCAGTCACATTGAGAAAATCTACTTCAGAGGCTGGACGCCCAGCTTCTCCAGCCAAGTGGCCCATAAGTGCTTCAGGAAAGTACTCGGGTTTCCCAAGCAGACGAGAAAGGAGGTGAATGGTAGCCCTGGCTGACATTTTTGGAGGGGCCCTGGAAGCACCCTGTCTTGCACCCCTGCTGGTCACCTCTCCCCTTTTGAATTTCCTGCCAGGAGCTCTTTGATCTACTTTTAGAAAGCCACTGTCACTTGGTCTAAGAAGTTCCATCCTCTCTCTGGTTTCCTACCTCTCCTTCAGTCATCTTCCTGCTCATCCCTACTAGCTCAATGTTTCAATGTCTTCTTATCTTTGCTGAGGTCACCCCTCAGGTCACCCATCCTAACTCTTGAAAGCATTTTCTCCGTGGCTCACTTTTGTCCACTCTTGGGCTTGCCTCTCTCGTGCTCCTCTGGTCACGTTCATCTGATATGAATACACAGCGTGTGTGTGTGTTAGTCGCTCAGTCATGTCTGACTCTATGTAATCCCTTGGACTGTAGCCCACCAGGTTCCTCTGTCCCTGGGATTCTCCAGGCAAGAATACTGAAATGGGTTGCCATTCCCTTCTCCAGGGGATCCCAACCCTGGGATCGAACCCGGGTCTCTCGCATTGCAGGTGGATTCTTTACCAACTGAGCCACCAGGGAAGCCCCAACACACAGCACTCATGCCAACTTGAGAGGCTTAACCCTGACCCCAGTGACCTGTTTAGCCTGCATCTTAGTTCATTATTCCTTTTCTGTTTCGAACCTTTGGATCTAGAAGTAGTTATGTTTGCAGCAGTAGCCTCTTCCTCTCCCATTGTCTCCCTAAACACTTTTCTCCAACTGGTGTCCACCTCCTGGTGCTACTGACAGTTTTCTCTCAAGAGTCGTCAGAAAAACCCCAACCTCCAAACCAAATGACTGTTTCCTAATCCTTAATTCTTCAGACCTCTCAGAAGTATGTGTCTGCATTGGACACATACTCCTCCTTCAAAACCTGCTCTTAGTTCCCTGGTGCCTCACTTCTGTGGTTCTCCTGCCTCCCTGAAGGCTCTTTATCTCTGTTCTTAGTGGACTTATTCCAAAGCCTGAGACTGTTCCCTTCAGTGATCCCATGTCAGCAACTCTCCAATCTAGAGCAGCCTGCAGGATATTTCCACTTGGCATCTGATGACCAGATCCAACCCAGAAGTCTAAAATGTAGTGATTTGGCCCCTGATCAATTGGCTTTCCCATTTTCCATCTGTATTTCTCTCAGTGGTACTGTGGCGTTTGAGGAACTCAGCTTGCAATCTGGAATTACCAGTGATTTGAGTCTTCTCTCTGATTTCCAGGTCCCTCAGATGTCAGGGTTCATCCCCTAAGGGTGTCTTTCCATTTCCCCTGCTGTCACTGCCATCAGGACCTCCACATTTTTCCCTGGAGCATCACAAACTGACCTCTCCCTTTCCATTCTTCCCCCAGCCCTAGTCAGACTTAAACTCTGTCTTTAGTGGTTATGGAATGATTTCCAGAATTCAGGTCTCATTTCCCTAAGACTGGAGGACAGTGATGGCATCACCTTCATTCACCAGTCCCAGCATGGGGCCATGTCCATAAAAAAAATTGTCATTAGCTATGGCCCAAGACATGTCTTCACAGTAGCTGTGTCCAAGGCAATGATTGTGACTGGTCTGTACCATCTCTTTTTCCCTGGTAGCAATGGTTCTATGACATCAGTCAACTTCTAGACTCACTCTGACCACCACCAATGATCTTTGCTTACAGTCCTTAGACTCCCTAATCTCTCTTAGCACTATCTTGCTACTTGCTTTAAATGTCTTCTGCTGTAGACTGTGGTCCTTTATTTAGTTATGAGAACTTTTTAAAGTCAGGAACTACATCAATTTTGCCAATACTGAATGGAGAATTGTGTGTGTTAAGAAAGGTGATAATCTCCAGGGCCAGCACACTAACATTTAAACATTTATGCTCACATTATTTCCCCAGTTATCCCAAAGTTCTCTATGCAAAATGACAATATCTCACATTTTTCTGAATGTTCCTCTTTGTGTGTGCAATAGGAAAAAATTAGTTTCCACAGACCAAAGGAAAAAAAAAGTCCAAGTTGGAAAGATCTTAGTTTTGCTACTATTAGCTTAAAAAAAGACTGATTAAAGACAAATGTGCCCATGAGTCCACAGGAGGTGATTAAGCAGTCACGCTCCTCGCCCTCGGGGAGGTCATTACCTTGAAGAATGAAGCAGCCACTGCAGTTCCTATTAATGGTACATATTGACTATATCTGTTTTCGAAATCCCTTCCCTTAAGGACGGGGCACATCCCCCAAGGCCACCAAGCTCTGCGCAGCCCACCCAACCTCAGTGAAGGTTATGACCTGTAGGCTGCCCTGAAAGCCTGATGCCACCTTGCACTTGACCTCACAGTGGTAAACAGTGAGGCTCAGTCTGTAGGGATCAAACATATACAGAGGGTAAAAACACAGGTGTCAATGACTTCAAAGAAGATGGCAGACCCCAGGCAAAGAGCCTTGCAAGTACCATTCACTTGAGATGATTCTGAAAACTCAGAAGTATCAGCAGACCAGAGGCAGTGTGGCTGGAAGCAATCTCTGCTTTGATACTTGGTAGCTGAGGGACTTTGGGTAAAGCATTTGTCCTCAAGTCTCAGTTTCCTCATCTGAAAAACATCCAACTTGCAGGGCTGCTGTAGGGATGAAATAACGTCGAATAGGATTTCAGTGTGTATTTTGTGCCTGGCACAATTCTAAGCATCTATAGACATTAAGCCATTTAATTCTCTCAAAAACCCCTGAAACAAGTAGTATTATGATCCCCATTCTACACTGGAAGGAAATGAGAAGCAGAAGGGTGAGCAAATTGCCTAAGGTCACCCAGATGATAACTGATGACTATTCACAAAGCCACTAGCACAGAGGAGCAGCTGCTCTAAAAGGTTCGAGTCAGTAGAGGAGACCAGCTTGGAGAGGGTCCAGAGCAGTGATGTGTGTGACACTCCCACGGTCCAGGAACAGAGAGGGCATTGGGCAAAGATCACCCTCTGATGTGTCAAAATCAAATTTGACTGTTTTTTCCCCCCTCTTCCTCTTAATGTGATTGTGTGTGTGCAGGTGTGTGTGTGTGTGTGTGTGTGTGTGTGTGTGTGTGTGACAGGAATGAGGAGGCTCAGGAATGGGGTGACACCCTCAATGTATCTTTGGCCCCTCCACAGCCACTGCCCTGGAACCTCTGCCTTCAGACAAGCACAGGTGACAGGAGCCTTAGGGAGAAGTTTGCTTCATCCCTGACTCCCTCTTCTGGCTACTGATCCATAAACTTCTCCTCCAAACTAGCTCCTATTTGATCAGTTTTTACTTTGGGGATTCAGGTTAGGTCTTGTTGGGGAGGAAAGAGTTCTTCCACTTTATAAAAACTTTAAAAATCACCAGTGAACACATATTCTTCATATAAGGATCATTTAGACCAACCAGGTTTTTAAGAAAAGTTGGAGCCAGTAGTTGGAAGTTAAGAGTTTCTGGGAAAGACCTAAACTTAGTAATGAAATAGAGATCACCATCCTCTTGGAAATGAAGTGCCTGTTATCTGCATGTGTGCTCAGTCACTAAGTCATGTCCGACTCTTTGCAACCCTCTGGACTTAGGAACTAAGATTCAAAGTTGCCTTGATGAGGCCCTGGCTCCCAGGGGGTTTTCAGGTAGAGGGAAGATAAACATGTGGAGAGGAGTGTGAGGCAGGGATGAAACAGGTGCTGGGAAGACCAAGGGTAAGGGTGCTGAAGCCTCATGCAGTGAAAATGCTAGAACACCTGGTTTGGTCAGTTGCTTCCCTAGCAGCCCTGCTAGGAATAATCCTGCAACTGACTTCACTCACCCTAAGACTCTAGAAGTTCTCCACTCAAGCTTTCCTAGGACTGATCCAGTTCATGACTCTGCCTCTCTAGGACACACGCAAGGAATTGAAAGCCTGATATCAGCCTGTAATCTGTATTTTTCACCATCAATGTACTGGGATTTGTACTGGATTCATTGCTATAGGAGAAGGCAATGGCACCCCACTCCAGTATTCTTGCCTGGAAAATCCCATGGACGGAGGAGCCCGGTAGGCTGCAGTCCATGTGGTCGCTAAGAGTCGGACACGACTGAGCGACTTCACTTTCACTTTTCCCTTTCATGCACTGGAGAAGGAAATGGCAACCCACTCCAGTGTTCTTGCCTGGAAAATCCCAGGGATGGCGGAGCCTGGTGGGCTGCCATCTATGGGGTCGCACAGAGTTGGACACAACTGAAGCGACTTAGCAGCATTGCTATAGATAAACACAGCCTAAGACACAGTAATAAATAGTCACTGAAGTTTCCCTTCTGGCCAGAGCAACTCTGAGGGGCAGGGGAAGGTGATGAGCTGAAGAGGAAAGGCAGTTTCCTCACTATGAAGGAACCAGGGGTGGATAGGGTGGGGAGCCTATTTCCTTCTACTTTTTCTTTTCTTAAGGTGGAGCCCCCCACAGTGGGATTAGTGCTCTTTGAAGAGGAAGAAGAGGCCAAAGCCCATTCTCTCTGCCACATGAGGGCACAGTAGGAAGGATGTTGTCTGCAAACCAGAAGAGCCGTCACCAACCCTGAATCTGCTGGCACCTTGACCTTGAACTTTCCAGAACTGTGAGGAATGTCTGTTGTTTAAGCCAGCAGGGGGTGGGAGGGATAGTTTTGGTTTTGCCCTCTGCTGCTTATCTCTTGTTGTGCAGCCTGATTCCTAACAAGCCTAAGACCAGTACCAGTCCGTGTCCCAGGGGTTAGGAACCGCTGGTTTAAGCCACCCAGTCTGTGATGTTTTGCTACAGAAGCCTATAGGAAGGGTAGGAAATTTCCCGCAGATAAGAACTAGGATCCGATGTGAAGGAGCTTGGAAAAGTGGGGAGTCTTTGTACTCTGTGTCTTATTGCCTATTTTAATGCCCCATCAAAGGTCTCCTCCCCACACCAGCATGCCAGAATCAGTCAGCCCCAACTTTGCTAGGCCTTGAGGGTTGGTTGTCATGTTTTGGTTGGACAGTAGTGTCTGACTCTTTTGCAACCCCATGAACTGTAGCCTGCCAGGCTTCTCTGTCCATGGGATTCTCCAGGCAAGAATACTGGAGTGGCTTGCCATGCCCTCCTCCAGGGGATCTTTCCAACCCAGGGATCAAACCAGAGTCTCTTGCATCTCTTGCATTGGCAGGCAGGTTCTTTACCACTAGCACCACCTGGGAAGCCCCTTGAAGGCTGAGCTCCTTTGAAAGAGGCTTTGATTTGTAAACCTAGGAGGCTGAAAACTTGAGCCCTTCTGAGAACAGATCAGAATGGAACTCCCTCTGGAGACAGTGTGGGGCTCGGCTTGGACACACAGACACACGAGGAAGAGAAGACAGGCAGCAGGTTAGATGGAAGAGAGAGAGGAAATATCTCAGGACTCCCACTCGAGGCTGTCCCCCTCCCCTCCTGCCCCTACCCGTGACCAGAGCACTTCATTTCCAACGAAATATGAATCAAGAAAGAGTGTTGGGCACAAGCGGTAATGAAAATCCATGATTCAACTGTGCGTTCATAATTATTTCATAAATAAATGGCTTCTGGAGAACTGCATGTATCTCTGGCCACGGAGTGTCTGTCTTTCACTAATGTATGCCGGCCTGCACAGAGCCAGCCCACGAGCCCCACTCACGGCCGCCTCGCCTCCTCTCCATCACTGTCCACCCAGAGGTTCTTGTGGTTCAGAAAGAGCTGCAGCCCCACACTCCTCCTCGAGGCTGATGGCTCGTCAATAACATTAGCCGGCATTACGGGCCACATCGGGGCAGAGAAGAATCAATATGGCCAAGTAAAAAGTCTAATCAGTTGACATGGCCATCCTCAGCAGGCCTTGCATTACAAGAAATGAGTTTTCTTAAGGAATCAGCGTCAGGGTTGCTTAGGTGTCCCACACCCAGATGTCCTAAGATTTACAACTTTGCATTAAGCAGGGTCGGTGAGGAAAAGTGAAATGGTAACGGGGGTTAACTGCAAAATAAGTGGGGAGACCTGGGCCACTCCACTGATGGGGAGGGAGGCACGTGGCTGGGGGAGCCTTCGTGGGACCGTGCTCCCTACAAGCCAGCCGATCCTGCAGCTCATACCGCTGTTCCATTCCCAGGGGCGGCTCCTGCTGGATGACAGAGGTCACTTCCCCTTCGAGGGGCTGCTTAGCACTCAGGCACTGCCACGGTCACCCCTCCTCCTCTCCTTTCACCTAGAGTCACCCGCGTGCCACCGGAGCAGAGAGGCAGATGCAGTAGATCTGTCACTCTTATGAACTCAGATGCTCATCTTTGTCCATTTGTCTGGTCAGTGGTAAAGAACCTGCCTGAAATGCAGGAGACCTGGGTTTGATCCCTCGGTTGGGAAGCTCCCCTGGAGAAGGAAATGGCAACCCACTCCAGTGTTTTGCCTGGAGAATTCCATGGACAGAGGGCTACAGCTTAGTGGGCTACAGTTCATGGGGTTGCAAAGAATCAGACATGACTGAGCAACTAACTCTTCCCTTTCTGGTGATCAGAGGGAAGCCACGTATAGTCACCTGACATGAAAGTGTCATCGGGAGCCTTTACTGGGCTCAGTCATTTTTGAGACAACCTACCAGAGGTAGGTTTCTCCACAGATTTGCCGTCTTCCTCTTAAAGGGGCAGCCTCATGGTACAAAGCCAGGGGAGAATTCCAGTAGCCCCAGGAGAGCACTCACCTACTTAATCTCACCTCTCATGAGTTCACACAAGCCTTTTGTTTTTTATTTATCTATTTTGGCTGTGCTGGCCCTTTGTTGCTGCATGCAGGCTACTCTCTAGCTGTGGTGCACAGGCTTCTCATTGCAGTGACTTCTCTTGTTGCAGAGCACAGCCTCTAGGGCCCTAGGCTCAGTAATTGTGGCACGTGGGCTTAGTTGCTCCATGGCATGAGGAATCTTCCTGGACCAGGGATTGAACCCATTTCCGCTTCACTGGTAGGTAGATTCCCAACCACGGGCCCACCAGGGAAGTCCCACACAAGCCTTCTGACCTCAAGTTCACAAGCATAGATCAAGGGTGAGGGAAAGTGAAGGCAATTCAAAAGAATGAGAAATGGTCTCTTCCCCAAATTGCTGGTGGAATAAAGGGAGGACACAAGCAAGGGCCAAAAATGGCTATTATATCAGGCAGGCTGAGAAACAGTCTCTTTCATTCATTCTTATAGGAAACAAATATATTGAGGACCTACTATGTGCTGGCATTGTTCAAGGTGCTGCAGTAGAGCAGTGACTGAGAGAGACAAGGTCCCTGTCCTGGGGAGCTCACACTTTTGAGGGGGTCAGCAAACAATGAATAATTTCACAGGTGAACATAGAGGTTCAGGAAAATTCTATGAAGAAAAATAAGGCAGGTGATGGAGAGGGTGGTGGAGATGAAAGGGGAGCTCCTACTGTGAATGAGGATGGTCAGTGAAGGCCTCGCTGAGGAGGCACATTTGAGTAAAACTGTAAAACGAGGCCTGGCTGAGAAGACAAAGTGCAAAAGTCTTGAGCAGGCCAGGCGTGTCCCTGGGAAGTTTAAGGAGGAGTTAGGAGGTGAATGTGAGGAAGGAGAGAATGGCAGGAGATGGAGCTGGGGAGGGAGCCAGGGGCCAGAGCCCATATGGTCTTCTGGGCAAGAAGGACTATGGATTCTCTCTTGACTATATTGAGTTGGCCAAAAAGTTCTTTGGACAAACTTGAACGAACTTTTTGGCCAACCCAATAGTAGGAAGCCATTAGAGAGCTTTGAGTGGAAAGTTGACATCACTTGTTTTCACTTTATCAGGATCCTTCTGGCTGTTTCATGAGAATAGTTTGGGACAAACTGGGTAAGAGATGATGGACTCAGCAGTGGAGAGAGTGATAAGAAGTAGTAGGATTATTTTGTGGAATGGTGAAATCGAGAGATGACTTGGGGGCATATTGAGTTTGAGATGCCTATTAGTGTGTGACAGAGAGAAGTCAAGGATGAAGCTGGGGTTTTTTGCCTGAGGGAATGAGCAAATGCTGGGTTCTTTTCCTCAGATGGGAGCAGACGTGAGCAGGCAAACTCAAGAGATGATCTGGGGGCATGTTGAGTTTGAAATGCCTATTAGTATCTGAGCAGATTAGAAATTGTGGCTGTGTGTTCAAGCCTGGAGTTCCATGATAGTTCTAGATTGAAGAGATTAACTTGGAAGTCATCTGAATACTGATGATGATAATATTTAATATCATATTACTGGATGAGTCACTTTGAAAAGGAGTCCAGAGAGAGCAGCCATGCAAAGGGATCAAGGACTCTGCTTGGAAGTACTTCAGCATTTGGGCAGCAGAAAGATACAAAGGAGCCAGCAGTGAAGACTGAAGGGGTGGTGAGGATTTGGACAAAGTGCTGTGAGATCAGTCCAGAGGGAAACTAGTTTAATCTAGAGATGGCAGAAATTGAATGTCAACCTTGAAGGATGAGATAATTGTGATTAGATGGGAGTGGGAGGAGGAAAGTTTGCAGGAAATGAGGGTGGAGGGTGAGGGTGGAAAGAACAGCAGGAAGAGACAGTGTGGGGAAAATGGCAGGCTGGCACAGGTAATGCATGGGGGCAAGGAGAGGTGGGTGAGAGGAGAGCCCAGATCAGCAGAGTCTGCAGCCAGATTCTGAGTGAACGTGCATGACTGGACACAATGGAGAAGTAATAGCAAGTTGTGTCCAAACTGCGTTACCAGCCATCAGAGAACATGGAAATCATAGCTTTTCCTAGTTTACTTAACAAGTAAGATCCCTGAGCTGAACTGCCTTCTACACTATATTGAATATCACCCACCTCTCCACTTCTCATTCCCTGGTGGCTCAGATAGAATTTGCCTGCAATGCAGGAGACCTGGGTTTGACCCCTGGGTAAGGAAGATCCCCTGGAGAAGGGAATGACAACCCACTCCAGTATTCTTGCCTGGAAAACCCCATGGACAGAAGATCCTGGTAGGCTACAGTCGTAGGGTCACAGAGTCAGACATGACTGAGCGACTAACTCCTTCACACTATGGGAAATGCTCATGTAATTCCAATAAGCCTAAGCAATTTAAGACATAATGAAAAATTAAATAGCCAACTGAACAGAATGAGTCAAGTTTCTATGTGTACCCATCCCTTGAACAAAACTGAGCTAAAGCTTCTTGAAAAATCTGATCCATTTGCCTGATAATTTATCCCATGAAACAAATACTAACATATTGTTTCTTTCCCCCAAATATCTACATTGATTTTGTTGTACATTCATCTTACGTTGTATTTTAAAGACCCAATGACTGTCAGTTCTGTGATAGCTTTGGCCAAAAGCAATAACATTCTGACCTGTGAAAAGACCTTGTTGGGTCTTTTGGGAAAATAAAGGCTTATGGAACAGTGTCTCCAGGGAACTTAAGCTCCATCAGGGGAGAGAGCACAAGAAATAAGGAGCAATAATTGCTCTAGAAAGAAGAGACTCAGAGTGGGGAGATATCACCAGCTAAGGGTGGCTGGGAAAGCAAAGGAACCCATGGGACCAGCATTTGGAAAGGAGGAGCGGCTGAGGGAAGTAGTGAGAATATCATTTGCTGAGTGCCCATTTGAGTCAGGGACTGTTGGGTGCTTTACAGGAAAAATAAACAACCCCAAAACAACTCTGTGGAGTAAATATTATTTACCTTCATTTTAGAGAAAAGCCAAATAGGAAGGTTAAATTCTTGTCCATAGAAGTGGAGCTGTGAGAGGGGAGGCGGGTTTCCACTGCAGGTCTGCCTGGCCCCAAACCTTAATCATTCATCCTCCAGATTCTCACAGAAGAACTGGCTTGAGTGAGTGGGCACATGAATGCAAGGAAGGAGCAAACAGCTTAGAAGAATATTTGGGGTGGGAGAGCCTTAAACATCAGTGCTTTGTTAAACTATGCGATGGCACCATGAACAGTTTGCACCACCAACAATAGAATGGAATAGAGGCTACAAATAATCCCCAACCACAACTTCAGTGGACTGAAAACATGCATACCCCCAAAACACAGGGCTATCAGTGACCAGAGCTACCAGAGCTACCAGTGACAGGGCTACCAGCGCCTTGCCCTCCTTAAGACTAGCTCATCAGTCAGGAAATCTTCAGACAACTTGAATTCAATAAGAATGAGACACTTTGTTGTCATGTACTAGAGAATTTTAGTAATAAATGTATACCTCAAAGATGTGAAAGTTCCTCTTAAATATGGCACCCTGGGTTGGTAATTGAGAATCTCATGTTGAAGAAACTATGAGAAAACAAAATTACTGGTGGAAAGACAACAAGGTTTAAACTTTACAGAGGTCATTTGTAAATATGTGTTGAAACAGTAAGCATATATATCCTTGGACCCATCAATTACTATGGAAGAATCGATTCTAAGAAAATAATTGGGTAGGTATATTAATTCGTGTGCAAGACTGTTTATTGTTACCTGTTAATAATGAAAATCAGAAACATCTACATTTTATAAATAGAGAACTCATTAAACTATATTTTGAGTATTTAGTGGAATATCAAATCACTGGTTTAAAAGTGAGTTAAATCTCTGTATGGAAAAAATACTATCAATTATCTAGTTAAATAAAAATAAAGTCACATGTTACCATTATTTTTAAAAGTTTATACATAGAAGAAAATATGGAAGGAAACCCACCAAACTATTAACAGTGGGCGTTGCTGGAATGTGGAGGTAATTGTAAGTAACCTTCCCTTCCTTGTTTTTCTGTTTACTAATTATTTGAATTTTGCACTAAACAAATTTTGAATTTTGCACTTTTATAATAAAAATAAATAAATAATTCTATACTGAAAAAATAAATCAAGTTCATAAATGAGAAGGCTTTGAGGGAGGAAGTTTTTCAAATTAGTTTATCATTAACCAAAATAAATTCTAGTTGGATTAGAGTTAGGTATACAGTCTGTGTTAAGCAACTATATTCCAATAAAAATAATAATAATTGGAAAAATAAAATGGTTACTAATGAAGAAATAAAAGCAGTCTATAAAACCCAGAAAGAGACCAAATAATGAATAATCTCTGGAGAGAAAAGAATGTCTTAAATGTAAAAGCAATGCAAGAGCTAACAAAGGAACTTCATTTTTGTGTATTTAATTAAGTCAAAAGTTTGAAACTATTTTCTGAACATCAAAAATCATCATGAGTAAAACTGGGGAAAATATTTTCCACAACAAAGAGATAGTGACTACTGCCTTTGATATACAAAAAACTCACTGAAAATGTTAAGAGAAACACTATGAACTCAATATTTTAAATGGAGAAACATAAGAGGTGATAAATATGTTCATAATATATGTTTACCTCATTGGTAATATACAAAAGGAAAACCACACAAGGAGATAGTTTCTCTGCTGTTTTCTCTACTGTTTTATCAACAAAGACTTTAATGTAATAATAGCATTGGAGAACATGAGCCTGGCATTTTCCACATATGGCTGGTGAGATTAAATGTTCCTAATCTGGGGGAGAGCAACATGGAAATATACAACTCTTTTCAAGGGTTTTTCACCTCTTGGTCTTAATTCAGAAATATTTCCTAGGGAAATAGAGAATAAATAACAAAATTTCTTGTACATCCTCATGGTAGTATGTTATATAATAGCAAAGAAATAAATAGAACTGAAATGTTCAGTAGATGAACAGCTGACTATATGATGCAATAAACATACTATGGAGCATTGTGCAACTGGGATAAAAGCAAGTAAGACAGTTTTCCAGATTTTTCTTTTTGAAAATGTGGTCCTTACCTGCAAAAATACAATTTTGCTATGGAGGTAAGTTGTACTTGTAGAACTAGTATGTGGTTTTGAGCTAGTAGATGGTTCAGGCTCCAGGTGCTATCAGGATTTCAGAGGCAGAGTAGCCCTGACACACATACACACACCTTATATTGTATAACTGTGTGTGTCTGTGTGTGCATGTCGCTAGATCGTGGCCAACTCTTTGTGACTCCGTGGACTGTAGCCTACCAGGTTCCTCTCTCCATAGGATTCTCCAGGCAAGAATATTATAGGAGCATCATTTTTCCTGCTGCTCCATCCTATGATTTTTTTTTGCCTTCATTCTTCAAAGGAAGATGGCTGGACCTAAGGTGATAATTCTTTCTCTTTCTGACTTACTACATTTAACATGGTAATCACTAGGTCCATCCATGTTGCTGCAAATGGCATTATTTCATTCTTTTCTATGGCTGAGTAGTATTCTATTATATATATACATCTATAATGGAAGAAGATGTGGTGTATATATATATCCATTCATCTATTGATGGACATTTAAGTTGTTTCTATGCCCTGGCTATTGTGAACAGAGGTAGAGGTGGAGTATTTCTAATGCAACCATTTCTGCCTTCTAGGAGGGAGAGAATTCATCATGAATGAGGCTTTTGCTGAGAGGCCACAGTAAGACACTATTCCAGTCTGTTCTTTGATATATTAGGATTCAGCTGACATAGGGGAAAGCCAATTTATTCTTCATAATAAATAAAAGGTGTCCTACTTAGGTGGGCAAATTGTTCTTCAGGGAGGTGGTGGGATGAGGCCACCAGCATGGATCTAACCAAAAGTGGAAAGAGAGAATATAAATATTCGACTGCTACTGTAACAATTTATCACAAACTTGGTGGCTTAAAACAATGCAAATTTATTATCTGAAGATAACAGATCAGAAGTCTGACAGGGATTCTCTGGGTTAAAATCAAGAAGAGCTGTATGGTGAAGACCAGAAGCTCTGGGTGAAAATCTGCTTCTAGGACCATGGCAGAATTCAGTTTCATAAGGTTGTAGACTGAGGTCCCATTTTCCTGGCTGACTTTCATTGGAGGTGCTTCTCAGCTTTGAGAGAAAGCCAGCTCCTGCTCTGCGTCCTCCATCTTCAGAGCCAGCTAAGATGCTTGTCCCTGGTGATTTAATCAAACACTAACTTAGGTACTGTTGTGAATGGAGTTTTACAGATACACTTAAGCTTACTAATTAGCTGACCTTTAAAAAGAAGGCAGCCCAGCTGAATCACTTGAGCCCATAAAAGCAGAGAAGTTTTTGGAGCTGGAGTCTGAGAGATGTGGTAGAAAAAGAAAGCAGAGGGTAGATAAGGAAAAGGAAAGATTAGAGATCTGACATGTGAGAAGAGCTTAGCTGTTGCTGGACTCCATAGTCTGTGCCTTCCCATCAATCGTGCTTCTGATTTTGCAAGTAACCATCTCCATGTACTTTTACAGTCTCTCTGTAACTCAGCTCAGCTGTGAGAAGATTCCCTGGGGCCAGGCAGCCCTCTGGGAGGATTTCTGCAGCATTAACTAATGATAACAATCTTTGCCACCCCAGGATATGACCATTTCCCCACCTCCAGGTTGGGGTTCACAGAAGGGATTGTGTCTTGGAGACTCTGTCTAAGCTGTCAGATGTATCTTAAGTGGCTACTCTCTTTAAACCACACCAGCCTAAGGAAGTCCATCCTCTGTCCAGTGTTGGTAGGCAAACTAAATAACAACGAAAATGGCCCAGCACTGACAATCTGGCTGGAAGCCAGCCCCAAACAACCCAGCAGGCATACTGTACTAAACATGAGCCCTGTCTCCATCTAACTTCTGATCATGGTCCATAAGGAAGGGCTTCCTTCATTCCTCTTTTTGGAGGTTGAATATGGTTCCTCACACAATGAACTCACTATTTTCCAGAGGCTTTACAGTTCATTACAAGAGAAAAGACATCCTTCTGGAGATTATGCCATCTGGAAATTTCCTGTGGTCACATTCAGAGGAGGCATCAGCATACACTACTCTTCTTTGCCTCGGACAGTTTGAAGGCACAACAGAGAAGAGAGTTCACTGGGGCAGGAGGCAGGAGACCTGTATTTTCATTGCATGGCCATTCTTTACAACCTCAGGTGTGATGGGTCAGTTTAACACGTTAGCTTGGCTCAGGTATAACCCTCAGTTATTCAATCAAACATTATTCTGGGGGTTGCTGTGAAGTTATTTTGTACCTGTGACTAAAGTCTACAGTCAGTTTACTTTAAGCAAGATTATTCTAGATTATCTGGATGGATTGGCTTAATCAGTTGAAAAGCCTTAAAAAACAGGACCAAGTCTTCCTTGAAGAAGAAACAATTCCACCTGTGGAATGCAGTTTCAGATCATGCCTGAGCCTTCTGGTTGCCCCTCCTGACAGCCTGCCCTGTGGTTTTCAAGCTTGCCTAACCAGACTTCACAATCACATAAGCCAAGTCCTGGAAATCAATCTTTATATAGATTTTTACATACGTAAAAGCTAGTCACCCAAGTGTGTTCCCTCTGCACTCCTGCAAGCCTGCAAACAAGCCTGTGGCCCCTTCCTTGGGGGAACAAGGCCCATGCCCTCCAGAGTTGGAACAGGTGAGTAAGAATAGGGCTTGCTTTACAATGATGATCAGAACAACAACAGGCATTCACAGGTGCTTGCTGTATGCCAGATCCTCGTGACCAAGAGGTAAGTACTATTATTATCCTCAGTTTGGAGACCTGAAACTGAAACCAAGATGAGAATGCACTCAGTCCATGATAGGGTTGGCAGCGGGCACCAGGCAGCTTCCCATGCTGACTTGGACACCCGCAGCATCACCCTGCATCTGGGAGCGCTTACCCAGGGCCTGTGGCCTCCTTCCTTCTGTTCAACAACAGTTACAGGTAAGAATCTGTCTTAAATGAAGATGGTTTTCATTTGTCTTAAATGGAAATGGAAAATGGTTTTCTCCTGTAAAGTTTCCTAAATTTTAGGACTCAGACTTGGTTTGGGGGTAGCTAGAACTTGTGTACCTTTAATTCTCCTTCATGGTGTTACTGACCTCCTTGGTTCTAGCAATTGAAGTTGGAGTATTAATAAAGCAGGGGTCCCCAAACTCCGGCCATGGACCACTACCCATGCATAGCCTGTTAGGAAGCTGGCTGCACCACAGGAAGTGAGTGGCAGGTCAGCAAGTGAAGCTTTATCTGCTGCTGCTTGTCACTCACATTATCACCTGAACCTTCCCCAACTCCAACCCCACCCCTCCGGGTCCATGGAAAAATTGTCTTCCACAAAACCGGTCCCTGGTGCCCCAAAGGTTGGGGGCCTCTGTATTAAAGGAAACATGGGACATTCTAATGCATGATATTGTTTCTGGTTAAATGTATTACAGTTTATGGGCTTCAAAGCAACAGGGTAGTGTGAACAAATAGCTGAATCATCCAGGTATTTCTTCAACAATCCCTTTTTTGGTTTTGACTCACTTATTTGGAGCACTTGGATCTGTGGGACCCAGGTTTCTGGGGAGACAGAAAGCTCAGCCCAAAATAAGCCTTTGTGTCCAAGGTCAGGTGTTGTGCATCAATGACCATCTCCAGGTCAAAGTCTTCCAGGAAAAGAGTTAGTGTCACCAAGAACGGGTTGGGTAAGCATCAGAAAGCTGGGGGCCAGGTCGGTACCTGCCTCGTGTCCTGAAGGCCCGCAGATGAACTTCAGGCCAGCCCCTCCAGGGATGAGCTGGTGTTAATTATGATGCAATCCCCCAGCCATGCAGCCTCAGCAACAATTTCGGGAGTCAGGGTCCATGTGCAAGGCCATTAACACTAAACATGTTTTAATCCATAATTGTGCGAGATTTATTTAATTTAGGGGCTTTATTTATAGTTCGATTGGAATTGTAATGTATTTTCGGCCCTCCGCACTGGGATCTGTCAATTTTTACGGCATCTTTTAATTGTGTTCTTCCAGGCCAGGTGCAAGCAGTTTTCCAAAGCAGGCTGATCACAGGAGGCCTCCTGTTATGCGATGGGGGAGGGGAGCGGTCTTGCACAGACATGACCCTGTGTCACCAGGAGGGCAGGGACATTGACGCTGGGTCACCAGTTCTTGGAGGGACCCAGCCCTCAGATTGCGGTCATGCCCCCCACCCAGCCCAGACTCTCCCTTCCTGGTGTGTCAGAGTTTATGTGCTGAGCACCAGCTTCCAAAAATTTCCACTAACACCCTTCCATCCTTTTGTTCATTCCTTTGTTCAATTATCAAATGTGTGCTGAGTGTCTATTGTGTACCAAGCCTTGTGCTTGGCTTAAGAATGCAAAAACAAATAGGCTGGTGGCCCAGACTTTGAGGAGCTGAGAGTATACCAGGAGGAGACAAAGAAGAACACATAGGCTACCTGGTACTAGACACTGAGCTTAATGCTAGAGACTCACAAAAGAGCAGAACCTCATCTTGCAGATTTGGAGGAGTGAGAACAAATTTATCTGAGAGTCATTTGACTATAATTTGTCTGGTAGCAATGTGGAGGAAAGCAAGTATGTCAGTACGGCAATTTGATCCTAGCACCTTCAGCTCTCATGCTGTCTGCACTGAGGACTTCTGCTGGTGAGGAATGCTGGGTTTCGTTAAACATGAATATTTCTTAGCCTTGTTTATCTTGGAGCTTTGCTAGTTGTCAAACACCATGGGGGTACTTTTGCAACCCTTTATGCATCTTTGAGCATTTAGTCTAGTTTTCCAAGTTATTTCCCTCCGAATCATATACTGCCACAAGCTATGAGTGTTGGAGGAAAGTACCAGAAATCGAAGTAAAAGGAAATGGAAAAATGAAACAAGGTTGTGCCAGCTGGGAGCTCACACTGGGAAAGATTCATTCAAATGTAGCTAGAGGAGAACGTAGCCCCACCTCTATGCTAAGGCCAAGCCGCTTGATGAAGTCGGGGCCTCCCCTGTGTGGTTCACTCAGTTACCCCCCAGAACCTAGAACAGTGCTTGGTGTGTGCAGTCATCAATAAATATTGAATGAATAAATGAGTGAACGTGAAAATAAACACCAAGGGACAATGCTTTACTGGTTAGAAAAACAAACATGCTTGGTCAGGAAACAGTAGGGAAAAAAATGTATTTTCTGAATGCCTACTACATGCAGTAGGGGTTACAAAGACAGTTTCTTTTGCAAATGGTGTTAATAAAACTAGATAACCACATGTAACAAAGTAAATCCTCACAACAGGTGACATATTATTCCCACCTTACAGAAAAGGATTTGAGAGCTTTGCGAGATGAAATAATTTGTGTGGGGTCTCCAATTACAAGAGCTAGGGAAAAAAAAGGTTAAGGATAGCCTGGTGAAGAAGACCTCCTTTCCTGTAGCTTTGCAAGAGACAAGATAGCACATCCTAATTCAGGAATAGCTAATAATGGCAACACATTACTCCTGAAAGAATAACAACATTTTATAAATGTGTAATTATTCAAAGTGCTGTACTTTTGTAGGTTTTCAGAATAGCTTTAGGGCTGAAGGAGCCATATTCAGTAAAATTGGAATATGAAGAAGCCAGGAAATCCTTCCTTCCCCCATCCACCCCACCCTTGGCAGCCAAAAGTCTGTTCTCTATATCTTTATGTTTCTGTTTTGTTAGGTTCATTTGTGTCATGTTTAAGATTCCACATATAAGTGATATGGTATTCTTCTTTCTGATTTCACTTAGTATGAAAATCTCTAGTTGTAACCATGTTGCTGAAAATGACATTATTTCATCCTTTTTTATGGCTGAGTAATAGCCCACTGAATAAATACACCACATCTTTATCCATTCATCTGTTGATGGACATTGAGGTTGTTTCCATGTCTTGGCTATTGTAAATAGTGCTACTATGAACATCTGAGGTTCATGTGTCTTTTCAAAGTATAATTTTGTCTGGTTATATGCCCAGGAGTGGGATTGGTGGATCATATGATAGCGCTCTTTTTAGTTTTTTGGGGAACCTCCATATTGTTTTCCATAGTAACCGCACCATTTTATAACCCCACCAACAGTGTAGGAGGATTCCCTTCTCTCCAGACCCCCTCCAGCATTTGTTATTTGTAGACTTTTTAATGATGGCCAATCTGACCACTGTGAGGTGATACCACAGTGTAGTTTTGATTTGCATCTTCCTAATAAGTAATGATGAACATCTTTTCCTGTGCCTTCTGGCCATCTGTATGTTTTCTTCGGAGAGATGTATTTTTAGGTCTTCTGCCTGTTTGTTGATTGGGTTGTTTTTGTTGTCATTGACTTGTATGAGTTATTTGTGTATTTGAGAAATTAATTCCTTGCTGGTCAAATTGTTGCAAATATTTTCTCCCAGTGTGTGGGTTTACTTTTCATTTTGTTAATGGTTTCTTTTGCTGTGCAAAGGCTTTTAAGTTTGATTATATACCATTTGTTTATTTTTGCTTTTAGTTTCTATTGCCTTGGGGGATTGATATTTTGCCTGTATTCTGGGAATATTAGGGTATCATGTCTTATATTAAAGTCTTTAAACCATTTTGAGTTGAGTATTGTAACTTCATTGATTTACCTGCAGCTATCCAGCTTTCCCAATACTAACTGCTGAAGAGACTGTCTTTTCTCCATTGTATATTCTTACTTCCTTTGTCAAAGATTAGTTGTCCTTAGGTGTGTGGGTTTATTTCAGGGATCTCTATTCTGTTGCATTGGTCTGTATGTCTGTTTTTGTGCCAGTATCATGCTGATTTGATTTCCATAGCTTTGTAGTATTGTCCGAAGTCTGCGAGGGTTTTGCCTCCCGTTTTGTTATTTTTCCTCAGGATTTCATTGGCAATTCTGGGTCTTTTGTGGTTCCATATAAATTTTAGGGTTATTTATTCTAATACTGTGGAAAATATCATGGATAATTTGATAGGGATCACATTAAATCTGTAAATTTCTTTGAGTAGTATGGACATTTTAACAATATTTTTCCAATCCAAGGGCATGGGGCATCTTTCCATTTTTTTTAATCATTGTCATTTCCTTTATCACTGTTTTATTGTTGTAAGTGCATAGGTCTTTCTCCTCCTTGACTAGGTCTATTCCTGGGTATTTTATTTTTTAGACACAATAGGACTTTTTTTTTTACTTTCTCATATTTCATTGTTAGTATAAGGAAATGAAACAGATTTTTATATACTTATCTTGCTATGTTGTTGACCTCATTTATCAGTTTTAGTAATTTTTGTGTGAAGTTTTTAGAATTTTATGTATGGTATATCATGTTATCTGCATGTAATGACAATTTTACCTCTTCCTTTCCAATTTGGAAATGTTTTATTTTTTGTCTGATTGTTGTAGCTAGAACTTCTGATACTATGTTGAATAGAAGTGGTGAGACTGGATATTCTTGTCTTGTTCCAGAATTAAGCAGAAAGTCTTTCAGGTTTTCATCATTGAGTATTGTATTGGCTATGGTTTTTATTATGTTGAGATATGCCCCCTCTATACCCACTTTGGTCAGAGTTTAATCATGAATGGATATTGAATTTTGTCAATGCATCTATCATCTTTTGAGATGATCGTGTAGTTTTTGTCTTTTCTTTTATTGTTGTGGTATATTACATTGATTTGTGCATGTTGAAACATCCTTGTGACCCTGGGATGAATCCAACTTGATCACGTTGTACAATGTTATCCTTCGTTGTTGGATTCAATTTGCTAGTGTTTTGTTAAGGATTTTTGCCTCTATACTTATCAAAGATATTGGCATATAATTTTCTTTTTCTGTAGTGGCTTTGTCTGGTTTTGTTATCAGGTTGATGGTAGCTTTGTATAATGATTGGGGAGTAGTCTGTTCTCTTCAGTTTTTTGGTAAATTCTGAGAAGGATCAGTTCAGTTCAGTGGCTCAGTGATGTCCGACTCTTTGCGACCCCATGAACCGCAGCACACCAGGCCTCCCTGTCCATCACCAGCTCCCGGAGTTTACACAAACTCATGTCCATTGAGTCGGTGATGCCACCCAACCATCTCATCCTCTGTCATCCCCTTCTCTTCCTGTCCTCAATCTTTCCCAGCATCAGGGTCTTTTCCAATGAGTCAGCTCTTCGCATCATGTGGCGAAAGTATTGGAGTTTCAGCTTCAACATCAGTCCTTCCAATGACTCTTCAGGACTGATTTCCTTTAGGATGGACTGGTTGGATCTCCTTGCCGTCCAAGGGACTCTCAAGAGTCTTCTCCAACACCACAGTTCAAAAGCATCAATTCTTCAGTGCTCAGCTTTCTTTATAGTCCAACTCTCAGATCCATACATGACTACTGGAAAAACCATAGCTTTGACTAGATGGATCTTTGTTGGCAAAGTAATGTCTCTGCTTTTTAATATGCTGTCTAAGTTGGTCATAACTTTCCTTCCAAGGAGTAAGCATCTTTTAATTTCATGGCTGCAGTCACCATCTGCAGTGATTTTGGAGCTCAGAAAAATAAAGTCAGCCGCTGTTTCCACTGTTTCCCCATCTATTTCCCATGAAGTGATGTGACCAGATGCCATGATCTTAGTTTTCTGAATGTTGAGCTTTAAGCCAACTTTTTCACTCTCCTCTTTCACTTTCATCAACAGGCTCTCTATTTCTTCTTTGCTTCCTGCCATAAGTGTGGTGTCATCTGCATATCTGAGGTTATTGATATTTCTCCCAGCAATCTTGATTGCAGCTTGTGTTTCTTCCAGCCCAGCGTTTCTCATGATGTACTCTGCATATAAGTTAAATAAGCAGGGTGACAATATACAGCCTTGATGTACTCCTTTCCTTATTTGGAACCAGTCTGTTGTTCCATGTCCAGTTCTAACTGTTGCCTCCTGACCTGCATACAGGTTTCTCAAGAGACAGGTCAGATGGTCTGGTATTCCCATCTCTTTCAGAATTTTCCACAGTTTATTGTGATCCACACAGTCAAAGGCTTTGACCTAGTCAATAAAGCAGAAATAGATGTTTTTCTGGAACTCTCTTGCTTTTTCAATGATCCAACGGATGTTGGCAATTTGATCTCTGGCTCCTCTGCCTTTTCTAAAACCAGCTTGAACATCTGGAAGTTCATGGTTCATGTATTGCTGAAGCCTGGCTTGGAGAATTTTGAGCATTACTTGACTAGCATGTGAGATGAGAGCAATTGTGCGGTAGTTTGAGCATTCTTTGGCATTGCCTTTCTTTGGGATTGGAATGAAAACTGACCTTTTCCAGTCCTGTAGCCACTGCTGAGTTTTCTAGATTTGCTGGCATACTGAGTGCAGCACTTTCACAGCATCATCTTTGAGGATTTGAAATAGCTCAACTGGAATTCCATCACCTCCACTAGCTTTGTTCATAGTGATGCTTCCCAAGACCCACTTGACTTCACATTCCAGAATGTCTGGCTCTAGGTGAGTGATCACACCATCGTGATTATCCAGGTCATGAAGATCTTTTTTGTACAGTTCTTCTGTGTATTTTTGCCACCTCTTCTTAATATCTTCTGCTTCTGTTAGGTCCCTGCCATTTCTGTCCTTGATCGAGCTCATCTTTGCATGAAATGTTCCCTTGGTATCTCTAATTTTCTTGAGATCTCTAGTCTTTCCCATTCTATTGTTTTCCTCTATTTCTTTGCATTGATCACTGAGGAAGGCTTTCTTATCTCTCCTTGCTATTCTTTGGAACTCTGCATTCAGATGGGAATATCTTTCCTTTTCTCCTTTGCTTTTCACTTCTCTTCTCTTCCCAGCTATCTGTAAGGCCTCCTTAGACAGCCGTTTTGCTTTTTTGCATTTCTTTTCCATGGGGATGGTCTTGATCCCTGTCTCCTGTACAATGTCATGAACCTCTGTCCATAGTTCATCAGGCACTCTGTCTATCAGATCTAGTCCCTTAAATCTATTTGTCACTTCCAGTGTATAATCATAAGGGATTTGATTTAGGTCATACCTGAATGGTCTAGAGATTTTCCCTACTTTTTTCAATTTAAGTCTGAATTTGGCAATAAGGATTTCATGATCTGATCCAGAGTCTGCTCCCGGTCTTGTTTTTGCTGACTGTATAGAGCTTCTCCATCTTTGGCTGCAAAGAATATAATCAGTCTGATTTCGGTGTTGATCATCTGGTGATGTCCATGCGTAGAGTCTTCTCTTGTGTTGTTGGAAGAGGGTGTTTGCTATGACCAGTGCGTTTTCTTGGCAAAACTCTATTAGCCTTTGCCCTGCTTCATTCTGTACTCCAAGGTCATATTTGCCTGTTACTCCAGGTGTTTCCTGACTTCCTACTTTTGCATTCCAGTCCCCTATAATGAAAAGAACATCTTTTTTGGGTGTTAGTTCTAAAAGGTCTTGTAGGTCTTCATAGAACCATTCAAGTTCAGCTTCTTCAGCATTACTGGTTGGGGCGTAGACTTGGATTACCGTGATATTGAATGGTTTGCCTTGGAAACGAAGGTACATATATGTTAATAAAATATAGAATCCTCTTCTTGAGTTGATCTCATTATCATTATATAGTGTCTTTCTCTTTCTCTATGGCCTTTGTTTTAGAGCCTATTTTCTCTGATATGTACATTGCTACACCAGCTTTCTAGTAATTTCTATTTGCATGAAATAGCTTTTTCTATTCTCTTATTTTCAATCTATATATATCTTTCACACTAAAGTGTGTCTCTTGTAGGCAACATATTGTAGATTCTTGTCTTATTATCCAATCTGCCACTCCATAATTTTTAATCGGGACATTTAGTCCATTGATGTTTAAAGTAATAATTGTTAAGCATATATTTATTAGGCTTCCCTGGTGGCTCAGTGGTAAAGAACCCATCTGCCAATGCAGGAGATGCGGGTTCTGTCTCTGTGTTGTAAATATCCCCTGGAGAAGAAAATGGCAACCCACTCCAATCTTCTTGCCTGGGAAATCCCATGGACAGAGGAGCCTGGTGGGCTATAGTCCATGGGGTCACAAAAGAGTCACACGACTTAGCAACTGAACAATAACAATTCATTGTTGTTACAATCACTTTCACAAAATTTTTGGATTGTTTTTTAATCTATGTACTGGCTTGTTTAAGTGATATTCAATCCCTTTATATATTTGCCTTTCCTTTTGTGATTTTCCATTTGCTATGGATTCTTGCTTCTCTTCTATTTAGACAAAACTTTTCAATATTTCTTTTAGGTTTGTTTTAGTATTGCTGTACTCTTTTTCAAATTTTGACTGTCTGAGAAATTCTTATATCTGATTCTGTTCTAAATGGTAACCTTGCTAGGTGGAGTATCCTAGGTTGCAGGATTTTTTCTTTCAGAACTTTGGACATATCTTGACACTGCCTTTTGGCCTGCAAGGTTTCTGTACAGAAATCAACCAATAGCATTATGGGGGTTCCCTTGTAATTGACTCTTTAATTATTGAAAATATAACACATTTACAGGAGACTAGGAAAATACAGAGCAAATTTACATATAGTTCCACTATATATTACAATTGTTTGTTTTAAATAGCTCAGTCACTCAGTCATGTCCAACTTTTTGTGACCCCATGGACTGCAGCACACCAGGCCTCCCTGTCCATCACCAACTCCCAGAGTTTACTCAGACTCATGTCCATTGAGTCAGTGATGCCATCCAACCATCTCATCCTCTGTCATCCCCTTCTCCTCCTGCCCTAAATCTTTCCCAGCATCAGAGTCTTTTCAAATGAGTCAGTTCTTCGCATCAGGTGGCCAAAGTATTGGAGTTTCAGCTTCAACATCAGTTCTTCCAATGAACACCCAGGACTGATCTCCTTTAGGATGGACTGGTTGGATCTCCTTGCAGTGCAAGGGACTCTCAAGAGTCTTCTCCAACACCACAGTTCAAAAGCATCAATTCTTCAGTGCTCAGCTTTCTTTGTAGTCCAGATCTCAGATCCATACATGACTACTGGAAAAACCATAGCTTTGACTAGATGGACCTTTGTTGGCAAAGTAATGTCTCTGCTTTGCTTTTTTTTTTTTGGTGGGTCGCCAGCCAGCAGGTATGGGATTTGATTTTATTATGTTTGTGCCCCTCTTACCATCTTGTTGTGGCTTCTTCTTTGTCTTTAGTCATGGGGTGTGTCTTTTTTTTTTTTTGGTGGATTCCAGTGTCCTCCTGTTGATGGTTCAACAGCTAGTTTCAATTTTGGTGCTTTCACAGGAGATTAGCGCATGTCCTGGTATTCTGCTATCTTGAACTGGAAGCTGTAATTGACTCTTTGTTTTACTCTTGCTGTATATGGAATCCTCTCTTTATCTTTATTTATTTATATATCGTCAGCTGTGCTGATTCTTCATTGCTGCTCCCAGGCTTTCTCTAGTTGGGGCAAGTGGGTGCTATTAATTGTGGTGTGTGGGTTTCTTATTGTAATGGATTCTCTCATTTCAGAGTATGGGCTCTAGGCATGCAGGCTTCAGTAATTGCAGCCTATGGGCTCTAGAGTGTGCAGGCTTCAGTAGTTGTGGCATGCAGGCTCATTAGTTGCGGCCCTTGGGCTCTACAGCACAGGCTCAGTAGCTGTGGCGTGTAGGCTTAGTAGCCCCACAGCATGTGGAATCTTCTTGGACCAGGGATTGAACCTGTGTCCCCTGCATTGGCAGGCAGATTCTTTACCACTGAACCACTAGGGAAGTCCCTCTCTTTAACAGTTGACATTTTATTTATGCAATGTCTGCTGTTCCAGTTCATCTTGTTTGGGACCATCTTTGCTTTCTGTTCCTGGATATGTGTTTCCTTCTTTAGGTTTGGGAAGTTTTCAGCCATAATTCCTTTTTTGTTTTAACTGAAGTATAGTTGGTTTACAATGTTGTGTTAGTTTCTGCTGTACAGCAAAGTGATTTAGTTGTGTATACATATATATTCTTTTTCAAGATACTTTTCCGTGATAGTTATTAAAATATACTGAATATAGATCCTTGTGCTATCAGTAGTCCCTTGCTATTTACCTGCTTTATGCATAGTGTGTTTGTGTTAATCCCAAATGCCTAATTTATCTTTCACTCCATTCCCCTTTGATAACTGTAACTTTTTTTTTATGTCTGTGAATCTGTTTTGTAAATAAGTTCATTTATATCCTATTTTTGATCCCACATGTAGGGCTAGGACATCTGTCCTGCTCTGGGACATGCATGCTCACAAAGCCCAGCATGACCAACACTGTGTCCCACCATGAGCATGCTGATAATGAACTACTATAGCAGAACTGCCCTCCATCCTGTGTGCACCCATAATTGTGGCACAGACTGTAGTCTAGGCTGTCTCCACACAACCAAACCAAGGCCTCTAGTTGGGTCTCTCCACTGAAGCATGAGTTCTGCTGCCCACCCACTGGCAGGAATGCCTTATGGGCTGGGAAATGCAGTGACATGGCAGGGACGGTCTGTGCCAGTCCTTCTGTACACTGCCTGGCAGTTCCCATACCCTCCTCTTGAGCAAATTCTAAGCCGCTCCATCTTCCCGTATGTTCCAGCAGACCTCTGAGACAGCAGAGGTTCCCAGGTTGAGGGACCCTTTCCTCTTTCACAGCTCCCTCCAAGAGGCACAGGTTTCAGCCTGATGCCTTCTTTTATTTTTCTTTCCTTTCATCTTACACAGTTATATAGGGAACTTTCTTGCAGTTTTGGTTGTAAAACACTCTTCTGCCAGTTTTCAGTTGGTATTTTGTGAGATTTGTTCCACATGTAGATGAGTTTTTGATGTGTTTATAGAGGGAGGTGGGTTCCATGGCTTTCTACTCTGCCATCTTGATCTCCTTCTCCTCATTTTAACTAAATTTTGAGTCTTAGTACTGGTTGGTAGTGGGCATCCTTGCATACCGTTGTTCCTGGAAATTTCTCATTGTCAATCTCTCTGCCAACCTGTTGCTCAATACCCTTTGCCTACCTTTCCCTCTCCTTTTAATGTCTTCTTTTAAAAATGCTTCTTTTAAAAGTATTTATTTAATTAATTTGGATAAGGAAATGACAACCCACTCCAGTATTCTTGCCTGGAGAATCCCAAGGACAGAGGAGCCTGGCAGGCTACAGTCCATAGGGTCACAAGAGTTGGACATGACTTAGCGACTAAACCACCACTTAATTACCTAATATTTTGGCTGCATTGGGTCTTAACTGTGACACGTGGGCTCTTCTTTGTGGGCTTAGTTGCCCTGTAGCATGTGGGATCCCTGTTCCCCAAGCCACACACTGGAACGTAGACTCTCAACCACTGGACCACCAAGGAAGTTCTTCCTTTTAACTTGTTAATCGGAGTGGTTTGTCTGTCTGCTTGTTCCCATGTATTCCAGAAGGATAATGCCTTCTGCACTCTATTTCCACAAAAAAGACTTGGAAAATTACGTACAATACAAAGACTTGCCTATCCTTTAGAGGAGCACTGATACTAGTGATTAAGGTAATATATTTTTCACCCCTGAAATAAATAGCTATATTCTTCCCTAAAGCCCAAGTTGATGTGCACCCTAAGGTCACATTTAAGATAGTTGTGGATTGAGCAGGTAGCAGAAAAACTAGCCAAAAGACTAGATTCAGGAGTAAAGAAAAGGAAGTGTGTGAATTAACAGGTATATCCCATCTTGAAAATTAATTACAGAAATTTCATACTATTTTAGATGACTTCTCAGGACATAAATTGCTTTTCTAAGTTCAAGATAACAAGAAGCTGAATCCCAAAATTATCTCCATGCCTTGGGTTAGCTAACACCTGGCATCACCACCAAATTCTGCCCAGATTACTCTGAAAAGCCTCTAAGGTAAATTGACTTTGGAACGTGCTGGTTGACCTGCTTTTTAAAGTAAAGATTCTTTTCAGTCTGTGCACTGAGTCCTAAAGGACTGGAACATCATGAGCAGATGTGAATGAACTAGTGGAACCTTAAAACTTTGGGTGAAGCCAGGAATTGTACTGAACTTAATTTCCTTAGGAGAGGAAAAATAATTCTATGGTAAACAGAACCATTTTGATTATACAATATAACTAGAAAAATAATGGATTCCTTATTTTCAGAAAATATATTAAAATATGTAACTATTTTTTAGAAATGTTGGTGATGGTTTAGTCGCTAAGTCATGTCCAACTCTTGCGAGCCCATGGACTGTAGCCTGCCAGGCTCCTCTGTCCTTGGGATTCTCCAGGCAAGAATACTGGAGTGGGTTGCCATTTCCTTCTCCAGATGATCTTCCTGACCCAGGGCTTGGACCCCAGTCTCCTGCATTGCAGGCAGATTCTTTACTGACTTAGCTATGAAGGAAGTCCAAGCAAATTTGATGTGTGCACACACACTACTTGCTTTACAACTTCTTATTGTCTAAATCTGTGTGTTTTTCAAAAACCATTATGTCCCAGTGGAAGACTTCCTTGATCAATTTTAACGTTCACTGATTTTTTTTAAAGGTAAGATCAATATAAATAATCTCTCTAACATACATACAACAGAGATTGAAGAATTTGCTGAGTTGACCCCAAGGGTTCTACTCAAGCAAACTTTGTACTTGAGGTATTATGAGGACTTTAGGGCAGTGCTTGGGAGAGCTGCAAGGTTATACAAGACCTTGAAGAAAGAAAGTGATACTTTAAAAATTATATAGTTGGCTAAATTTTATATCGTGTAATGAAGTTTGAGTCATTTTTTCCCCCAATTTTTTGTTTTCCCGGGTTTTGGTTTGTTTGGGGTTTTTTGTTTTTTGGGTTTTTTTGGTCAATTATGTTTCTGTGTTTGGGAATGCTCTGTCATATGAATCTTGAATCTTGGTTAGAGCATGTGTCCGTCAGATTAAGTTTAATATGTCATAACAGACTTCTCCATATCTTAGCGGCTTAAAGTCTAATTCCTGCTAATGCTGCATACACATCATGGGTTGGCTATAGCTTTGCTCTTCATCATCTTCTCTTCTTATACCCAGGTTGATGGAGCATTACCAGTCTAGAATATTGATGTTCTTGTTATTTTTAATTGAAGTATAATGGCTTCCCTCATGGCTCTGCCTGTCAATGCAGGAGAAACGAATTTGATCCCTGGGTTAAAAAGACCCCCCAGTGAAGGAAATGGCAAGCCACTCCAGTATTTTTGCCTGGGAAATCCCATGGACCGAGGAACCCGACACACTGCAGTCCATGGGGTCCCAAAAGAGTTGAACACAATTTAATGACTAAACAACAACAACCTAGTTGCTGTACCATATTGAAGTTCAGTTCAGTTCAGTCGCTCAGTCCTGTCTGACTCTGCGACCCCATGAACCGCAGCACGCCAGGCCTCCCTGTCCATCACCAACTCCCCGAGTCCACCCAAACTCATGTCCATTGCGGAGAAAGCAACGGCAACCCACTCCAGTACTCTTGCCTGGAAAATCCCATGGACAGAGGAGCCTGGTGGGCTGCCGCCTATGGGGTCACACAGAGTCAGACACGACTGAAGCGACTTAGCAGCAGCAGCAGCAGCATGTCCATTGAGTCGGTGATGCCATCCAAATATCTCATCCTCTGTGGTCCTGTTCTCCTCCTGCCCTCAATCTTTCCCATCATCAGGGTCTTTTCAAATGAGTCAGCTCTTCGCATCAGGTGGCCAAAGTATTGGAGTTTCAGCTTCAACATCAGTCCTTCCAATGAACACCCAGGCCTGATCTCCTTTAGGATGGACTGCTTGGATCTCCCTGCAGTCCAAGGGACTTTTCATTTTGTAAATAAGTTCATTTGTATCATTTTTTTTCTTTAGATTTCACATGTAAGTGATATCATATAATATTTGTCTTTGTCTGACTTCACTTAGTGTGACAATCTCTAGGTTCATCCAAGTTGCTGCAAATGGCATTATTTCATTCTTTTTATATGGTTGAGTAATATTCCATTGTATATATGTACCACCTATTTTCCCATTCTTCTGTCAGTGGAGGTTTAGGACATTGACTGTTGTTAATAGTGCTATAGTGAACATTGGGGTATGTGTATCTTTTCTAGTTATGTTTATTTTCTAGATATATGTACAGGGATGGGATTCCCAGGTCATATGGTAGCTCTCTTTCAGTTTTTTAAGAAACCCTCATAGTGGATGTACCAATTTACATTTCTGCCAACATTGTGGGAGGGTTCCCTTTTATCCACATCCTCTTCAGCATTTACTATTTGTGGACATTTTGAAGATCATTCTGGCTGGTGTGAAATGATACTTCATTTTAGTTTTGAATTGCGTTTATCTAATGATTAGGGATGTTGAGGATCTTTTCATGTGCTTTTTGGCCATCTGTATGTCTTCTTTGGAGAAATGTCTGTTTAGATCTGCCAATTTTTTGATTAGGTTGTTTGTTTGTTTGTTCTTTGACATGGAACTGCATGAGCTGTTTGTATGTTTTGAAGATAAATCGCCTACTGTTTGCTACATTTGCAAATATTTTCTCTCATTATGTGGGTTGTCATTCAGTTTTGTTGTTTCTTTGCTGTGTAAAAGTGTTTAAGTTTAATTAGATCCCATTTTTTAATTTTTGTTTTATTTTCATTACTCTAGGATGTTGGTCGTAGAGGATCTTGCTGTGATTTATGTCATAAAGTGTTCTATGTTTTCCTCTAAGAGTTTTATAGTTTCAGGTCTTACATTTAGCTCTTTAATCCATTTTGAGTTTATCTTTGTGTAGGGTGTTAGAAAGTGTTCTAATTTCATTCTTCTACATGTAGCTGTCAAGTTTTCCCAGCAGCACATATTGAAGGAGGTCCCATTGTATATTCTTGCCTCCTTTGTCAAAAATAAGGTACCCACAGGTGTGTGGGTTTATCTCTGGGCTTTCTATCTTCTTTCATTGGTCTATGTTTGTGTTTTTGTGCCAAGACCATACTATCTTGATGACTATAGCTTCGTGGTATAATCTGAAGTCAGGAAGACCGATTCCTCCAGCTCCATTTTTCTTTCTTAAAATCTCTTTGACTACTCAGGGTCTTTTGTGTTTCCACACAAATTTTAAAATTTTATCCTATTTTTGTGAAAAGTGCCATAGGTAATTTGATGGGGATTGCATTGAATCTGTAGATTGCCTTGGGTAGTACACTCATTTTGATTCTTCCTATGCAAAAACATGTTTTTTTTCCCCCATTTCAATTTTTTTTTCATCAGCCTCTTACAGTTTTTGGAGTACAGGTCTTTTTCCTCCTAAGGTAAGTTTGTTCTAGGCATTTTACTCTTTTTGACACAATGATAAATGGGATTGTTTCCTTAATTTCTTTTTCTGATTTTTCACTGTTAGTGTATATAAATGCAAGAGATTTCTGTGTACTATATTAAATTTGTATCCTATAACTTTACTGAATTCATTATTGACCTCTAGTAGTTTTCTGATGGCATTTTTAGGATTTTCTATATATGCTATCATGTCATCTGTGCACAGTGACAGTTTTCTTTTCCAATTTGGATTCCTTTTATTTCTTTTACTTCTCTGATTGCCAGGGCTAGGACTTTCTAAACTAGGTTGAATAAAAGTGATGAGAATGGATATTCTTGTCTTGTTCTTGATCTTCAATGAAATGCTTTCAGCTTTTTGCCATTCAGAATGATGTTAGCTGTGGGTTTGTCATATGTCACTTATTATATAGAGGTAGATTCATTCTTGGCTCATTTTATGCAAGGTTTGTTTTTTATCATAAATGGATGTTGAATTTTGTCAAAAGCTTTTCCTGCATCTGATGAGATTATCATATGGTTTTTGTTCTTCATTTTGTTAATGTGGTATATTGCATTGATTGATTTGCATATATTGAAGAATTCCTGGGATAAACCCTACTTAATCACCCGTTTTGTGTATTGTTGGATTTCGTTTGCTAGTATTTTCTTTTTTTTAACAGAATATACATATTTGTTCAAAATAACTGAAGCAACTATATATAATAACATTCATTAAAGCTGGACAACTAAAATCCCTGTGTGGTATACAAATGCTTGTTTTACTATTATTAGTTTTATTTATGTGTTTTAATTGGAGTTTAACTACTTTACAATGTTGTGTTAGTTTCTGCTGTACAACAATGTGAATGAACTATATGTATACATATATCCCCTTCTTGAGCCTCCCTCCCTCCGCTCACCTCATCCCACCCCTCTAGGTCATCACAGATCACCAAGCTGAGTTCCTTGTGCTATATAGCAGTTTCACAATAGCTATCTATGTTACACATGGTAGAGTATTATGTTGGGCTTCTCTGATAACTCAGCTAGTAAAGAATCCGCCTACAACGCAAGAGACCCTGGTTCGATTCCTAGGTCAGGAAGATCCCCTGGAGAAGGGATAGGCTACCCACTCCAGTATTCATGGGCTTACCTGGTAGCTCAGCTGATAAAGAATCCAGCTGCAATGCAACAGACCTGGGTTTGATCCCTGGATTGGGAAGATCCCATGGAGGAGGACATGGCAACCCACTCAGGCATTCTTGCCTGGAGAATCCCCATGGACAGAGGAGCCTGGCAGGCTACACTCCATGGGGTCGCAAAGAGTCGGACATGACTGAGTGACTAAGCACAGCACAGTATATTATGTCAAAGTTACTCTCTGTTCGTCCCACCCTCTCCTTCACCTGTTGCGTCCAAAAGTCCATTCTCTTAGTCGGTGTCTCTATTCCTGCCCTACAAATAGGTTCATCAGTACCGTTTTTCTTGATTCCATATATGCATTACTATATGATATTTGTTTTTCTTTTTAAAAATTTATTTATTTTTTTAATTGAAGGATAATTGCTCTACAGAATTTTGTTATTTTCTGTCAAACATTAACAAGAATCAGCCATGGGTAAACCCATGTCCCCTCTGTCCTGAACCTCCGTCCCATCTCCCTCCCCATCCCACCCCTCTAGATTGTCACAGAGCCCCTGTTTGAGTTCCCTGAGTCATACAGAAAATTCCTACTGGTGATATATTTTACATATGGTAATCTAAGTTTCCATGGTACTCTCTACATACATCTCATCCTCTTCTTCCTACCCTCCCCCCATGTCCATAAGTCTGTTCTCTATGTCTGTTTCTCCATTGCTGCCC
Source organism: Okapia johnstoni (assembly GCA_024291935.2). Taxonomy (NCBI): domain Eukaryota; kingdom Metazoa; phylum Chordata; class Mammalia; order Artiodactyla; family Giraffidae; genus Okapia; species Okapia johnstoni. Next base: position 76,607,174 of record CM044314.1, read on the forward strand.
TGCAAATAAATTCATCAGTACCATCTTTCTAGATTCCATATATATGTGTTCAGTTCAGTTCAGTTTCTCAGTTGTGTCCACCTCTTTGTGACCCCACGAACCACCACACTCCAGGCCTCCCTGTCCATCACCAACTCCTGGAGTCCACCCAAACCCATGTCCATCGAGTTGGTGATGCCATCTAAGCATCTCATCCTCTGTTGTCCCCTTCTCCTCCCGCCCCCAATCTTTCCAAGCATCAGGGTCTTTTCAAATGAGTCAGCTCTTCGCATCAGGTGGCCCAAGTATTGGAGTTTCAGCTTCAACATCAGTCCTTCCAGTGAACACCCAGGACTGATCTCCTTTAGGATGGACTGGTTGGATCTCCCTGCAGTCCAAGGGACTCTCAAGAGTCTTCTCCAACACCACAGTTCAAAAGCATCAAGTCTTTGGCGCTCAGCTTTCTTTATAGTCCAACTCTCACATCCATACGTGACTACTGGAAAAACCATAGCCTTGACTAGACGGACCTTTGGCAAAGTAATGTCTCTGCTTTTTAGTATGCTGTCTAGGTTGGTCATAACTTTCCTTCCAAGGAGTAAGCGTCTTTTAATTTCATGGCTGCAATCACCATCTGCAGTGATTTTGGAGCTCAGAAAAATAAAGTCAGCCACTGTTTCCACTGTTTCCCCATCTATTTGCCATGAAGTGATGGGACTGGATGCATGATCTTAGTTTTCTGAATGTTGAGCTATGTGTTAGTATAAGATATTTTTCTTTCTCTTTCTGACTGACCTCACTCTGTATAGTAGGCTCTAGGTTTGCCCATCTCACTAGTACTGACTTATTTCACTTTGTATGACAGGCTCTAGGTTCATCCACATGAGTATAAATGACCCAATTTCTTTTTATGGTAGAGTAATATTCCACTGTGTATATATACAACGTCTTCTTTGTTCATTCATCTGTCAGTGGACATTTAGGTTTCTTCCATGTCTTCCATGGCTGTTATAAACAGTGATGTGGTGAACATTGGGGAATATGTATCATTTTGAATTAGGATTTTCTCAGGGTATATGCAGAGAAGGCACTGGCGACCCACTGCAGTACTCTTTCCTGGAAAATCCCATGGACGGAAGAGCCTGGTAGGCTGTGGTCCATGGTGTCACTAAGAGTCGGACATGACTGAGCGACTTCACTTTCACTTTTCACTTTCATGCATTGGAGAAGGAAATGGCAACCCACTCCAGTGTTCTTGACTGGAGAATCCCAGGGACGGGGGAGCCTAGTGGGCTGCCGTCTATGGGGTCGCACAGAGTCGGACACGACTGAAGCGACTTAGCAGCAGCAGCAGGGTATATGCCCAGTAGTGCGATTGCTGGGTCATATGGTGGTTTTATTTTTAAGTTTTTAGGAGATTCCATAGTGTTCTCCATAGTGGCTGTATCAATTTACATTCCCACCAACAGTGCAAGAGGGTTCCCTTTTCTCTACATCCTCTTTGCATTTATTGTTAGTATATTTTTTGATGATGGCCCTTCTGACCAATGTGAGGTGATACCTCATTGTAGTTTTGATTTGCACTTCTTTGATAATGAGCAATGATGAGCATCTTTTCATGTGTTTCTTGGCAGTCTGTGTCTTATTTGGAGAAGTGTCTGTTTAGATCTTTCACCCATTTTTTGATTGAGTTCTTCATTTTTTTTCTGATACTGAGTTGCATGAGCTGCTTGTATCTTTTGGAGATTCATCCTTTGTCAGTTGCTTTGTTTGCAAATATTTTCTCCTATTCTGTTTTTTGGATTTTAAAAATTATTATTATTTTTAATTTATTTTGGCTGTCCTGGGGTCTTTGTTGTGGTGCATGGGCTCTTCACTACCGCACGGGCTTTTTCTGGTTTTGGCGAGTGGGGGCTACTCTCTAGTTGTGCTATGTGGGCTTCTCATTGCAGTGGCTTGTCTTGTTGTGGAGCACAGTCTTTAGGTTGTGTGGGCTTCAGTAGTTGCTCTGTGAGGGCTCAGTAGTTGCAGCTCGCCACCTCTACTAGTTGCATGCTCAGTAGTTGTGGTGCAGGGGTTTAGTTGCCCCACAGCATGTGGGATCTTAAATTTGAACCAGGGATTAAACCTGTGTTCCCTGTATTCTTTACCACTGGATCACCAAGGAAGTCCCATTTTTTTATTTCATTTTTTTAAATGTATTTTATATTGGAGTATAGTTTTTTATTATTTTTTTTTTATTTTTAACCTTTTTATATTGGAGTTTAGCCAATTAATAATATTATGATTGTTTCAGGTAGACAGCAAAGGGATATAGCCATACATATACATGTATCCATTCTCTCCCAAACTCTCCTCCCATCCAGGCTGCCACATAACGTTGAGCAGAGTTCCATGTGCTTATACTGTAGGACCTTGTAAAATATACTGGATATTTTATCCATGTAAAATATAGCAGTGTGTACATGTCAATCCCAAACTCCCTAACCATCACTTTTCCCAATTCTTCCCCTTGGCAGCCATATGTTAATTTTCTAAGTCTGTTTCTCTTTTGTAAATAAGTTCATTTGTATCATTTCTTTTTAGATTCCACATATAAGGGATGTCATACAATATTTATCCATCTCTGTCTGATTTACTTCACTTACTATGACAATCTCTAGATCCATCCATGTTTCTGCAAATGGCATAATTTCATTCTCTTTTATGTCTGAGTAATATTCCCTTGTATATATGTACTGGATCTTCTTCATCCATTCCTCTGTTAGTGGACATTTTGGTTGCTTCCATGTCTTGGCTATTATAAACAGTGCTGCAATGAACCCTAGGGTGCTTATATCCTTTTGAACCATGTTTTTCTCCAGATATATGCCCAGGAGTGGGATCGCTAGGTCATATGGTAGCTCTATTATTATTTTTTTGAGGAACCTCTATAATGTTCTCTGTAGTGGATGTACCAATTTACATTCCCACCAATGATGTAAAATTGTTCCTTTTCTCCATACCCTCTGCAGCATTGTTTGTGGATTTTCTGATGGCCATTTTGACTGGTATAAGGTAATGCCTCATTGTAGTTTTGAATTGCATTTATCTTATAATTGATGATGTTGGGCATCTGTTCATGTACTTGTTGCTCATCAGAGTGTCTTCTTTGGAGAAATGTCTATTTAGGTCTTCCATCTATTTTTGATTGGATTGTTTTTGTATGTTGAACTGTATGAGCTGCTTGTATATTTTGGATATTAATCCTTTGTCAGTTTCTTGATTGGCAAATATTTTCTCCTATTCTGTGGATTATCTTCTCATTTTGTTTATGGTTTCCTTTGCTGTGCAAAAGCATCTAAGTTTAATTAGGTGCCATTTGTTTATTTTTGTTGTTGTGGTGGTGTTGTTCAGTTGCTCAGCTGTGTCTGATTCTTTGCAACCCCATGAACTTCAACACACCAGACTTCCTGTTCCTCACTATCTCCCAGAGTTTGCCCAAGTTCAAGTCCATTGAGTTGGTGATGCTATCCAACTACGTTATCCTCTACCACACCCTTATCCTTCTGCCTTCAGTCTTCCTAGCATCCGGGTTTTTTCCAATGAGTCACCTGTTCATATCAGGTGGCCAAAGTATTGGAACTTCAGCTTCAGCATCAGTCTTTCCAATGAATATTCAGGGTTGGTTTCCTTTAGGATTGACTGGTTTGATCTCCTTGATGTTCAAGGGACTCTCAAGAGTTTTCTCCAGCACCACAATTCAAAAGCATCAATTCTTTGGCACCCTTCTTTATGATCCAACTCTCACATCCATACATGACTACTGGAAAGACCATAGATTTGACTAGACAGACTTTGTCAGTAAAGTGGTGCTTTTGCTTTTTAATACACTGTCTAGGTTTGTCACAGCTTTCCTGGGAAGTAGCAAGTGTCTTCTAATTTCATGGCTGCTGTAACCATCTGCAGTGATTTTGAAGCCCAAGAACAGAAAATCAGTCACTGCTTACACTTTTTCCCCATCTATTTGCCATGAAGTGATGGGACCGGATGCCACAATCTTAGTTTTTTTAATGTTGAGTTTTTTTACTCTCCTCTTTCACTCTCCTCAAGGGGTTCTTTAGTTCCTCTTCACTTTCTGCCATTAGAGTGGCATCATCTGCATATCTGAGGTTGTTGATATTTCTCCTGGCAATCTTGATTCCAGGTTGTAACTCATCCAGATCAGCATTTTGCATGATGTACTCTGCATATGTGAAAGTATGAAAGTGAAAGTCACTCAGTTGTGTCTGACTTTTTGCAACCCCATGGACTTTACAGTCTATGGAATTCTCCAGGCAAGAATACTGGAGTGAGTAGCCTTTCCCTTCTCCAGGGGATCTTTCCAACTTAGGGATTGAACCCAGGTCTTCCACATTGCAGGCGGATTCTTTACCAGGTGAGCCACAAGGGAAGCCCAAGAATACTGGAGTGGGTAGCCTATCCCTTCTTCAGGGGATCTTCCCAACCCAGGAATTGAACCAGGGTCTCCTGCATTGCAGGCGGATTCTTTACCAACTGAGCTGTGACAATATACAGCCTTGACGTATTCCTTTCCCAATTTTGAACCAATCTGTTATTCCATATCCGGTCCTAACTATTGCTTCTTGACCCACATACAGGATAGTCTGGTATTCTCATCTCTTGAAGAATTTTCCACAGTTTTTGTGATCCACACACTCAAAGGCTTTAGCATAGTCAATGAAACACAAGTAGATGTTTTTCTGGAATTCCCTTGCTTTTTCTATGATAAAACTGATATTGGCAATTTGATCTCTGGTTCCTCTTCCTTTTCTAAATCCAGCTTGTACAAACTTGAAACTTGACTCAAGTTTGCTGAAGCCTAGTTTGAAGGATTTTGAGCATAACCTTACCAGCATGTGAAATAAACACAGTTGTGTGGTAGTTTGAACATTCTTTGGCATTGCACTTTTTTGGGATTGGAAAGAAAACTGACCTCTTCCAGTCCTGTAAAACCCAGCCACTGCCAGATTTGCTAATAGCATCATCTTTTAGGATTTTAAATAGCTCAGCTGGAATTCCATCACCTCCACTAGCTTTGTTGATAGTAATGCTTTCTAAGGCCCACTGGACTTCATACTCCAGGGTGTCTGGCTATAGGTGAATGACCATACCATCATGGTTTTCCTGGTCATTAAGATCTTTTTAAATAGTCCTTCTGTGTATTCTTGCCACCTCCTATTAATCTCTTCTGCCTCTGTTGCATCCTTGCCATTTCTGTCCTTTATCATGCCTTCCCTTGCGTGAAATGTCCGTTTGATATCTCCAGTTTTCTTGAGGAGATCTCTAGTCTTTCCCATTCTATTGTTTTACTCTACTTCTTGGCATTGTACATTGAAGAAAGCCTTCTTATCTCTCCTTGCTATTCTCTGGAACTCTGCATGCAGTTGGGTATATCTTTCCCTTTCTCCCTTGCCTTTCACATCTCTTCTTTTCTCAGCTATTTGTAAAGCCTCCTCAGACAACCACTCCGCATTCTTGCATTTCTTTTTCTTTGGGATGGTTTTGGTCACTACCTCCTATACAATGTTGTGAACCTCTGGCCATAGTTCTTCAGGCACTCTGTATACCAAATCCAATCCTTTGAATCTATTTGTCACTTCCACTGTATAATCATAAGGTATTTAATTAAGATCATACCTGAATGACCTAGTGATTTTACCCACTTTCTTTAGTATAAGCTTGAATTTTTCAATTAGGTGCTGATGATGTAAGCCAAAGTTGGTTCCCAGTTTTGTTTTTGCTGACTCTATAGAGCTTTTGCATCTTTGATTGCAAAGAATATAATCAATCTTATTTCGGTATTGACCATTTGGTGAGGTCCATGTGTAGAGTTGTCTCTTGTGTTGCTGGAAAAGGGTGTTTGTTATGACCAGTGCATTCTCTTGGCAAAACTCTGTTAGCCTTTGCTCTGCTTCATTTTGTTCTCTAAGGCCAAACTTGCCTGTTACTCAAGGTATCTCTTGACTTCCTACTTTTGCATTCTAGTCCCATATGATGAAAAGGGCATCTTTCTGGGGGGTTAGTTATAGAAGGTTTTATGGGTCTTCATAGAACCATTCAACTTCAGCTTCTCTGGCATCAGTGGTTGGGGCATAGATTTGGATTACTGTGATGTTGAATAGTTTGACTTGGAGAACCGAGACCACTCGCTCATTTTTGAGACTGCACCCCAGTACTGCATTTTGGATTCTTGTTGATTATGAGTGTTGCTTCATTTCTTCTATAGGATTCTTGCCCACAGTAGTAGATACAATGAAAAGTGAAAGTCACTCAGTCATGTCCAACTCTTTGAGACCCCATGGAAAAGTCCATGGAATTCTCCAGGTCAGAATACTGAAGTGGGTAGCTGTTTCCTTCTCCAGGGGATCTTTCCAACCCTGGGATCAAACCCAGGTCTCCCACATTAAAGGCAGATTCTTTACTAGCTGAGCCATCAGGGAAGCCCAAGATCACTGGAGTGGGTAACCTATCCCTTCTCCAGGGGATCTTCCTGACCCAGGAACTGAACCGGGGTATCCTGTATTGCAGGTGGATTCTTTACCAGCTGAGCTACCAGGAAAGTCCAGTAGATAACAATGGTCATCTGAATTAAATTTGTCCATTTCCATACATTTTAGTTCACTGATTCCTAAGATGTCGATGTTTACTCTTGTCATAAGCTGCTTGAGCATGTCAAATTTAGCTTGATTCATGGACCTAACATTCCAGGTTCCTATGCAATATTATTCTTTATAGCATCGGACTTTACTTTCACCACTAGACACAGCCGCAACTGGGCATTGTTTCTGCTTTGGCCCAGCCACTTCATTCTTTCTGGAGCTATTAGTAATTGCCCTCTGCTCTTGCCCAGTAGCACATTGGACATCTTCTAACCTGCCAGGCTCATCTTTCAGAGTCATATTTTTTTTCCTTTTTTACTGTTCTTGGGGTTCTCGCAGCAAGGATAATGGAGTGGTTTGCCATTCCCTCCTCCAGTGGACCATATTTTGTCAGAAGTCTTCACTATGACCCATCTGTCTTGGGTGGCCCTACAGAGCATGGCTCATAGTTCATTGAGTTACACAGCCCCTTCACCACAACTAAGGCAGTGATCCACGAAGGGGATTTTGCTGTGCAACAGATTTTTAGCTTAATTGGGTCACATTTGTTCATTTTTGTTATTATTTTCATTTCTCTAAAACGTGTGTAAAAAGGATCTTGTATGATTTATATCTAAGAATGTTCTGCCTATGCTTTCCTCTAAGTTTTATAGTGTCTGGCCTTACCTTTAGGTCTTTAATCCATTTTGAGTTTATTTTGTGTATGGCGTTAGGAATTGTTCCAATTTCATTCTTTTACATGTGGCTGTCTAGTTTTCTCAGTGCCAGTTGTTGAAGAGACTGTCTTTTCCACATTGTATATTCTTGCCTTCTTCATCAAAGATAAGGTGACCATAGGTATATGGACTTATATATGGGCTTTCTATTCTGTTCCATTGATCTGTGTTTCTGTTTTTGTGCCAGTATCCTACTGTCTTAATTATTGTAGCTTAGTAATATAGTCAGAAGTCAGGGAGCTTGATTCCTCTGGCTCCATTTTTCTTTCTTAAGATTCTTTTGACTATTCAGGGTCTTTTTGTTTCCATACAAATTTAGAACTTTTTGTTCTATTTCTGTGAAAAATGCCATTGGTACTTTGATGGGGATTGCACTGAATCTGTAGATTGCCTTGGGTAGCATAGTCATTTTGACAATATTGATTTTTCCTATGCAAGAATATATATATATTTTTTTCCAGTTTCATTTTCTTTCATCCACGTCTTATAGTTTTCAGAGAACAGGTCTTTTGTCTCCTTGCTGCTGCCTAGGCATTTTACTCTTTTTGATTTGATGATGAATGGAATTTTTCCTTAATTACTCTTTCTTATTTTTCATTGTTAGTGTATAGAAATGCAAGAGATTTCTGTGTTGTTGTTGTTCAATTGCTCAGACTCTTTGCAACCCCATGGATTGCAGCATTCTAGGCTTCCCTGTCCTTCACTATATTCCCGAGTTTGCTCAAATTCATGTCCATTGAGTTGGTGATACCCATCCAACCATCTCCTCCTCTGTCATTCTCTTTTCCTCCTGTCCTCAATTGCTCCCAACATCAGGGTCTTTTTCAGTGAATTGGCTCTTCTCATCAGGTACCCAAAGTATTGGAGTTTCAGCTTCAACATCAGTCCTTCCAATGAATATTCAGGACTGATTTCCTTTAGTATTGACTAGTTTTGAGAGTCCCTTGGACAGCAAGGAGATCAGAGTCTTCTCCAGCACCACAGTTTGAAAGCATCAACTTTTTGGTGCTCAGTCTTCTTTATGGTTCAACCCTCACATGCGTACAAAACTACTGGAAAAATCATAGCTTTGACTAGAAAAACCTTTGTTGGCAAAGTGATATGTCTCTGCTTTTGAATATGCTATCTAGGTTTGTTATAACTTTTCTTCCAAGGAGCAAGCACCTTTTAATTTCATGGCTGCAGTCACTGTCCACAGTGATTTTGGAGCCCAAGAAAATAAAGTCTGTCACTATTTCCATTTTTTCCCCATCTCATTACCATGAAGTTATGAGACTGGATGCCATTATCTTAGTTTGATGAATGTTGAGTTTTAAGGCAGCTTTTTCACTCTCCTCTTTCACCTTCATCAAGAGGCTCTTTAGTTCCTCTTCACCTTCTGCAATTAGGGTGGTGTCATCTGCATATCTGAGGTTATTGATATTTCTCCCAGCAATCTTTATTCCAGCTTGAGCTTCATCCAACCTAGCATTTTACATGATGTACTCTTCATAGGAGTTAAATAAACAGGGTGACAAATACAACTTTGATGTACTCCTTTCCCATTTTGAACCAGTTCATTGCTTCATGTCCAGTTCTGTTGCTTCTTGACCTGAATACAGGTTTCTCAGGAGGCAGGTAAGGTGGTCTATTATTCCCATCTCTTAAAGAGTTTTCCACAGTTTGTTGTGATCCACACTGTCAAAGGTTTTAGTATAGTCAATAAAGCAGAGGTAGATATTTTTCTGGAATTTCCTTGCTTTTTCTATGATTCTACGTGCATGTGTACTCAGTCCTGTCCAGTTGTTTGCGACACCATGGACTATGTAGCCCGCCAGATTCCTCTGTCCGTGGAATTTTCCAGGCAAGAATATTGGAGTGGGTTTCCATTTCCTACTCCATCTATAATCCAACAGATGTTGGCAATTTGATCTCTGATTCCTCTGCCTTTTCTAAATCCAGCTTGCACATCTGGAAGTTCTTGGTTCAAGCACTGTTGAAGCCTAGCTGGAAGGATTTTGAGCATAACCTTACCAGTATGTGAAATGAGCACAACTGTGTGGTAGTTTGAACATTCATTAGCACCACCCTTCTTTGGGATTGGGAAGAAAACTTGACCTTTTCCAGTCCTGTGGCCACTGCTGGGTTTTCCAAATTTTACGACATATTGAGTGCAGCATTTTACCAGCATCATTTTAGGATTAGAAATACCTCAACTGGAATTCCATCACCTCCACTAGCTTTGTTCATAGTAATGCTTCCTAAGGCCCACTTGACTTCACACTCTAGGATGTCTGGCTCTAGGTGAGTAATCACACCATTGTGGTTTGCTGTTGTACAGTCACTCAGTCATATCTGACTCATTGTGACCCCCATGGACTGTGGCATGCCAGGCTTCCCTGTCCTTCACCGTCTCCCAGAGCATGCTTAAATTCATGTCCATTGAGTCAGTGATGCTATCCAACCATCTTGTCCTCTGTAATCCCCTTCTCCTCCTGCCTTCAATCTTTCCCAGCATCAGGGTGTTTTCAAATGAGTCGACTCTGCATCAGGTGGCCAAAGTATTGGAGCTTCAGCTTAGCTTCAGTCCTTCTAATGAATATTCAGGATTGATTTCCTTTAGGACTGACTGGTTTGATAACCATTGTGGTTATCTGGGTCATTAGAACCTTTTTTTTTTTAAAACAGTTCTGTGTTCTTGCCACCTCTTCTTAATTTACTCTTCTGTTAGGTCCATACCATTTCTGTCCTTTATTGTGCCCATCTTTGCATGACATGTTCTTTTGGTATCTCTGATTTTCTTGAAGAGATCTCTAGTCTTTCCCATTCTATTGTTTTCCTCTATTTCTTTGCATTGATCACTGAGGAAGGCTTTCTTAACTCTTCTTGCTGTTCTTTGGAACTCTGCATTCAGATGGATATATCTTTCCTTTTCTCCTTTCCCTTTTGCTTCTCTTTTATTTTCAGCTATTTGTCAGGCCTCCTCAGACAACTATTTGTCCTTTTGGCATTTCTTTTTCTTGGGGATGGTTTTGGTCACTGCCTCCTGTATAGTGGTACAAGCCTCCATCCATAGTTCTTCAGGCACTCTATCAGATCTAATCCCTAGAATCTACTTGTCACTTCCACTTTATAACCATAAGAGATTAAGTCATATCTGAATGGCCAGGTTGTTTTCTCTACTTTCTTCAATTTAAGTCTGAATATTGCAATAAGGAGGTCATGATCTGAGCCACAGTTAGTTCCCAGCCTTGTTTTTGCTGACTTTATAGAGCATCTCCATCTTCAGCTGCAAAGAAGGTAATCAATCTGATTTTGATGTTGGCCATCTGGTGATGTCCATGTGTAGAGTCTTGTCTTGTATTGTTGCGAGAAGCTGTTGTCTATGACCAGTGCATTCTCTTGGCAAAACTCTATTAGCCTTTGCCCTGCTTCATTCTGTACTCCAAGGCCAAATTTGCCTGTTATTCCAGGTGTTTCTTGACTTCCTACTTTTGTATTCTAGTCCCCTAGTCTAGATGAAAAGGACATCTGTTTTTGGTGTTAGTTCTAGAAGTCTTGTAGGTCTTCATAGAACCATTCAAGTTCAGCTTCTTCAGCATTAGTGGTTGGAGCATAGACTTGGATTACTGTGATATTGAATGGTTTGCTTTGGAAATGAACAGAAATCATTCTGTCATTTTTGAGATTGCACCCAAATACTGCATTTCAGACTCTTGTTGACTATGAGGGCTACTCCATTTCTTCTAATCACTTCTTTCCCATAGTAGTAGATATAACATTCATCTGAATTAAATTCACCCATTCTGGTCTGTTTAGTTTGCTGATTCCTAAAACATCAGTGTTCTCTCTTACCATCTCCTGTTTGATCACTTCCAATTTACCTTGATTCATGGACCTAAAATTCCAGGTTCCTATGCAATATTGTTCTTTACAGCATCAAACTTTACTTTCACCACCAGACACAGCCACAGCTGGGCATTGTTTCTGCTTAGGGTCAGCCTCTTCATTCCTTCTGGAGCTATTTCTCTGCTCTTCCCCACTAACATCTTGGACACCTATTGACCTGAGGGGCTCATCTTTCAGTATCATATACTTTTGCCTTTTCATACTGTTCATGGTTAGTGTATAGAAATGCAAGAGTTTTCTGTGTACTGTATTAAATTTGTATCCTATAACTTTCTGAATTCATCAATGAGCTCTAGTAGTTTTCTGGTGGGATCTTTATGATTTTCTACATATTACTATTATGTCATCTGTGTACAATGACAATTTCACTGCTTTTGCAATTTGGATAATTTATTTCTTTCTCTTTTCTGATGGCTGTGGCTAGAACTTCCAAAACTGTATTAAATAATAGTGGTGAGAACGGGTCCCTCTGTCTTGTTCCTAATCTTAGATTAAATGCTTTCATCTTTTCACCACTGGGAATAATGTTTGGTGTAGGTTTGTTATATGGCATTTATTATGTTGAGGTAGGCTCCTTCTATGCTCACTTTGTGGAGAGCTTTTATCATAAATGGATGTTGAGTTTTGTTAAAGCTGTTTTTTGTATCTATTGAGATTATAATATGGTTTCTGTCCTTCACTTTGTTATTGTGGTGTATCACATTGATTGATTTGTGTATACTGAAGAATCTTTGCATCCCTGGGACAAACTCCACTTGGTCATGGTAAATGATCCTTTTAATGTATTGTTGGATTCTGTTTCCTAGTCTTTTATGAGGATTTTTACATCTGTGTTCATCAGTGGAATTGGCCTGTAATTGTCTTTTTCTGTGATATCCTTGGTTTTGGTATCAGGGGTGTTAGTGGCCTTGTAGAATGAGTTCTGGAGTATTCCTTCCACTGTAGTTTTTTGGAAGGGTAGATATTGGTTCTTGTCTAAATGTTTGCTAGAATTCATCTGTGAAGCCATTCATCCTTGAGATTTTGTTTGTTGAAACATTTTTTATTACAGTTTTTCAATTTCAGTGCTTGTGATTGTTCTGTTTATATTTTCTATTTCTTCCTGGTTTAGTCTTCGATGGTTATACTTTTCCAAGAATTTGTCCATTTCTTCCCGGTTGTCCATTTTATTGGCATATAGTTGCTTATAGTAGTCTCTTATGATCCTTTGAATTTCTGGGGTGACTATTGCAACTCTTTTTCATTTCTAATTTTATTGATTTGAGTCTTCGTTTTTCTTTATGAGTCTAACTAATAGTTTACCTATTTTGTTGATCTTCTCAAAGAACCAGTTTTTAGTTTTATTGATCTTTGCTATTGTTTTCTTCATTTCTTTTTCATTTATTTCTGCTGTGATCTTCATGAGTTCTTTCATTCTGCTAACATTGAGTATTTTTTCTTCTTTCTGTAATTGCTTTAGAGTGTATGTTTAGGTATTGATTTGTGATTTTTCTTATTTCTTGAGGTAGCATTCTATTGCTATAAACTTCCTCTTTGTTCTGCTTTTGCTGACTCATAGATTTTGGGTCATTGTGTTTCCATTGTCACTTGTTTCTAGAGATTTTTTAATTTCCTTTTTTATTTCTTCAGTGATCTCTTGGTTGTTTAGAAGTGTATTGTTTAGCCTCCATGTGTTTGTGTTTTTTACAGTTTTTTCCTCTTGAACTGATATCTAATCTCATAGCATTGTGGTTGGAAAAGATGCTTGATAATTCTTTCCATTTCCTTAAATTTACCGAGGCCTGATTTGTGACCCAAGATGTGATTTGTTCTGGAGACTATCCCTTGTGCACTTGAGAAGAAAGTGTGTTCTGCTGCTTTTGGATGGAATGTCCTGAGATATCAATTAAGTCTATCGTTCTAATATGTTATTTTAAGTTTGGGTTTCCTTATTAATTTTCTGTCTGTATAATCTGTCATTGGTGTAAGTGGGATATTAAAGTCATCTACTATTATTGTGTTACTGTCTATTTCTCCTTTTATGGGTGTTAGCATTTGCCTTATTTATTGAGATGCTTCTATGTTGGGTGCATAAACGTTTACAATTGTTATATCTTCTCCTTGGAATGATCTCTTGATCATTATATAGTGTCCTTCTTTGTCTCTTGTAATTGTCTTTATTTTAAAGTCTATTCTGTCTGAGTATTGCTACTCCAGCTTTCTTTTGAGTTACATTTGCATGGAATATCTTTTTCCATACCATTACTTTCAGTCCATATGTGTCTCTAGATCTGACTGGGTCTCTTATAGGTGGCAAATATATATATGGGTCTTGTTTTTGTATCCATTCAGCCAGTATGTCTTTTGGTTGGAGCATATAATCCGTTTACACTAAGATAGCTATTGATATGTATATTCTTATTGCCATTTTGTTAATTGATTGGATTTGTTTATGTAGATTTTTTTTCTCCCTTTCCTCTTTCTTTTTCTTCTCTTGTGTTTTGATGACTATCTTTAGTGTTGTGTTTGGATTGCTTTTTGTTTCTTGTGTGTATATCTGTTGTTGAGTTTTGACTTGAGGTTCCCATGAAGTTTTGATACAGCTATATATATATATATATATATTATACATACATATACGTGTGTATATATAATATATATGTTACATATACATGTACATGTGTATATATGTTATATATATACATATACCATCATGATTATCTGGGTCATGAAGATCTTTTTTGTATAGCTCTTCTGTGTATTCTTGCCACCTCTTCTTAATATCTTCTGCTTCTGTTCGGTCCATACCATTTCTGTCCTTTATTGTGCCCATCTTTGCATGAAATGTTCCCTTGATAGCTCTAATTTTCTTAAAGAGATATTTTAGTCTTTCAGATCTTTAGATTTTTGAGTCTTTAGACTAAAGTCTTTAGATCTTTGAGTCTTTTCCATTCTATTGTTTCCGTCTATTTCTTTGCACTGATCACTGAGGAAGGCTTTCTTATCTCTCCTTGCTATTCCTTGGAACTCTGCATTCAAATGGGTATATCTTTTCTTTTCTCCTTTGCTTTTCGCTTCTCTTCTTTTCACAGCTATTTGGAAGGCCTCCTCAGACAGCCATTTTGCTTTTTTGCATTTCTTTTTCTTGGGGATGGTCTTGATCCCTGTCTTCTGTACAGTGTCATGAACCTGCGTCCATAGTTCATCAGGCATTCTGTCCCTTAAATCTATTTCTCACTTCTACTGTATAATTGTAAAGGATTTGATTTAGGTCATAACTGAATGGTCTAGTGGTTTTCCCTACTTTCTTCAATTTAAGTCTGAATTTGGCAATAAAGTGTTCATGATCTGAGCTGCAGTCAGCTCCCAGTCTTTTTTTGCTGACTATATAGAGCATCTCCATCTTTGGCTGCAAAGAATATAATTAATCTGATTTTGATATTGACCATCTGGTGATGTCCATGTGTAGAGTCTTCTCTTGTGTTGTTGGAAGAGGGTGTTTGCTATGACCAGTGCGTTCTCTTGGCAAAACTCTATTAGCCTTTGCTCTGCTTCATTTTGTACTCCAAGGCCAAATTTGCCTGTTATTCCAGGTGTTTCTTGACTTCCTACTTTTGCATTCCAGTCCCCTATAATGAAAAGGACATCTTTTTTGGGTGTTAGTTCTAGAAGGTCTTGTAGGTCTTCATAGAACCGTTCAGCTTCAGCTTCTTCAGCATTACTGGTTGGGGCATAGACTTGGATTACTGTGATATTGAATGGTTTGCCTTGGAAATAAACAGATCATTCTGTCATTTTTGAGATCGCATCCAAGTACTGCATTTCAGACTCTTTTGTTGACTATGATGGCTTCTCTATTTCTTCTAAGGGATTCTTGCCCACAGTAGTAGATATAATGGTCATCTGAGTTAAAATCACCCATTCCAGTCCATCTTAGTTCACCGATTCCTAGAATGTCGATGTTCACTCTTGCCATCTCCTGTTTGACCACTTCCAATTTGCCTTGATTCATGGACTTAACATTCCAGGTTCCTATGCAATACTGTGCTTTTACAGCATCAGACCTTGCTTCTATCACCAGTCACATCCACAACTGGGTATTGTTTCTGCTTTGGCTCCATCCTTTCATTCTTTCCCTGCTATTTACCTGAGGCCAAACTATGGTGGACAAGATCTGATAGACAGAGTGCCTGGTGAACTATGGACTGAGGTTCATGACATTGTACAGGAGGCAGAGATCAAGACCATACCCAAGAAGAAGAAATGCAAAAAAGCAAAATGGCTGTCTGAGGAGGCTTTACAAATAGCTGTGAAAAGAAGAGAAGTGAAAAGCAAAGGAGAAAAGGAAAGATATACCTATTTGAATGCAGAGTTCCAAAGAATAGCAAGGAGAGATAAGAAAGCCTTCCTCAGCGACCAATGCAAAGAAATAGAGGAAAACAATAGAATGGGAAAGACTAGAGATCTCTTCAAGAAAATTAGAGATACTAAGGGAACATTTCATGCAAAGATGGGCTCAATAAAGGACAGAAATGGTATGAACCTAGCAGAAGCAGAAGATATTAAGAAGAGATGGCAAGAATACATAGAAGAACTGTACAAAAAACATCTTCATGACCCAGATAATCATGGTGGTGTGATCACTCACACTCACCTAGAGTTAGATATCCTGGAATGTGAAGTCAAGTGGGCCTTAGGAAGCATCACTATGAACAAAGCTAGTGGAGGTGATGGAATTCCAGTTGAACTATTTCAAATCCTCAAAGATGATGCTGTGAAAGAGCTGCACTCAATATGCCAGCAAATCTGGAAAACTCAGCAGTGGCCACAGGACTGGAACAGGTCAGTTTTCATTCCAAGCCCAAAGAAAGGCAATGCCAAAGAATGCTCAGACTACCGCACAATTGTGCTCATCTCACATGCTAGTAAAGTAATGCTCAAAATTCTCCAAGCCAGGCTTCAGCAATATGTGAACCGTGAACTTCCAGATGTTCAAGCTGGTTTTACAAAGGGCAGAGGAACCAGAGATCAAATTGCCAACATCCACTGGGTCATCGAAAAAGCAAGAGAGTTCCAGAAAAACATCCATTTTTGCTTTATTGACTATGCCAAAGCCTTTGACTGTGTGGATCACAATACACTGTGGATAATTCTGAAAGAAAGGGGAATACCGGATCACCCCACCTGCCTCTTGAGAAACCTGTATGTAGGTCAGGAAGCAACAGTTAGAACTGGACATGAAACAACAGACTGGTTCCAAATAGGAAAAGGAGTACGTCAAGTCTGTATATTGTCACCCTGCCTATTTAACTTATATGCAGAGTACATCATGAGAAACTCTGGGCTGGAATAAGCACAAGCTGGAATCAAGATTGCTGGGAGAAATATCAAGAACCTCAGATATGCAGATGACACCACCCTTATGTAGAAAGTGAAGAACTAAAGAGCCTGTTGATGAAAGTGAAAGAGGAGAGTGAAAAAGCTGGCTTAAAGCTCAACATTCAGAAAACTAAGATCATGGCATCTGGTCCCATCACTTCATGGGAAATAGATGGGGAAGCAGTGGAAACAGTGAGAGACTTTATTTTTGGGGGGCTCCAAAATTATTTTAGATGGTGATTGCAGCCATGAAATTAAAAGATGCTTACTCTTTGGAAGGAAATTTGTGACCAACCTAGACAGCATATTGAAAAGCAGAGACATTACTTTGCCAACAAAGGTCTGTCTAGTCAAGGCTATGGTTTTTCCA
Organism: Okapia johnstoni; assembly: GCA_024291935.2. Lineage (NCBI taxonomy): Eukaryota > Metazoa > Chordata > Mammalia > Artiodactyla > Giraffidae > Okapia > Okapia johnstoni. The sequence continues at coordinate 76,624,126 of CM044314.1, forward strand.
GTAGTCATGTATGGATGTGATAGTTGGACCATAAAGAAAGCTGAGCACTGAAGAATTGATGCTTTTGAATTGTGGTGTTGGAGAAGACTCTTGAGAGTCCCTTGGACTGCAAGGAGATCCAACCAGTCCAGTCTAAGAGAGATCAGTCCTGGGTGTTCATTGGAAGGACTGATGTTGAAGCTGAAACACCAATACTTTGGCCACCTGATGCAAAGAGCTGACTCATTTGAAAAGACCCTGATGTTGGGAAAGATTGAGGGCAGGAGGAGAAGGGGATGACAGAAGATGAGATGATTGGATGGCATCATTGACTCAATGGATATGGGTTTTGGTGGACTCCAGGAGTTGGTGATGGACAGGGAGGCCTTGCGTGCTGCGATTCACAGGGTCGCAAAGAATTGGACACTACTGAGTGACTGAACTGTACTGAGGGTCAAAAAATAAATCTCTGAAGGGTTTTGTTAGGTGGAGATGGGGTAATCTTGAGTTAGAAAGTATTAAAAAATGCAATAAATTTTCAGTAGCATGACCAAATATTCTGGGTTGCTCTGGACAGTCCCAGGTTACTATTTTTGTGAATCTGTTCGTGCACATCAATTATTTTTATTGTCCTCTTTCACTCTAAAACATATTCTAGCTTATACAGTAAGTTGTATGACCACTCCAACTGTAATGGAAATGGTCCTGGATTAGAAATCAGAAGATCTGCATTGTAATCACAATCTAGCACTAATCTATGGAGTGACCAATAAGCTTTCTGACTCTTAGCTTCCTCATCTATAAAGCAGAGGAATTCATGTAGATCACTGGTTGGCAAATCATGTTCCAGTTTTGAAGAACTATCTCAGAATCCCCTGCAGTGAGGAAAAGAGGAGGCTAAGTGAGAACAGCTCTTGACCCTCCCAGAGAACCTCTCCTCCTGTTTATTTCATGCCTTGTGGCTGTACCTAACTTTTTCTTTGGAAAAAGTGTTCATGCAATAAGAAACACACACACACACACACACACACACACGCACACACACACGCACACACGAAAATCACTGGCCTGGATAATCTCTCAGACTTCAAAAGTCAGATTCCTAGAACTTGCTCTACTGTTGGAACCTCTCTATCCTTGACAGTGAACTGGTCATGAAATGGAGATTAGGGGAGACCTACTTGACTGCTCAGCTCTTTCATTCTAACGAGACAAATGCCATACTCTTCATCCTGTCAGTTTAACAAGTTCCATTAAAATTATGCTGACATTTACTTATTTATTTTAATTGTTAAAAATATCCCTAAACCCACTTTTCCATCTTGAGCTCCTGCTTCTACTCTGTCCCCAAACTTGCCTCAAGCTTTCCTGTAGCTCTGCCTCAGCTTGTGGGGTCCCTCGTCCTCTCTTGGCCAACTCTTAGAGTTCAGCCCATGCACCATCTCTTCTGTGAGGCCTCCCTCAACCACCACAGCCCTAGGGATGACTTCTACCCTCCATCCTGGCTTTCTACACCTTGTTTGGCAGTTAGTATATGTTGCTTCATATGCTATTGTCTTTCAGCCCTAAACACACTCTCTTAGATTCTGGTCTGGGATGCTGTGGCTGGTACTCTGCCACCTCCATTTCCCCTTTGCCAATTGACTTCCTGTTACATGGTGCCAATATTGGTAATTCCAGAGAGATTAGAAGGCAGGAGGGAAAGAACATGGACTTGCTTCTTCCTGCATACCTGCTATTCCTGTCAGTGTTACCCCAGGCAGTAGAGCTTGGCTCTGGCCTCCAACTTCCTTGCCTATATCCAGGACCAGCTTCACTGAATAACCTCAGAGGTACCACCAGTAGCCAAGCAATGATCTCTCCTCAGAAATCTGAATTTCAGTTCTTTAGGCCCCCCCACCTCAAACTCCTGAGATAAAAGTCCTTGCCAGGCAGCCCACCTCCCCACATTTCAGCCCCAGCTCCATGAGGCACTTTGTCCACACCTCTGAGGTACCAGAGGCTCTATACTTTCTCGGAGGCCCAGTTAATCAGGCCCCTCCTCTGAACTTGAAGGTTCTGAAGACCCAACCACTTCCTTCCTTTTGTCCCCTAAGACTTGGGAGTAGTAGCTACTCCCTGTAGCTGTTATCTGTTTTACTTCAGTATTCTCCTTTACTTTTTTCAGGCTTCCAACACTCATTTAACAATTCTCATATTGAATTCTCTCTGCTGAAGTACATAGTGAAGTTTCCCTTTTCCTGATTGGATCCCAACTGGCCTACCATGAACTGTCACTTACCATGTTACACATATTTTTATTTCTCAAATATATTGGAAATTTCTTTATTTTAGTTTTAGCTGCACCCAAAAGAACTCCACAAAAGTTTTCTTGTTGATTGATAAGCATATAAGATTCATGAATAGGAAAAACGATGAAAAGTGAAAAGAGCAGGACTTCAGACAAACAGATCTGAGTTCAAAGTCCAGTTTCAATGGTCTCTGTTACTGAACTTCCTTGAGTCTCACATTCTCAACTGTAAAGTAGGATAATGCTTATCCTACAGGTGTGATGGGGGGGGGGTGGTGGCGGGCAAACATGAGAAAAGTAGGTAAAGTGCTTAAGAGGGAGGCTGGTGGATGTTTCAAACTTATACATGGTGCTCTTTCTTCCACCCACACTGATCACTTTGAATATCTGTAGCTCCTTCTCTGCTAAGTAGGTGGTCATCTCTATGCATTTCTGGGTCCCTTGGGTATTTGTAGCAGAAGCATAACACCCTCTGATTGTCGAGCTAGATTGAGAGGTGGGACTTAAATGAGTCAGCATAATGGTATTCCTCACATCCTCCTTCATGCTTGAGTCTTTCCTCTTATTAAACACACACACACACACACACCCCACTGCCCGTGACCTTTCTTTGCAATCTGACATAAGCTTTCTTCTTTTTGCCACCAAGCTTCCTAAGAAAGTCCCCACACACCCTGATCCCACACACCCTCCTACAGTCCAGAGCAGCTGTAGGGACCTGCTTCTTCATCCATCTCTCTCAGCATTCCTAGCCTGTGTCTCTTTTTCTCTGTCTTTAATGTTTGCTGTTTTCTTCTAACACCCAACTGCTCGATCTACTTTATATATCAGAGTCCAAATCCTGGACAGAGCTGGTTTAAATAGCTATTATTATGTTTGTTTTGTACCAGACCTCTTCATAGGTCCCCTTGTTGTTCAGTTGCCCAGTTGTGTCTAACTCTTTGCAACCCCACGGACTGCAGCATGCCAGGCCTCCCTGTCCTTTACCATCTCCCAAAGTTTGCCGTCCAGCCTTCTCAACCTCTGACCTCCTCTTCTCCTTCTGCCTTCAATCTTTCCCAGCATAAGGGACTCTCACAATGAGTTGGCTGTTTGTATCAGATGACCAAAATACTGGAACTTCAGCATCAGTCCTTCCAACAAGTATTCAGGGTTGATTTCCCTTAAGATTGACTGATTTGATCTCCTTGCTATCCAAGGAACTCTCAGAAGTCTTCTCCAGTTCAAAGGCATCAATTCTTTGGTGCTCTGCCTTCTTTACAGTCCAGCTCTCACAACCATACATGACCACTGGGAAGACCAATGTTGTTGTTCGGTTGCTCAGTTGTGTCTGACTCTTTGTGACCCCCATGGACTGCAGCACGTCAGGTGTCCCTGTCCTTCACCATCTCCCAGAGCTTGCTCAAACTCATGTCCATTGATTCAGTGATGCCATCCAACTATCTTGTCCTCTGTCATCCCCTTCTCCTCCCGCCTTCAATCTTTCCCAGCATCAGGGTTTTTTTTCCAATGAGTCGGCTCTTTGCATCAGGTGGCCAAAGTATTAGAATTTCAGCTTCAGCGTCAGTCTTTCCAATGAATATTCATGGTTGTTTTCCTTTAGGATTGACTGGTTTGATCTCCCTGCAGTCCAAGGGACTCTCAAGAGTCTTCTGCAACATCACAGTTTGAAAGCATCAATTCTTTGGTGCTCAGCCTTCTTTATATTCCAGCTCTCACATCCATAGATGACTACTGGGAAGACCATAGCTTTGACTATATGGACCTTTGTCAGCAGAGTAATGTCTCTGCTTTTCAACACACTGTCTAGGTTTATCATGGCTTTCCTGCCAAGAAGCAATTGTCTTCTGATTTCATGGCTGCAGTCACCATCTGCAGTGATTTTAGAGCCCAAGAAGAGGAACTCTGTCAGTACTTCGAACTTTTCTCTTTCTATTTGCCATGAAGTAAGTTTGCCATGATCTTAGTTTCTTTAATATTTAGTTTTAAGCTGGCTCTTTCACTCTCCTCCTTCACCCTCATCAAGAGGCTCTTTAGTTCCTCTTTGCTTTCTGCCATTAGTGGTATCATCTGCATTTCTGAGGTTGTTAATGTTTCTCCCTTCTATCTTGAGTCCAACTTGTAACTCAGCCAGCCTGGCATTTCTCATGATGTGCTCGGAATATAGGTTAAACAAACAGGGTGACAGCAGACAGCCCTGTCATACTCCTTTCTAAATCCTGAATCACTCAGTTGTTCCATACAGAGTTCTACTGTTGCTTCTTGACATGCATACAGGTTTCTCAAGAGACAGGTAAGATGGTCTGGTATTCCCATCTCTTTAAGAGCTTTCCACAGTTTGTTATGATCCACACCATCAAAGGCTTTAAAGTAGTTGATGAAACAGAAGTAGATGTTTTTCTGGAATTCCCTTGCTTTCTCTGTGATCCAGCAGATGTTGGCAATTTGATCTCTGGTTCCTTTGTCTTTCCTAAACCCAGCTTGGACATCTGGAAGTTCTTGGTTCCCATAATGCTTAAGCCTAGCATGCAAGATATTAAGTATGACCTTATTAGCATGGGAGATGAGTGCAATTGTTCAATGGTTTGAACAGTCTTTAGTCTACCCTTCTTAGGAGTTGGGATGAGGATTGACTTTTCCAGTCCTGTGGCGACTGCTGGGTCTTCCAGATTTGAAAAGTGCAACACTTTGATAGCATTGCCATTTAGGGTTTTGAATGGCTCTACTGGAATTGCATCATATCCATTAGCTTTATTAACAGCAGTGCTTCCTAAGGCCCACTTGACTTCACACTCCAGAATGTCTGGCTCTGGGTGACTAACCACACCATCATAGTTATCTGGTTCAAGATCTTTTTTGTACAGTTCTTCCTTGTATTCCTTCCATCTTGTTCTCTTCAGCATCTACTAGGTCTCTACCATTTCTGTCCTTTATTGTGCCTATGTTCCCTTGATATTTCCAGTTTTCCTTAAGAGATCTATAGTCTTTCCCCTTCTGTTGTTTTCCTCTACTTTTATGCACTGTTCATTGAAGGCGGCTTTCTTGTCTCTCCTTGCTATTCTTTGGAACTCTGTGTTTAGCTGGATATACCTTTCTTTTCCTCCCTTGCTTTTCACTTCTCTTCATTCTTCAACTATTTGTAAAGCCTCCTTAGATAATCACTTTGCCTTCTTGCCTTTTCTTTTTCTTTGGGATGGTTTTGTTCAGTGCCTCTGGTAGAGTATTATGGACCTCCATCCATAATTCTTCAGGCACACAGTTTACTAGATCTAATCCCTTGAATCTATTCATCACTTCCACTGCATATTCATTGTTATTGTTCAGTCACCCAGTCATGTTCAACTCTTTGCGACCCCATGGACTGCAGCATACCAGGCCTGTCTGTCCCTCACCGTCTCCCACAGTTTGCCCAAGTTCGTGTCCATTGTGTTGGTGATGCCATCCAGCCATCTCATCCTCTGACACCCTCTTCTCCTTCTGCCCTGAATCTTTCCCAGCATCAGGGACTTTTCCAAGGAGTCAGCTGTTCAGATCAGATAACCAAAATACTGAAGTTTTAGCTTAAGCATCAGTTCTTCCAAAGAGTATTCAGGGATGATTTCCCTTATGATTGACTGGTTTGACCTCCTTGCAGTCCAAGGAACTTTCAGGAGTCTTCTCCAGCACGAGAGTTCGAAGGCATCATTTCTTCAGCGCTCCACCTTTTTTACAATCCAGCTCTCACAACTGTATGTGACCACTGGGAAGACCATAGCTTTGACTATATGGACCTTTGTTAGCAGAGTAATCTCTGCTTTTTACCACACTGTCTAGGTTTGTCATAACTTTCTTGCCAAGAAGCAAACGTCTTCTGATTTCATGGCTGCAGTCACCATCCGCAGTGAGCTTAGAGCCCAAGAAGAGGAAATCTGTCAGTAATTCCACCTTTTCCCTCTCTATTTGCCATGAAGTAAGGGGGCCAGATGCCATGATCTTAGTTTTTCTAATATTTAGTTTTAAACCGGTTCTTTCATACCCATAGGGGATTTGATTTCAGTTGTACCTGGCTGGCCTAGTGGTTTTTCCCCACTCTCTTTAGTTTAAGCCTGAATTTTGCTATGAGAAGCTGATGATCTGAGCCACAGTTAGGTCCAGGTCTTGTTTTTGCTGACTGTATACAGCGTCACCATCTTCTGCTACAAAGAATGTAATCAATTTGACTTCGGTTTTGACCATTCGGTGATGTCCATGTGTAAAGTCATCTCTTGTGTTGTTGAAAAAGGGTGTTTGCTATGACCAGTACATTCTCTTGGTAGAATTCAGTTGGCCTTTGCCCTGCTTCATTTTGTTCTCCAAGGCCAAACTTGCCTTTCATTCCAGGTATCTCTTTACTTCCTGCATTTGCATTCCAATCCCCAGTGATGAATAGATTGAACATCTCTTTTTGGTGTTTGTTCTAGGAGGTCTTCTAGGTCTTCATAGAACTGATCAACTTTAGCTTCTTCAACATTGGTAGTAGTGGCATGGACTTGAATTACTGTGATGTTGAATGGCTTGCTTGAAAAGGAACCGAGATCATTCTGTCGTTTTTGAGGTTGTATCCAAGTACTATATTTCAGACTCTTTTGTTGATTATGATGGCTACTCCATTTCTTCTATGGGATTCTTACCCACAGTAAAAGATACAATGGTCATCTGAATGAAATTCACCCATTCCCGTCCATTTTAGTTCACTGATTCCTAAGATGTCAATGTTTATTCTTACCATCTCCTGCTTCACAACATCCCATTTATCTTGATTCATGGACCTAACATTCCAGATTCCTATGCAATACTGTTCCCTTACCAGCCTATAAATGGGCAGCTCTTGGTCAGTCACCCATGCCTGGACAATCTCTGGCCACTGTCCTGCAATAGTCAAACAAGCATGGCTTTCTTGTGTCGGGGCTGAGGATGGAGCACTTTTTACTAGCAAGGAAAGTTGGACTAGATAGGCACTTGTAATGCATATCTTGTGGACATGCTCCATTTGCACCAAAATGTTAACAGTTTCCCTAATCACCAAATCCAATGAATGCTTCCCAACTTTCATCTTACCTGATTCTCTGGAGTGTTTTATATAGCTGACCACTTACTCTTTGACACTTCTAAGTCCCCTACTTTCCCCTCCATGAGTCTGGTTCTCTCCTTACCATTCTTGTCAATCTCCCTTGTTGGTTTCTCTACTCTACTCACTGCTAACTTTGATGAAGCAGCTAGTCCATGGACTTTCCAGTGGAGACATAACATCTAAGACATCCTTCTTACCTACACCCTTGTTGCCTCATGGTACTGCAGCCTGTATGTTCATGAGGAGCAATGTGGATGGAGTAGCTGGAGATTCAGAGTTTCCAGTTAGTGACTGCAGGGTACTGAAGAACTCTAGGGCCATGGTCAGGAATTAGGAGCTGCTTACTGGGCTAGAGGTAAGGGCTCCAAGTGGTTAATATCACAAACATTATGCCTCTGTCCTTCTCCATCACAAATATTTGAAGTGTTCTTCAAGACTTGTCTATCAATATGAAGGCTCTTAGATAACTCCAGTCTTTCACTGGTGGCATCTCCTGTCAAAATGTCCTGTGCCTCCCTTTGCAGGCTCCATTTAATCAGAACACACTGCTGTAAATAAGCTGAAGAATATTTAAAACTTCAGGTGAATTTAAATCAATGAGTTTTCCCTATAGGATTTTATTTTAAGCCTTATCATTTTGATGTGAAGGACTCTGTCCTTTTTTAAATGACATTCCTGTAAAAGCAAACAAGTAAGAGAAAGGGATGTGTCACTTAGAACTGAGGGTGAGAGGGAGGCAGATTTCACTCTCTCTGAAATCAGAGTGCCTAGCTCTAATTCCATTTAAAAAATTAATATACAGTAAAATCGACTTTTCCCCTGTATTTTATAAAATTCAGGACATACATAGAGTGATTACCACCATTGCAAACAGGACACAGTAATGTTCCATCACTCCAGAAATTCTTTCCTGTTATCTCTCCATAGTCATATTCCACCTTCTCCCGAAGCCCTGGCAACCACTTATCTGTCCTCTACTGCTACAGTTTTGTCTTCTAGAGAATGTCATATAATAGAACTGTACATGGTATAATCTTATATCATATGTCTTAAGTTTTACATATACTATATATATACTAAACCTACATATACTAAAACACCACCAGACAATGCCATATTATTTTGCCTTCAAACCATTAGAAAATTAGCAGGAGAAAAATAATTTATTGTATTTGCCCATATATTCACAATTTTTGTTCTTTTTTTTTAAAAGAACTATTTTTCTTTTTTGGCTATGGTGGGTCTTCACGGCTGCATGCAGGCTTTCTCTAGTTGCAGAGAGTGGGGGCTACTCTGTTGCTGTGTGTGGGCTTCCCATTTGTGGTGGCTTCTCTTGTTGCAGAGCATGGGCTGTAGGTCATGTGGGATCAGTAGTTGCAGCTTATGAACTCTAGAGCACGGGCTCCATAGTTGTGGTGCACAGGTTTGGGGCTCCATAGCAGGTGGGATTTTCCCAGAACAGGGATTGAACAGGTGTCTCTGCATTGCAAGGAGGATTCTCAAACACTGGACCACCAGAGAAGCCCTCTGTCTTCTTTCTTGAAGTTCCAGTTTTCTTTTTGTGTAATTTCTTTTCTTTATAAGTAATTTCCTTTAGCAGCTCTTTTGGAACATATAAACTAGTGGAGAGGGATTGAGAAATCCTTCATCTGAGAAGGTCTTTAATTCACATTCACTCTTGAAGAATATTTTTCCAGGATTTAGAATTTGGGGGTTGAAAGGTCTTTTCTTTCAGCACTTACAAAATGTTGTTCAACTTCCTCTGGCTTTCTTAGTTTCTGATGGAGAAAACACAGTCATTCCAATTGTTACCCTAGAAGTAATGTATTGTTTTTCTCAACTTTTTTCTTTTGGGGATTTGTTTTCCTTTAGACTCTAGCAGTTTGATTTTGCCTCTATGGGTGTGTATTTCTTTGGTTTTATCTGGTTTGGGTTTACTGAGTCTCTTGAACCTGGAGGTTTGTGTCTGTTGCCAAATTTCGAATGTTTTCAGTGATCGTTTTTGAATATACCTTTTTTCACTGAACTTTCTCCTGTGGTTCTGGGACTCTAATAACACACATTAGATGTTTTGTTATCATTCACAGGTCCCTGAGGCTCTGTTCAATTTTTTTCTCTTTGTTGTTCAGATTGGGTAATTTCTGTTGACCTGTCTTCAGGTTCACTGACTTTCCTCTGTCATCTCCATTTTACTATTGAATGGATCCAGTGAATTTTTTATTTTAATAATCTTATTTTTTGGTTCTAAAATTTCCATTTAGAAGTCTAGGAGAACTTCTAGTTTGCTATTTGTTTCAACAGAGTTTGACCTTACTGTTGGTGCATTTAAATAATGCTTGCTTTTAAGTCTTTTTCAAGTAATTATACCTTTGTCATCTTGGTAATATAATCTACTGATTGTCTTCTCCTATGTGAAAGATTTCCCTAGTTCTTCATAGGCTGAAAAATTATGGATTATATTCTGACTGTATGTCACCACTTTTACCACAGTCAAGTTGTTAAAAGTAAGTCACTAGGTCCAGCCTATACTTAAGGGTACAGGATCGTGTAAGGATATGAAAACTCCGATAGAGGTTTATTGTTGTTGCTTTTCAGTCACTAAGTTGTGTCCCACTCTTTGCTATCCCATGAACTGCAGCAGGCTAGGTTTCCCTGTCTTTCACTATCTCCCTGCGTTCGCTCAAACTCATGTCCATTGAGTCAGTGATGCCATCCAACCATCTCATCCTAGTTGCCCCCTGCTCGTCTTGCCCTCAATCTTTCCCAGCATCAGAGTCTTTTCCAATGGTTGGCTCTTTGCATCTAGTGGCCAAAGTATTGGAGCTTCAACTTCAGCATAAGTACTTCCAATGAATATTCAGGGTTGATTTCCTTTTGGATTGACTGGTTTGATCTCCTTGCTGACCAAGGGACTCTTAAGAGTCTTCTCCAGCACCATAGTTCAAAAGCATCAATTCTTAGGCGATCAGCCTTCTTTATGGTCCAATTCTCATATCCGTACATGACTACTGCAAAAACCATAGCTTTGACTATACGGACCTTTGTTGGCAAAGTGACGTCTGCTTTTCAGTGCATTGTCTAGGTTGGTCATAGCTTTTCTTCCAAGGAACAAGCATCTTTTAATTTCATGGCTGCAGTCACCATCCACAGTGATATTGGAGCCCAAGAAAGTAAAGTCTGTCACTATTTCCATTTTTAACCATCAGTTTTGTCATAAAGTGATGGGACTGGATGCCATGATCTTAGTTTTCTGAACGTTGAGCTTTAAGCCAACTTTTTCACTCTCCTCTTTCACCTTCATCAAGAGGCTCTTTAGTTCCTTTTTGCTTTCTGCCATTAGGGTGATATCTTCTGCATATCTGAGGTTGTTGATATTTTTCCTGGCAATCCTGATTCCAGCTTGCACTTCATCCAGTCTGGCATTTCACATGATGTACTTTGCATGTAAGTTAAATAAGCAGGGTGACAAATATAGCCTTGATGCACTCCTTTCCCATTTTGAATCAGTTCATTTTTCTGTGTCCAGTTCTGTCTTCCTGACCTGCATACAGGTTTCTCAGGAGGCAGGTAAGATGGTCTGGTATTCCCATCTCTTTAAGAATTTTCCACATTTTGTTGTGATTCACACAGTCAAAGGATTCACATAGTCAGTGAAACAAACAGATGTTTTTTGGAATTCCCTTGCTTTTTCTATGACCCAGCAGATGTTGTCAATTTGATCTCTGGTTCCTCTGTCTTTTCTAAATCCAGCTTGTACATCTGGTAGTTCTTGATTCACATACTGTTGAAACTTAGCTTGGAGAATTTTGAGCATTACTTTGCTAGCATGTGAAATGAGTCCAATTGTGTGGTAGTCTGAACATTCTTTGATATTTCCCTTCATTGGGATTGGGACGAAAACTGATCTTTTCCAGTCCTGTGGCCACTTGTGAGTTTTCCAAATTTGCTGGCATATTGAGTGCAGCACTTTCACAGCATCATCTTTTAGGATTTGAAATAGCTCAGCTGGAATTCCATCACCACTGACTTTGTTGGTAGTAATGCTTCCTAAGGCCCGCTTGACTTAGCACTCCAGGATGTCTGGCTCTAGGTGAGTAATCACACCATCATGATTATCTGGGTCATGAAGATCTTTTTTGTATGGTTCTTCTATTATTCTTGCCACCTCTCCTTAATCTCTTACACTTCTGTTAGGTCTTTGCTGTTTCTGTCCTTGATTGTGCCCATCTTTGCATGAAATGTTCCCTTCACATCTCTAATTTTCTTGAAGAGATCTCTAGTCTTTCCCATTCTGTTGTTTTCCTCTATTTCTTTGCATTATTCACTTAAGAAGACTTTCTTATCTCTCCCTGCTATTCTCTGGAACTCTGCATTCAGGTGGGTATATCTTTCCCTTTATCCTTTGCCTTTCACTTCTATTCTTTTCTCAGCTATTTGTAAGGCCTCCTCAGACAACCACTTTGCCCTCTTGCATTTCTTTTCTTGCAGATGGTTTTGATCACCACCTCCTATACAGTGGCACAAACTTCCATCCATAGTTCTTCAGGCACTCTGTCAGATCTAATCCCTTGAATCTATTTGTCACTTCCACTGTATAATCATAAGGGATTTGATTTAGGACATACATGAATGGTCTAGTGGTTTTCCCTATTTTCTTCAATTTAAGTTTGAATTTTGCAATAAGGTGCTCATGATCTGAGCTACAGTCAGCTCCAGGTCTTCTTTTTGCTGACTGTATAGAGCTTCTCCATCTTCAGCTGCAAATAATATAGTCAATCTGATTTTGGTATTGACCTTCTGGTGATGCCCATGTGTAGAGTTGTCTCTTGTATTGTTGGAAGAGGGCATTTGCTGTGATCAGTGAATTCTCTTGGCAAATTCTGTTAGCCTTTGTGCTGCTTCACTTTGTACTCCAAGGCCAAACTTGCCTGTTACTCCAGGTGTCTTTTGACTTCCTGCTTTTCATTCCAGGCCCCTGTGATGAAAAGGACATCTATTTTTAGTGTTAGTTCTTTATTGTAGGTCTTTATTGAATATTTCAATTTCAGCTTCTTTGACATTAGTGGTTGGGGCATAGACTTGGATTACTGTGATGTTGAATTGTTTGCCTTGGAGAACTGAGATCATTCTGTCAATTTTGAGACTGTACCCAAATACTGCATTTCAGAGTCTTTTGTTGACTATGAGGACTACTCCATTACTTCTAAGAGATTCTTGCCTACAGTCATAGATATAATGGTCATCTGCATTAAATGCGTCCATTCCCATCCATTTTAATTCACTGATTCCTAAAATGTCAATGGTCAGTCTTGCCATCTCCTGTGTTACCACATCCAGTTTACCTTGATTTGGACCTAACACTCCAGGTTCCTATGCAATATTGTTCTTTATAGCATTGGATTTTACTTTCACCACCAGACACATCCACAACTGGGCATCATTTTCGCTTTGGCTCAGCCTCTTCATTTTTTCTGGAGCTATTTCTGTGCTCTTCCCCAGTAGCATATTGGATACCTACCAACCTGGGGGGCTCTCCTTTTAGATTCATATATTTTTGCCTTTTCCTACTGTTCATGGGCTTCTCAAGGCAAGAATGCTGAAGGGATTTGCCATTCCCTTCTCCAGTGGGCCACATTTGTCAGGGTTTGACAAGCAGGGACATGCCCTTCAGCCGCTCCACATAGCTGAATGACACGCCTGGAGTCCTGGTTGTCCCACTGTCAGAGTTTTGCCAAGAGAACACACTGGTCCTTGTTGAGTATCTAAACCTACCCTAGCTGATTAGGGACCACCTTAGAAGTCTGCCTAGTGCCTACTGTTGGAAGCAACCCAGCTCCCTGTTAGCAGATTAATGGGTAAACAAAATGTAGGGTATACACACAATGAAACCTATGGAGCTTTTAAAGGAAGGGAATCCTGACACATGCAACAGCATGAATGAACCTTGTGGACATTATAACTAGTGAAATGAGCCAGTCACAAGAGGACAAAGATTATAAGATTCCACTTAGATGAGGTAGCTAGAGTAGTCAAATTCATAGAGAAAGAAAGCAGAATGGTGGGAGAAGGGCAGTGGAGAGTCAGTGTTTCATGGGCACAGAGTTGTATTTGAGGAAGATGAAGCGTTCTGGGGAGAAGGCAATGCACCCCACTCCAGTACTCTTGCCTGGAAAATCCCATGGACGGAGGAGCCTGGTAGGCTACAGTCCATGGGGTCGCTAAGAGTCAGACACGACTGAGCAACTTCACTTTCACTTTTCCTTTTCATGCACTGGAGAAGGAAATGGCAACCCACTCCAGTATTCTTGCCTGGAGAATCCCAGGGACGGCGGAGCCTGGTGGGCTGCCGTCTGTGGGGTCGCACAGAGTTGGACACGACTGAAGTGTTCCGGAGATGGATAGTGGTGATGGTTGCCCAACAATGTGAATGATACTCAACTCCACTGAACTTTTCACTTTAGAATGGTTAACAATACATGTTTGTTATGTATATTTTACCACAGTTGAAAAACAGACAAAAATCAAGAAGTTTGCCTACAACATATATTATGAGATTCTGAGCCTTGTTTAATTCCTGTGGAGAATGTTACCATGTTTTAGCAAGGCCTTCAACCTTAATTCAGGTTGCAAGTCCCAATCAGCCTTCTGTGGGTCTTCGTTCCAGTGTCAGTTCAGTTTTCAAAACCGTTGAAGCGCTATTTGGATCTGGCCCATGTAAGGATGTGCTATGTGGGATCAGGGGTGATTCAGAAATTCATCTGAAGGGGCTGCTTTCCCCAGGACCTCTCTCCCTATCATCTCCCTGAAATTTTCCAGTCTTGCCCTTTCAGTCATCTGGTTGGAAAGCTCTTGCTGTGCAGTTTACTTCCGGGGGCTATGTTCACCTCCCAGACCAACTGGGTAGACAGACTGAGAGAAAAAGCAAAAGGGGTTTCCCCACCCTCTCTGGACAGAAGCTCCTCCAGTCCAGGCAGGTGGCTGCCTTCCCGAGAATTTAGGTGCCTTCTGGTTCCTGTTGCCTTTTGTCACAGGGTTGCTTGGGTTGGAGGCAGGCATGAAAAACACAGCAAAAAGAAAAAAGAATAGGGAATTTCCCCCACTCTCCTGAGCATCCACTGTTTTCTTCCTGGCTCCTTGACGTGAGGGCTTCTCCTGGAGAGTTCTCTGTCCAGCCCTGAGGACTACTTGTGGGTTTCAGGTTTGCAGGAGTTCAGGCCTGGGCACAGAGAGGGGAAATGGCAAAGTCAGGCTATTTCAGCGGTACTGCGAATCCTGGTCATCTTCCTCAGTGTTTCTGCTACTATTTGCTTTGCAGAGTCCTCAAATAGCTGATGCCTGCATTCTCTGCAGGTGTGACAGCCTCCGCCTTACGGCGGGCTCTGACCTTGGCATTTAACAAAGGGCTCCCTCCGTTCACCTTTCATCCCCATTTGCAGTACCCATTTATTCTGTGGATGCACCTTGATCACCTACTACGTATCACAAAGTATAAGGGCTAGAGAAACTGACTATCTTTAAAGTTTTGAGGACACAGTTCCCTGCTAGACACAACTTCTTGGATTTCACCCTGGCTTTCTTCCCTGCTTTCTGCTTACATTCGCAGTAGATCTGTGAAGTGAGTGGGCTTTGTTGCTTCCTTGAAAAGGCAAGTCTGTATATGAGCCTGAAACCATTCTCACATGTGTGCTCTGTGGGTGCGGCTGAGGGCTTTGGAAAGAGACATACTTTCAAACACACAGGTTTGTGGTTTTTGAAAGAACAGAAAGCATAAAGCATAACATCTTGCAGGATTACTTTCTGCTGAAGACCAACTGATGTGACATCTGAAAATAATCAAATAAGTGTCTTGTTTTCAGTCTGCAAATGACTTTGTGAAACTTGGGAAGGAAATTCTCCACTTAAGAAAAAAAAAATTGAAATTGAGATCATGGGGAAGAACAAAGATGGGGAATTATGAGAGTGCTTTGAATTGTTAATAGCACTTACATTTGTAAAAATGAATCTCTCTAAAAACCTGGAAGTGGCCTAATAACTTTAAATCACCTCACACAGTATATGCCCCAAACCCTGTGATAACCTCCAAATTCAATTGCTCATAACCACGTTTTTGTTTTTTATTTTTTGGAGCATTCCAAAAACTAAGTTGCTGCACAATGCACAGAGCTTGGGATTTAAAATTATTGAAACCTTTGATTTTTTTTTCCATATAAGTTCTGACATTTGGAAAGAAGTTAAGGTACAATTTAATCCCAGAGGATCAGAATTTATTGAACTGATTTTTTTGTTTTTTAACGGTTTCAGCTAAGAAAACAGAAATTGAGCTGAACATTATAATGAAGAAAATAAAGACAGGAAGAGAAAAGGCTGAAAGTGGTACACACAAAATTCCCGAAGTCCAAGGAGAGGCTGGACCTGAAGGTGAACAAGTCTGCTGACCAAGGTAAGACAAATAAAGACACACTGGTGAGAATAATTGGAGGTAAATGACATTGACATCATCAAAACCCCGGACTGAGGTAAGGAGAGACTGGAGCAAAGAGAAACTTGCCTTAGGCTTTAGGGGTTAAGGGGTGACTTCATGTTCCTACAGCATTTCATTCATATCTAAATCAAGTGTTGCTAATATCCAGTGTGGATAACAGGCAGTTGGACTTTGTGAATTTCTGGTTTCTAATGATGCATTCGAGTTTTATTTTTTACAGCTGTCCTTGTCTTAATCCTTTCCATTTTTTTTTTCTCCCTGGGGTTCACTGGTTTCTAGTTACCTATCAGCATTTTACACAGCCTGTCAGCCGCCAGGCAGCACATGGCTTCTGATGGTTGTGGTGTGTGGGTCACCACTAGATCTCTGGAAGGACGAGAGCTTGCCTGAACCACACAGCAAACTCCTTTGTATGAATGGACCACGCTGAGCAGGTTCCAGGCGCATGCTAGAAATTGAACCAAATACCTTTTGCGAACAGCAGCTCAATAAGGTTTCCTGCCATGAGGCAAAATGCTTGGAAAGTTATCTGCACTGGCATCACTGGGTTTGGGGTCAGCGTGCTGAAACCGGGACTCATTATGTTCCTACCATGCCAACTTGGTGCAATTAGCCTAACACGATAATTTCCCGAAGCCATATGTTGATCTTTAGGGGAGTGAAGGCTTCATCTGCCTGATGGCTCTGAGCTCTGACTGGCATATCCCAGCTTCCAGCACATTTCTGTAAATCAAGGTAACACAAACGGCAATCAGAGATGAGGTGGGACTGCCAGCCTGGAGAGGAGCAGGCAAACTGGAGCAGGGCTACGGACTTGTTGACTGTTGTGAGTGGGTCAGTTTTTTCTTTTTGTCAAGGAAGCTTTCAGAGGAAGGTCAAGGGAGCACCACTGTGTGCAAGGCTGTCTCTCCCTCCATTCTCCCCTCCCCACGAAGCAAAATCAATGGAAGGACCTAGAACAGAGTAAGTTATGTTCCAGGGCTGCATGGCCTGTATTCCCATTGGAGACCTATCAATGTGAACTAGCGCTGTTGGGAGCTCTCTTCAGCTGCCCCTGTTAATCAATACCTCTGTTCATTACATGTCTCTGATGAATATGGGTAATGATTGGGTGCCTGAGAGTCAGGTGACTAAAAATAACTGCGCTGTACAGAGGATCAATAGATTCCCAGCCCCCCTGCCACCCCCGCCCAGTATTACTTGAGGCAATTCGATATTTGCTGCCGCCCCTCTTGAGCCCCTCCCCGCCCACCCCATGCTATCCTCTCTGGTCTTCACTGATAGATCGGCTCCGTCCTCAGAGCAGCTTTATTAAATTAGTAGCACTTAATTTGCTGTCCTACTGTCAACGACATGGGGCAGACTAGTAGACGGCAAGTCTTCCAGTGGCTCAGAAGAGCAAAGGGTTGTAGCCCAGGCAGTGCTGACTAGCCGTGTGCTGAGAGCTGAATTCGTGGGTGCCTCTTCACTGAACAGGAGCATTTCCACCATTTAACAACACTTAAGAATATATTTTTTTAAGAAGGAGTTGTTTGAGGGAAGATTCTTGCCAATTACAGACGTGTTATGACAGATGAAAAGATCATAATTATGCTTGGATTCCCTGTAGGGGTGTGTTAACATATCCGTGACATTTAGTAACCACATGCCTGAATCAAGGTTGACTTCCCCCAATTGTTTTATCTTTCATTTCTTTGCTCTTACCCCCAAAGTCTAGGTGCTCAGAGGAAATTGGGATGGGGGGAGGCGTGTCAAGTCTTGGTGGCTGACACCTTTGCTACCTTGGGAGGGACCCTGTCAGTGGTACCTGAAGCTGGCTGGACAGTTCTTTACTGTGGATCTGATGACAGCCAGCAGATACAAGCAGCCTGTTTAGCTCCTTGCTGGCCAGAGACCTGGGGCCAAGGGGGTTGCTAGATTGAGTCTGGGTGGCTGCTGGTTTCTCTGGGTCAGAGGAAATGGGAGAAGGGGGTGCCATAAGATGGGAGACTTGGATATGTGTGACTCCAGGGATGGAGATGGCAATGGCATCTCACTCCAGTACTCTTGCCTGGAAAATCCCGTGGACGGAGGAGCCTGGTAGGCTGCAGTCCATGGGGTCGCTAAGAGTCAGACACGACTGAGCGACTTCACTTTCACTTTTCCCTTTCATGCACTGGAGAAGGAAATGGCAACCCACTTCAGTGTTCTTGCCTGGAGAATCCTAGGGACGGCAGAGCCTGGTTAGCTGCCGTCTATGGGGTCGCACAGAGTCGGACACAAATGAAGCGACTTAGCATAGTATAGGGATGGAGAACAGGAAATACTAAATGGAAAAGGAGACTCCAGGAAAAGTTACAGTCTGGGTTAGCCTAATGTTAAGCTAGAATTGGTTTAAGAGGTGGGGGTAATATTAGACAGTCATGGAGTCAGAAGCAGCCTGTATGCTTCTTCTCATTGGCCTCAAGCAGTGTGATGAGATGTGGCCAATGATGACCTCTCTCCATCTGCTAGTTTTATTTCTGGGTGATAAAAGCCCAATCTGCAGAAAACCATTGTCAAGAGAATATAAACTGAAACACAAACATCTAGTTTGAAAAACCATATATATATAGTTATCATCCTGTTAGCTGCTGTCCACAAATTTCCCAGGGTCAAGGTGGAAGCTATTTACGGAAGGCCAAGGTGCAAAGATACTTAAGGTCTTCCTTTCCTTAAAAGATCTTGGGCCAAGGCTTCTGGGAAAGGAAATTCTGGAGACACTGGGAAAACATCCCCAAAGGGATAGCTTTGGTGAGGAAAGAGACAATGTTTTCTGGGCTCCATTGGGACTGACTGGCTAGGATCTCTGGGGCTCTGACTAGCTTGGCTATCTGAGCATGAGACGAGTTTGATCTTCCTAAGAAGTGTGTTCAATAATAGCATGATTCAGTCCAAAGAGGAGACCAAGTTATCCAACATGGGAGCTTAAATAACGGTGAGTCACACTGTAAGCTAAAGTGTTTCTTGGTGTATTTCATAGTGGTCTCTTGGAGTTGGTTGAGGTTTCTTCAAATCAAGGAGGTAAGAAGAGATCAGTGACTGATAAATCTTTAATATAAAAATTGTACAAGAATTTTGATACAAATTACAAGAGGTATTTGGACAAAATATGAATAAAATTCCATTTACATCCCCAAACCCTTATGCATTTTATGCAAAAAGACATACTGTAGACAGTTATAGTACAGAAAATACAACAAAGGAAACAGCAAATAAAAACTTTTAATTCCCTTAAACTACTAAGAAAAACAAACCAAAAACAAAACAAAAACAAAACCCTTGTTCAAGGTACATACAGTATTTATGAAGCTACCGACGTCACAATGATCAGATCAGGGTGATGTGAGCTGTGCCCGTCCCTGGGTGCTGAACCCTTTCGTAGTGCAGACTTTGGTTCTGTGACAGACTGGGCAGAAGAGGCTGGTTTGATGCAGAGGAGGACAGAAACAAAAAAAAAAGCACAGGCCCCCCACCCCGTGCCCCAAACTCTGGGGTGGGGTTGGGGGGAGAGAGGACATATCTTCTGGAAAATTCCTTTTCCTTAAGATATTTCAGTTCCTTTTGGCCAATTTGCTGTCAAATAGGAGGGTTGTGTCCAGTGTTTTTGTTAGCAAGACACACCAGTGGGTTTGGGGTGAGTAAGAAAGTTATGTGTTCTCTCAACCAGGTGAGGGATCTTGCTAGTTCTAAAAGGCTTAGTCGATGAGGAGCAGTTGAGAGCTTGCTTTCCTGAAGTATCGACTCACCTCCACCTTTAAGGGAAGGCCCAGGGAGGGCTTCTTCTCCTGGTTTCTCCACCTCCCTCACCCCTCTGACCTCCAGGTACCCACGTTTAGCTCTCCTGCCCTGTTCATACTGGCATTGGTAGGAAAATGGTTGAGACTTTTCTGCAGGGCAGCAGAACCAAAGTTTGCACAGGAAAGTGAGAGCACCATATATTATAAATCTTAGTCATATCAGGTTAATATATAATACTAGAACATCTCATTCACTTATTTCACGTTATGTAAACCCCAGACAGGGTGGAACACACAAACGTTTCCAGAGCGATCAAAATCCAGATGAAGGAGAGAGTGTTCTACCTTCTTGCTTCAGAAAAGATTTTCTTTGAAGAGGGTGGGTGAGATCAGAAGAAGAAGAAAGGGCAGGAGTGGAAAGATAATGGAGAAGTCAGGGCAGATTAAGATGGGCAATGAGAGGAGTGGATCTGTACAAAGACATGCAAAAACACTCCAAATTGAGTACTAGATGAAAACAAACAGTCGACTTAGTTTATACATCTCAAGTGAGCCTGTTAACTGAGCACATTGTCTGGGAATCAAGAGCATCATTCCTCGTGAATCACTGCTTCTCTTGGCCACGGCACTGATTCACAGGCAGGCCAGGGGTGCTTTGTCTCCTAGTGTGGAAAGGGTGGGTCATGCGGCTCCTGGGGAAACAGTGCCAGGTTAGCTTACCTTGGGGTAGGACTACCAAGAGGGCTGGTCCTTTCTCTCCCTCTTGTGGAAAACGTTTCCAGGGCCAGAGGAGTGGAGCTCTCTGACACAGATAGGCCCCTTTAGCCCTGGGGTTACCTCTCAATCCTTGCATTTTGTAATAGAAGTGGGCAGAGCCGGTTGGTACTGGACTGATGTGCCATCTTGTGCATTATTTCAGCATCACGTTTGGCAACAGGAAGCCTTATAAAGTCTTGGTATAGCGCTTGCATACTTTCTTTAAGAAATATAGTTTTATACTATCTATTTCTTTCCATTTTTGTTAAAATACCTTTTTCCACTCTTCCTTCCCGCCAAAGAATCTTAGAAAAAGGAAGCTAAAAATACACTGAAACAATTACAACTGTTCTGAAGCATCCCTGTTACTTAAGGAGGGGGGTGGGTAGAGCTAATATTGAATAATCTGTGCAATTTTGGCAACTGAATTTTTAATCAAGATTCTCTTAAGATGTTTGCTAAATGATTGTAATATATACCTACTGGGAGAACTTAAAGAATATCAGCTGCTTTTTCCCTGACCCCAAGAATCGTTACTCAAAGTGCTTTTCTGCCCAGTCCTCACACTGCTTAATACAATTATTTTAACATGGATTTGTCCACATAGACCTTTTGTCTCTCTCTCAATCTGCCACTTTTCTCTCTTTCCAAAAGTTTTTATCAAAGATGACACCTGCATGTGTCTTATTTTTTGGCATAGATTTAAAATGTGACTGTTCAAAGTCAGTGGGGGGTTGGGGGTGGGAACAACAGCATCTATCAGACCCGCTGCAAGAGGGTTTAGAAAGAAGCAGGGTGTCCCCTAATTCCCCAAGGAAGATGCACACGGAGATCCTACACTTCATTTAGCCACTAGCTAGCCACCTTTATGATTCTTTAAGTAGTTCAGTATACAAAAATAGCAGCCAATACTTAAATATGTTATTTGGGCTCAAGATGTTTGGGAAGATCACATTTTCACATGATTTTTCTTTGTAGCTTTTGTCCCCTCATACTTGATTTTGTAAAGCTCATGTGCTTATACTTACCAAAATTCTCCCAAAGTGGAGAATTTACTTCCTACATATAGGGTAGTCCCTGTTTTAGTGATTAAACACAAAGTCCCTGTGCCTTATTATTTTTTTCAGATTGTCAGTCCAATTAAAGGTGAATCTGTCTTGTTACACTATGGATTTGGAGGTTGTCATGGCAAGATACCTGTGTACATCTAGACTACTGGTTGGAGGCCAAAGCTAAAAAAATTTTTTTCAAACCACCATGCACAACCAGTTTGTTTACAGCATGTGCACTTTTTGAAGGAGAGGAAAAACATCTTAGTTCTTTAGTTACAGAACATGGGGCAATCTAATCCCACTTTTGCCACGGACTTGTAGAAACTTTGCTCTAATTATGGGGCCATACCCAGTACTCCCAAAATACAGGGGCTTGGAATTGCAATACTTAAGTTTCCAAAGACCCAGAGGATGCTGTCAAAGCCAGAATCTCTCTACTGACCCTTTATTTAAGAAGTAGTCTTGTTACTGTGCACTTAATAGCTGGAGAGGGCACCGCGAGGCAGCCTTGGGCTTACTAGAGATATAGTTTAGTGGGTGTGTGTGCGTGCTCATGTGCTGGGAGGAGGTGGAGGGAGGGAGGGAGAGACTGACTGTGGATATGTGTGCATCGGGGAACTCAGTGGGAAAGCCTAGCCCTTGTACTCAATTTCCCCTTCACAAGGGATAAACAGGCAATTACGCATCCTTTTATATTTGATGGCCAAGTGCTGAACTGGAAAGCACACTATTAGTTTGTGTCCCTTCAGGGCCAGGGCAATAAGTAGCCAGGAGAGCTGGGGCTGAAGCAGACAGGGTGTTGTCTGCTGTTAGTGTGACAGTCTTGTCAGCAGCGTTCACATTACTGGAAGGTAATAAAGTGACAAGTAAGTTATTAGAAAGATATGAGGTGAAATTGAACTGAAGCTTCTTGCTGCTCAGCCTGGCTTTTTCCGTTTCCTCTTTTGTAATGGTCCACTATTTGTTACAAACTGAGCCTTGTCTTGATACTCTATATAGAAAAGATTTTTTTTTTTTTTTTGCTTGCAGTAAAGGTCAAACGAATTTACAACAACACTTCAGAGGAGAAGAATAAAGATAGTTTTATGACAACTATAGTATGTTACTTCAAAAAAATATATAGCATTATAATGAACAATAATGCTGATCCAATTCACTGTACTTGTAAAAATGCTTAGTTTTTTTTCTTTAAACCCCCCGTATTTGGGCATTTGGATTTTTCGACAAATGCCAAAAAGATAGTATTTGATGTCCAGTTATTGCCGAATGACCATAAACATCACCTTGTGCAAGATGTGGGATGAATAAGGATGATGGGAGGATACAGGAGAGGATGGGTGTCTGGGCAACAGTGATGTTACATTAACCCACCAGTCAGTTGTACAGCTGGATTTACAAATCCAAATGGAAAATTACCATGTACAGTGAGCAAGTCCTGACTATAGGAAAGGGAAATGCCTTTGGGACAGAGCAGATGTGGCCTGATGCTAACATGCTACCTACCACACATGGTTTGGCCTGGAGGGAAAATGTGAAAGCAGCAAAGTTGCTTTTACGCTCTGTAGGAAGGTGAATGAGCTCACATTTTGATCAAGAGATCTTTGCAGCCAAAGAGCAGTACAACCGTGGCTATGGGGGCAAGCCACAGTCACGATGGAGAAAGAACAGACCTGCGCTGGCAATCATGCCTTCCCACTCAGCACAACTAGGGCTTGGTCTGACCACCAGCCTTTTCTAGGATCTGGTAGACCCAATGGATCTTTTAGTTCCCTAAGGGACTTCAGCATCACTTCCACTTCAAAAGTAAGAAAAAAAGAACAGCCCACCCCCAGCCCGCCACTAACTGCCATAGTTGCTTCTCCTGACCTGGTTGGGACTTGAGCTATTCCAGGCAGCACTCTTGCTTTTCTCTTCCCTTCTCAGACTTGGATTCAGTGAGGCACCTGGTCGTGGGGTGCTCTGGGATGCACTGCATGGATCTGCTCCCACCCACTGCTGGGCAGAGTTGCACCGGACGTTTCTCTTGACTGCCTCCTTTCAGCGTGTTCACTGTTTCCTTTTCTAGTTATCTTCAAACCAGGACAGGTACGAGTCCTTTACTTAACACCCCTCACTCCACTGTAAAAAACTGTGATTCCCTCCAGTCTCTGTGGCACCTGTCTCTGACTGCCCTCCATACGTATTTAAACCCCTCCCATTAGAAACACAGAGAATGAGGAGGAGAAGCAAACTCTTCTAAATATTCCAAGTCTGGGTGAAATGTAAGTGATTTTTTTAAACCCCAAAATTTGTCATAATTTTTGCAAAGCTCAAGAGAAGGAGTGTGTCCATAAGATCAAAGGAAGTATCTTCTGGCTGGTTTGTTTCATATGACAGTAGATGTAGCGTGTCTTATGACAGCTGACATTTATTTACTTAGTTGATCTAGCCCAACACTAAAGACCACGTGCAAGTTAGGACTGCTCAGGTCAATGGCTGGCAGTTAGCAGCATGTCCATCTCAATCTGGTTACCAGCTTCTTTCTGTTTTAATTCCCAAGGGCCTGTGTTCTCATTTGCTTGGCACACATGAGGGGAGTGTACAGAGGAAAAGGAACAAAAGGTCACTTTTTATTTGGTGGGAACCTAGTGCATGGTTTCCCCTGAGTAAAATGAGGAGAATGCCTCTGCAACAGCCCCTTCTTGATATATTCAAAGCTTGCCTTTTTTAAAAAATAGCAATATATATATATAATATGTATATTATATATATATAATATATATATATGCACACACACTAACAGGCTATTAACCAGTTATGTGCCTTTCTCCTCATACTGGAAGGGCCTGGGAATTCATGACCAAAGAAATTACACTATAAGGACAGTGGTGCCATTGTGCTAAAAACAATTTCAAAAGAGATGTTTGCCAGCTTTAAAAGGCATCAGCCTAGACTAAGATCTGAAATGCACTGACTTATTTCTATATAATTAATAGCAGAACAAAGAATGTCATGCTTTTTATCACATTTTAAACACCAAATTATTTATTATCTCTCATTATTCTTGCTCCGGGTCATCCCCCTCCACGACACACAGACGCTCCTTAAAGGAGACTAAGCCTATCTGATCCTTACAAATACATAGCTTAAAATGATCAAAACAGAACATTTCAATACCACCTAGCAAACATGCATGTTAATAATACTGCCCAGTTTTGTACCTGTGACAGAATGCTGGTTAAAATGAATCAAGTGGGGGAGAAAGGTTGCTTGGATGAAATGCTGCATCCTATTCCTTTTTCAGCCGCCCTAGCATGGATGCAGCTGGACAGAGCCTGTGTCACAACAGAAAACTCCTATGAAAAAAGAAATGAGTATGAATGGACAAAGAGGAAGTGCTCAGGGGTTAAAATGGTGATCACATTATCCTTCCCATTTGCAAATAAGCCTTGGGATCACCATCTTAACTAGATTTAGAGTTAAGTCAAAACACTGCACTCAGGCACACACCCAAGAACAAGCAACACTCTGGGACTAAAGAAATGTACGTTTTCATGATTCTACATCTTATGGACCACTACTGTCCACTCCCCCTGTCCCTTTTAAGCGATTAGGCTTTAAACTGGAAAATATTATACACCCACGTAAAAGGCCACCATAACATGTGGGCACTTGAGGCACAAAACTAGTAGCAAAGAGGGGAGAGACTTAAAAAGGGCAGGTTGTCCAGGACTCACTGTCATTTCTCCAACAAAAGGCAGGTGAACACATTCATGCTTCTGAGCAATGTAAATTCTGCTTGAGAATCTTGTTGCTTCTGGGCTTATTCTAACTGGCTATCCACATCAGCCTGGTTTGTGGCAAGTAACAAACATTTGTTCTAAGCCTGGTTCCTTTGTTGTGACCTGCTGACAGCTATGTAATTCACTCATTAGGGTTCTTTGACCTTTTAGTTGACATTAAACAGACTAAGCACTGATTTTGTACAAGCTGAGTTCTAATATCTCAAACGAGAGTGTAATTGTTAAAAATCACTGAAAATGTGATATTTCATAAAAGTGTCATTTGGTCTATGTATACTTGCAAAGCTCGTGTTTCTATAATCTTTTGCTGGGATACCAACAAAATATTTTTTCCACCCTTCTGGAATCAAATCATTTGGTTAATGGGGCAATAGCGCAACACAGAGAAGGCTAAGAGGACCAAAATGTTTGCAAACAAATTTTCATTATTCTAGTTCAATCTTCCACAAACATACTGTACAGAGTCTTATATGGTATAAAACAAAGGAAAACATCTCTGTCTATTCAGTTTAACAACACTGAAATAAAGCAATTAAGACTTTGGGGAATTCAAAGGTACAAGAAAAACAAAAACGGTTAGCACTAATTCCTCAGCTTTTTACCGTAAACATTTGTCATTAAAACATAGTGTTTGATATAGTTTCTTTTGTACTGCAGATACTTTTGGTCTCTCCTCACTGTGGAACAAATGAAGAATTAAATGAACCCCATAGCATCCTCTGAAGGAGATGAAAAGATAAAGCTGCTAGACACATCTAGCTTATCTTAAGATTCCATTGTTTCTGAAATTTTCACACAAAAAAATACTGAAGCCTCAACTAATGATGCTTATTTTTGGAAACAATAAATACTGAGGTACAATAAATCCTACAGGAATAATAACAAGAGAAACATATTAACAGTTTCCTTTGGCAAATTTAACGGAAGTGAATGCTGATGTGAACCTAGAAAAAAATAATTACAAAACATATGAAAAATGGAAATGCCATTAAAAAGTTAAGACAAAAGGAGTATTTCTAACTTTCAGACTGATGAAAGAAATGTTTGAGGCCCTTAAATGCAGAAAAGAAATACATTCTCTTTAAATTAGTGTGTCCTGTTTGACAAAATATGCCTTGTTTATCTTTTTCCCCCTCCACTTAAAAAAAAAAAATGACAACAAAATAGTCTGCAATGCACACCCTAATGGTTTTGGCTGCAGACTGAATTTGAGTAAATATCATCACTTAGTCAGTATGTTGTGGTAGCTGAGGCTGCCGATGTGGTTAACCAGCTCAGGCAACATGTGTAAACATCGGAAACAAAACAAAACAAAACAAAAAAGGTTTGGAGAATCCTCTCCCTGCTCTTTCTCACTCTCGATTGCTTGGTTTCAGGCTTGCTTTCATTTCTCTCTGACAAATCGTGTGGGGAAACGCAAAACACTAAACAGTGAGAGATCCTATTTTAAACCCCCTTCTTCTGGCTTCTCAGAAAGAAGTATTGCTTAGTTCAAGTTCAGCACATATTTGCAAAGCTTCTAAGTATGCCGCCGCTGCCGTTAAATGTCTTTTGATTTTGTCTCTCAAACCAGCCTGAATCATAGTATTACTGCAGTACTTGCGACAAATTACACAGCCACATAATAGATCGACTCAGTTCAGACTTTCTCCTTCTTTTTAATGGAGAAGGGTCAGGTCCTTGCGCATGAGCATTCAGCTCTTTCACTGTATTCAGCTTTGCTCTGTAGTGAGTAATTTGGGCTTTTGTATCCTGAAATATTATCCTGCCTCTAAAGAATAAATGCCTTGGCTGTTTCACACGCATCAGTTTGTTTTCCTTTTATGTAACTTAGCATATAAGCAAGAAGGATACAGTGTTGATTGTAATAACATTCGGCACTTGAAAGCATCACCAAGTGTGTTTTTTTTTTAAAGCGGTTTTCTGGTGGCCGACAAATTGGCCTGTGGTTATGTTGAGTGACTAATTGTATTTTCTTTTCTGGAAACTTGTGCAAAGTTGGCAGTTTTGTGTTAACACTAATACTTTTGTTTGGCATTTGTGCCCTATACTGACCAGACCATTTTTATACAAGTGGATTTTTTAAAAAAGACACTTACTTGAAGTATGGCAATAGTTTAAGGATAAAAAAGAAGCATGGATATTACACATCCCCTTGTAGTGTATGAAAAAAAGTGCATGACTGGATTTATGTACTAGTACAGGACATTTTAAAAAATCAGATCTGTGCTGTAAGGCATGCCAGCACCTCTTTATCACTATATCTAGCAGGTAGTAAAAACAAGACCATGTTTTTTTCCTTAAAAAATGTGCATTAATGCTAACATAAATGAATAGAGCTAGCCAGCAAACTATTTTTTTCCTGTATATCTAACAGCTGGATGAAACTGTAAAAATTAAACAAAAGAGTTAAACAACCATCAATACAATTGTTTTACATCATTGGCCTCTCAAGGCTAAATATTTACAGGTGAATCTGCCATGCTTTAATTGAAGATTCTCTCAAAACCTTAAAGTTCACAAAAGACAACTATAAGAAGTTCCTTTTTGTTTTTTTTCCCCCCTTTATCTCTTTGCAGGCAACAGTCATAGGTACAACAAATTGTCTCTTTGGAGAGGACCGAAAATTGTTATTCTGTCAAAGTTTGGGCTAGTTGCACGCTTTTGTGTGTGTGCGCATGTGTATTTAAAGGGTACTTTGTTTCATCTCCAAATTACAGATCTGACTTCTTTCTCAAAACTATAAAGGAATAAGACAAGAAATTTCAAAAGCACCTAGTGTTTATCTTCTCATATCTAAAGAAAAGAACATGTGTGTGTGTATGTAGACACAGGTATACATGTGTGTACACACACACACACCCTCCCCCAAGTACACAAGCACACACTGACTATGGCAGTTCAGATACATAGGCCATCTGGTGAGAGCTGGCATTTGTAGTGTCCGTTCTGAGACTAATCTACTGCAGTGAAGGGAATGTTTTTGTGGAGATTAGGGTTCTGACTGTGCCGATTCCGGCTTCGCACAGAGGAAAACATCATATTGCAACCGGGGACTTTGCACTTGTGCATCTCTCGCAAATGCACGGTTTTGTAGTGCACCCTCAGCGTCCCCTTGTTGCTGTACATCTTGTGGCAAATGTTACACATGATCCCACCAGTGCTCCCGGACAAGCTGTTGAACATCAGAGACCCTGAAACGTCAGCCCCGAGGCCGCCAGGGAGGGCGGGGGCATCGGCCTTGTGCGCCGACTCCCCGCTGTCACTCGCCCCGTCTATGTCGTCCAGGAGAATCCCCTCATCGCTGCCGGCGTCGGATTCTCGGGAGGAATGGATGCTGCTGCTGGACTGGAGGCTGGAGGTGGTGCTAAGGTCCAGGACCATGTAGTCCTCCGCCATGCCCCTCCCATACCCGTTCAGGTGGGAGTCTTCAGTCCCCGCGGGAGAGGAGGCGTCTTCCCTGATGTCGAGCCCCAGGGGGTGCTGGGCACCATAGATCTTCATCAAAAATTCATCCCGGAGGTCCTTGCTAAGGGAGGGCTGTGATGAGTCCAGGCCCATGTCATCGAGTTCTTTGGTCAACAGTTTACGATGCAGATTTATGTTGGCACTGTGTCTAGGAAAATAAGAGGGAAGGGGGGGGGCGGGTAGGTGTACAGGGAGTGGAGAGGGTGAGAAAAAAGAGAGCATTTTAAAATTGATTCGGTTTCCGTGAGGCATCACCTAAGTGCATTCATTGCTAATGACACTATTTGTAAAAAGCAAGCATTTTCCTACATCCTCAGGACTGGGGAGTAAGTGGTAGCGGGGAATGCAATAAGGGGAGCTCTTCATTAACATAATTTTTATAAGAGAGTAAAAGTCCTCAATGGAAGGATGAAAGCAAATCCATGCACCTTTTTCTGAATGATTGTTCTGTTCCTTTCACTCTGTAGCAGCATCAGCTGCAGAGAATCTCACAGCAGAGATTTGAAAAAATATACTGAATATGATAAACGAATGGAAACTTTCTGCTTGTTCAAACCAAATAATTTGAATTTACCTAAAAACAGAAGGAAACCCCCTTTTTTCTACAGCAAACACTTTAGAGGTATGAAAAGGATTCCTTTTTTTTAAAAAAAAAGAAGTAAATGGTTTAGATAATTTATAATTCACCTGACAAAATAATAACTTGTTCCCTCTCATCTTCCTCATCTTATTTAAGAAAATAATTTAGCTTAAAAGGTTAGCAATTTATTTAATAAAAATAGGGTTACACACCATCTTTAATATAAATCCCCTTTTTAAGAATGATTTGGGATCTCAGCTAAATCTAATAGTAAAATACATTTATCTTCAGAAGCTGCTATATTTCAGAGTTAAAAATAATATTTCAAGTAATTCAAGTTATAAACCTTAATCTTAAAAAAAGGTGAAAAACAGAAGTTGGCTTAGTAAATAAAACCCACCCCCCATTAAAAAAAAAAAATCACACTCAACAGAAAAAACAAAAAACAAAGGGACTGAAAAAGAAAAAAACCCACACACAATACAAAAAAAAAAAAAAAATTCAAGCACAATAATAACACATGGTCCCTCCATTTTAACAACTGGAATCCATACTTCTTAGGCAAGCAAAACTTTTACTGTACTCACTGAGTGCTTTGCTTGTGTGTGTGTGTGTATATATATATATATATATATAAAGAAAAAAAACAAGATTTGTCCCAGAGCATCCATAGGGATGTCATGATTTACAAAGCCTGATAGGTTATTATCTATCTGAAAACATTGCCTTAGTATTTACATCCCCCATTTATTTTTAAAGTGCCCTTGGGCATATACCTCTCTCCACCTGCAAAGGCTTATGTTTGACAAGTGTCTAAATTGAAAGCTACCCTTCCAAAAAGCAAACCAATAAATAAATACAGATGCATAAAAGCTTCTCAATAATGATGGAAGCTCTACATCTTGGAGAAGTTAATTGTGATAATAGAAATGACCTAGAATGGCCAGGATCAAGTTCGACAGACCTGCTGATTATAATTACAAAGTATGGAAAACCGAAATGAGTCACTCCGTTCGGTGACGAGCATGGCTAATATTTCTTAGGGATGGTTGAGAGGTATGTGCCTCAGAGACAAGAAAGGTGGGAAACACATTCCACCTTTCCACACAAGACAATATATAGCACTCTGGGTTTGAAGGGGCAGAGGGGCGGCGGCCCCCTCTGCACTGCACTTAGAACGGCTGAGCTTACCTTGTGATAATAAGATCAGCTTTCTAATCTTTTGCTAAATCGATCACAAAAGAAAGCAAGAATGAGAGACAGAGAAAAAGAGAGAGAAGGAGAGAGAGAGAAAACAAATTCACATTCTAGACATCTGGTTTGGAAAAAAAACTTAAACAATAACATAGGGATTTAAAACGTTCTGATCAAAAAATCATTTTCTGTCATAAGCGATCATCTCATATGCTGTCTTGATGATTTTCAGATCAGCCGCATCATCCAAAAATCATAAATTAAGATAAACCAAATTCACAGCATCACTGTCATCCATAAATGAGTTCTATACAGATGCATGCAGTGTTGCGGATATGTGAATGATAAACAGAAGTGGTCCCCAGGGTCCCTGCTCTGACAGTCGTGCCCCGTCTCCTTGGTGTCAGATGGCAGATGATTCCAAATGCAGGTTGTTAAGCAGACTGCAGGAAATGCCTACTGAGAAATCTTTCCCCCTGACATGTGGGTATGACACCACCAGAGTTATTACAAGAATGTGGAAATAGAGTTACAGTATGTACTATTACTCCACTGATAAAAAAAACCTGCCAAGCGTAAGCAGCTCGCAAAATCCTACCCATCTGTGTATTATTTTTAACACCCTCCCCTCCCTTTCTTAATTTCACAAACACACATTTTGCAATGACTCTAATCTAGAACTCTGTTGCTTCTCACACATCTGCAGTTACCACTTCCTAGATTCACTGCTGAGAAAACAGCAGCCAGACACACAGCACTCACATCAAGACACACTGAATAAGGAAGAATAAATTAACATTGACAAAAGGGCACACTGATCCCCAGATGGACACCTTCCCTGAGATGACTTGTGAAGTTACACATCTCCACTGTTGTGTTACCAGGAAGAGATGTTTCTCTTCAAGTCTCACTTACAGCAATAGAAACCTGTAATCTAATTAGATGAGGTACCAGCCCTCAATATCTGTCAACCAAATGATGTGCAGAAATGTGTAGACCAGCTCTGGCACTCAGTTCGACAGTGTCCCTTTTCCACTGTCAGCAGTACTGTTGGCCTCTGCTAATATAATTACATTGACTTTTATTCAATTAAGTGCCATCCTTGCCTTTAAAAAAAAAGCTACTTTATCAATTGACTCAGGTGTAATGCAATAATAAAGATGAACTCATGGCAGTGCATTAGCTCTGCTGTTCATAACTTCAGTACACGGGTTCATTCGTGGTAGTCGATTTCCATTATGCAACCACAGTTCAAGAGAATTGATTCTTTTATGTTCATTTCTTAATCTATTTCATTTTTGTGTAATAATCCTCCTAAATGCCATATGCAAAATACTAGAATAGGGATAGGAAGAACGTGCTGTGGAAAGCTTACTGGTTCACTCTCATGATGGTGGGTTTGGAGCTATTCTAACTTAACTCCCAGTATTACTGGAGTGGAAAGAGGCAAAGCAAGAGGAGGGAGAGGAGGTAGACTCTTGAGAAAGTCCTGATCCTGTACCTCAGGAGGTTAGCTTTGCCTCTACAGAATGGACAAAAAGCAGTGCTTGATGTTAACAGAGACCTGGACTCGGTCAATCCAAGCCATGAACTGCCACAGAACACTATCCGAGGAGAAGAGACGAAGACCTGGAGTTAACAGCAACTTACAAGTTTACATGGATTAGCAAAACCTAGAGAGGTAAAAAGAAAAGGAAGATGAAGAGACACAGAAAGAAGAGTCACCAAGAGACTATCAGGTATACAAGGAAGAGGATTCTAAAAAGCGGAAGAAGACCAGAGAGTGCCGGAAGTGGGAGGACCCCCGGCAGAGGAAGCAGTGGGCAACTGTCTGTAATAAGGAGCAGGAGGACTCCAGAAAGGAACAGATTTTGAGTTCTCCAGAGATGAGTTTTTCTAGAAAATAAACCTAGTGTTCTGAATATTTGTCTCCAGAAAAGAGGAAAAAATAACCATGAACTAAAACTGTATTAGAACTTATTATACTTTGTAAGAATGTCAGCAGTACAAAAGCTGTTTCTATTTGCATTGATTGGGTATTAGGTAGGTAATACCAATATGAGGAGGCAGCTTCCTCTTAGGAAAAAAAGACTGGGATGAAGACAGAAGGTAAGTTGATAAGTAGAGGGAGGAAGGGTCTGATCTTACTGGGGATCTCGTCAAGACAGTAGGCCAAAATGTAGTTCCAAGAGGGTCACTTTTAAGAACACAAACTCTATCTTATTCAACCTCAGGTCTCCTGCTGCTCAAGTAGAATACTGGGTTGACCAAAAAGTTCATTTGGATTTCCCCATCACATCTGATGGAAACACTCTAACTTTTGATCAACCCAATACTTTGCCCATGGGACATAATTAAAAGTACATTTATTTGACTTCAATCAGTAATAGGCAGAGTCTTAAAGAAACTTTCCCCAAAACAAATTATAGAAGTGAAAACAATGATCCCAAGATTGGAAATGTACCTAAAGATTTAAGAAAAGACACAGATAATATAGCAGAGGATAATCCTGACCCACTCACACCTCACTGTGGTACAAGTTAATGCTACATAACTAGGACATGACACAGTCCTATAACTTGGGCGATGCTTAGAACCACAAATGTTTCTTCTGACCTCTGAGCTCATTCCTACTATTTCTGTACTGAGTTTACCAAAGCCTCTTGAAAACTAAGAGCACCCTTAAAAGCAAAAGGTAATGAAGCTTATATGACATAGAAGAGGTCATGAAACCAGACTTACTCTTTGAAATGCTTAGTGGGAGCACTCTAACTAGATTAAAGTAGACTACCACTCTTTTTTGGTTTCTTTAACGAAAACAAGTCAATTACATCTCAGTTAAAAAAAGAAAATTTTACCATGCAACCACAGAAGACAGCAAATCCAACAGTCAAATAAATGCAAACATCCTTTAGAGAAAGTCAGTCCTGTCTTGAGCTTTTCTTTCCTCACATTTCCCTTTCTAAGCTGGTTCAAATACCTAGTTCAACTTAATGCCATGTTTAACCATAAAAAGAAAAGCACACTGAAAAAGTGTTTTGAGATTTTAACTTTGGTTTTGAGATACAAAGAACTTTTTAAAAAAATAAGAATCTCACGACCAAAGTAGAAAATCAAAATGTGGCCATCAAACTGAATCAAGCTATAGGTTACATAAGAAGCCAAATCTAACCTTAATTCTTAATCAGTTCTGAGCCATCCTAAACTTACTGAACTGAAACAAAATACTTGATAATTAATTGCAGCGCCCCAGGTGAAATGGAACTAAGGCTCCATTTTGGCCTAACTTTTGCCTTTATTTTTTCTGCTTATCTTTGCCACTTCACACACACACGCACACACCTCAAACTGTCCAGAATGATCACAGTGAAGTATACTCAGCAGATACCACCACATATAAATAGTGTATGTGTGTTTTTATGTATGTATATCGGCATACATAAATTTAAGTTCAACCTGTAATATAAAATATAGAATCTAGATGACGGGTTTGAGTGTATTGTTGGACACTGAGTCAATATTCCTGATAGGAAATGTAAAACTGCTCCAAATCCACAGAAACAAAAAGTTAAAACTTCTGTGCCTTGTTTATTCTCTTATCTAGACTGCCATGACACTACCTGTTGTTCTGAATGCCTCAAAAATATTTGTATTCCCATTTATTGATGGTGGTATACTTATAACCCTGTGAAGTCATGATATTTTTGATAGTATACATTTTTGCAAAATAAGCAGGTGCTCCCTAATGTAGTATTTAAAGATTTTCTCCAGAAGATCTGAAAACCATCCCCAGCTCAGGAAATTCAATGTAAAATTTTAGTGAACAATGCTCAACCCCCCCCCCCCCAAAAGTACAGAAGTACATGATAAATGCAAGAAACAAAAGCTAAGCAAATTCTTGCAAATTAAAAGTATGAAATCCAGTCCCTTCAATCCCTTTCAATATAAAACAAATCATCCATACTGGTCACGCAGACAGTTTTCTCTCCATTCAAATTATTCACTTGAAGATAAGCTCCCACCGAACTCTTTAGGGGTTTAGCTAATTTACTGCACAGATACGGCACGTCTGTTGTAATAACAGGTAGGATGTATTGGGGTCGACCATTTATCAGAATTAGACTTCTTTTCTCAATTCACAGTGAATTATGCTGCCTACATGACTCCCCTCTCTCAGAGCCCGCCATCCCCTTACAGCCCCTAATGTGGCAGGCAAACCAAATTGACAGTCTCATCTTGTCAACGAGGGGCGATTCTCCTGAGAAGCCATTTAACTTTGCCGAGGAAGCAATGTATTAATGTGCCTGTCCCAGGAATGTTAATCATCTTCAAGCTTCCGACCTAACTTTGACGTGAACGAAATCACCAAATTTGTTTACTAAATGAATCGTAATATGCTAATAAGAAAGCATGACATATATGGAAAAGCCAAACAGATGGTTTGTTTACTCCACTTTGCAACTTTATAAATGTTGTAACTCTGAAGATGTTAGTGAGAATTATTGGTTTGTTGGCAGAGGCGAATGTGTCTCTCGCATACTAAATCTGGCACTGTGCTACAAAACAATTTGTCATTGCTGTGGAATGCATAAAAAATGTTAATGTAGTGATGGCATTTGGGAAGGCAGATTGGTGGATGGAAAATGTCTATGCTGGATGCTCAGGTTAAATGCAGAACTGATATCCAACGCTGTTCCCTAACCATTTTACTTCTGAGCTGTATCTGACACATCGAGGCTTCTCGAGGGTGCTGATTATTCAATAGATAACCTGTTGCGCTGTAATGTGAGACGTGTGTTACACTGTGAATACGACTGTGTTTTCACAGCATTTGGAAAATTTCTCAATCAGGCAGCTCATATGGTGCTCAGCTTACTACTACTGTTGGGTAACAGAAAGCAAAGCCATTCACCCCGGCATCTTTTAAGGACTTAAATAAAATCTGAGCTACAATTTTGAGATTTATATTTACCCTGGATGAGCTAACTCTCCAGTTTTCCATCCCATGTTTTATCATCTTATACAAAGAGTTCAGAAGATCTATTTCCAAAACAGTAAGAATGCATTTTTCTCTTGACATTCAAACTTTTCTTCTATTTAAAAATAAGCTTTCTTTTCTACTGTGTACAAGATGGAACATCAGTTCCTTTCTGAGATTTTTTTCAAAGGAAATACTTCCTAACTATCCAAGAAGGTTTTATATCATTAAAAAAATTTGTGATCTTTTAAAAAGAGAGCATTAGGGAATGTGTGAGTTCCCCAGGGAACAGGATTTTGTAGGCAATATTATAATTGAGCTACGGCCTTATCTAGAATTCTGTGTTGAAAATGAAACTATTTAAGACACCACAAAAATCTAATTTATATCTTTGGTTAAATGGTGTCAAAACTACCAACAGGAAAACTTCAGTTAAGCAACCAGCAACTATGCTACCTTTTAATGTTTAGAAACATTCAGATTTTTCTGAAATTCTTTTTACTCCTGATTCACACAAGCACAGCCATAGAAGCAGAATTCTGTATGAAGGAGGTGCTTATTGCTTCCAATACCATTAACCACTTCCCCCAACTTCTTAGTCCTATATATACATACTGAGACCATCACGCATCTTGTGGGATTCGCCTGGTGTATCACCATAGAGAGAAATTTCTACCCGTCTGCCAAAGAGAAACGAGAGCAAAGCGAGCTAAAGAAACCTCTGACTTCATCTTGCTGCCCAAGAATCACTTTGGAGCAAGAAACATTAGTGGCTATCCCAGCCTGGCGCATCTCTCTCATTTGAAACATCTCCTCATTCCTGACCAACAAAGAAAATTTCAATAAGGTACTTTTACTGGTTTAACAACAGCGAGCTCTTGGGATTGTCAAAGTGCTAAGCCTTTTCCAAGGAGAGAAGAAATCAGCAGCTCAAATATAATTAACCTTCCATTCTCAATGCAAACTGCCACGCACAGGAGCTCTGCAGTCTATTAGCGAAGTTATAATGGCCAACGGGCAGAAGTGAAATTGGTCAAAAAGTTGGCTGCTGCTGTCATATTTTTGGAATTATGATTAATGGCACTAATAATGTGGATGATTACTGATATGTGTATCTCC
This sequence comes from Okapia johnstoni, assembly GCA_024291935.2. Classification (NCBI taxonomy): domain Eukaryota; kingdom Metazoa; phylum Chordata; class Mammalia; order Artiodactyla; family Giraffidae; genus Okapia; species Okapia johnstoni. The sequence goes on from CM044314.1 coordinate 76,660,653, forward strand.
AGCAGTTTATCATATTGCTCTGGCTGCCTACGTCCACAATAAGCAGGATGCTATCATTTACCTCTTTATTGAAGGCAATCCTTCTCTTGAAGGAGCATATTCTAATTACTTCGTAATGTTTTATGTCTTAAACATTTCGCAGCTCTGGACCTTGCCAACTGCTTCATGTCTACCATTGATTAATTACTGAATGTTTAATCAAAATTTAGAACCTAATGTAGTCATTTATGAGCATGCTGCAGTGCCAAAGTAGTTAGGCTCTGCTCCCAAGTTTGGGGAGTGCTGGGTTAAAAATCAAATCCCAGCCAGGCATGAGGATCCAAGAATTTCACCTTGGGTGCTCTGAGGTTGCCAATTCCATCTCTGCTGATGAATGGAAGGTAATCTAACTACAGGGTAAACAGCATCTTTACCTCCCCTCTCCCCACTGGATCTCTCTTTCCCTCTTCTCCTGATTCTCTCATCAACAGAGCACTGCTGACTGCTTGCTTCTGAGAGCAAGAAGGTTCTCGTGAAAACCCATCTCAAGAACATAGCCTTGAAGTGGTTAAACAAGTGAAAAATAATTTGCTGGGACAAATACATAAGTTTTTTTTTTAATGTGGATTTTTTATGGTACTGTCATACAACCATTCACCGTTGAAGTTAAGTGTTTTTTTAATACCATTACTGAACTGCTGAAATGGATGCTAATATAGCTTGGAGTGCTAATGTCAAGTCCTGGTAATAAAAAAGACAGACTGCTGAATGAAATAATTTCAAGTAAAAAATAGAACAAAAGTGCTCTCTCTCTTGCTCTCCACTTTTATTGAATTGGGACTGACTGAGCCAATTGCTTTAGAAGTCTGTAAAACACAATTACTAGTGAGCGGACTGACCCCCCAGTGCCCCCTTGGTGACAGAGTGGACTAAAAAGCCAGCAGAGTTCGAGCGGCTCCCCTCAGCTGGCCAGCAGACCCATGAGGCTTCCTTCTGAAGGTCTGTTGTTCTCATCGCCCAAATCTGTCTCTTCTGACTGAAAAAAATCTTATTTCCCAATCCATGTGCTAAAGTAACTTCATACATCATTTCCCAAGATGAAGATGTCCATTCTGGCAATTAAGGATGATCTGTCTTTTGATATTCTTTTTTATGTGGTTGTTCACATATAAACACACATATACTTTATGTGGATACAGTTAGATGAGAACGTTAGCATAATTTTTGAATAGCTGGCAATAATTCCAATTGATATATGCAATAGCAAACTGGAGGCAGCACTTACGTATGTTCAGGTTAGAAACACAGCTTTTTTTTTTTCTTCCTAAGGTAAAGTCAAAATAATTAGAGCAAGCAAGAAAAAGAATTAAACTAGAAGTAGGTACCATTTTCCCCCCTAGTTAATAAAAGAAGTAATAAACTCCATAAAGTACTAGAGTTAAGATCACTAACACTTCAGGCATAACAGCTTTTTACCAGGAATTTACAACTCCTGTTTTAATTCAAGCCGCTTGCATTAGGACATAAAATCTAGGTATTTTAAAAAAGTGTAGCTTTCTGTTAAATAACTGAAGAAAAATTGTCCTTTCCTGAAAAGCATTCTTTTTCCCTCTTTCTCAGCTTGCTTCTCTTTCACACATGCACACACACACATCTTGGCACTCAAGAATCAAAGTTAATAAATCCTTTTTTTTATGACATTGTAATTTTCTGGCAAGTGTAAACTCCTTTCATATTCTGCCACATTCATTTATTTGAAGCTTGTGGGAGTCTTACAGCAAAACATTAAATTACTTCTGAGAAGGTTTTTTAAAAAGAGAAAAAAGAAACGCTTTCTAGCCCAACCTTCACAATGAAATTTCAACAGAGAAAGAAAAGTCTGTCTCCTTAGCACAACAACAACAACAACAAATCACTCAGCAAGAAAGGGCTGGTAGAAGCCTCTTACCTTATGCAGAACCCATCTTTGCAAGAAGGATACAAGCAAATACTAATATGTGTGTGAAGTCTCATAACCTGCTTCCAGGTGAGAAATGGCCTTTTTTATTTGTTTAAAAAAAGAAAAGACTGTCTACAAAAACAAATACTTAGAATGAATCATTATGAGAAAGAATGAGACCAAAAAAGTCTAGCAGGGGATCAGATAGATGATGGGAGACCCAAGGGAGACAAATCATGAAGATGACCCTTTCAAAGTGGTGCCATCCTGAAAATTACCACCTATGCATGCAGTATGTACATGCTGATCTAAATGCTATTTCTGCTTGGATTTTCAAGTTCCGGATGAAGAGAGTAGTAGCTCATTCCTTTTGAGGGAAGGTAGGAATACAGGGTATATGGAAGCGTTGCATTTACGCAGTGGAAGTTATATAGCCACAAGAGATTTAATGGTACTCCCATCAAGAGAAATTTGTAAGAACTTCTTTGTATCATGGACAGGAAGTCCTTTGCTCGCCATTAAGCTTTCTTGTCTAGTTGGTAGGCAGTTTGGTAGAAGTGATTGGTGTACTTCTTGGGCTGGAGGAGTGAAAGGTCAGCGGAGGCTTAAATGAGCTTGTCTTACATCCAGCTGGGCCAGCAGGAGGTCATTAGGAAGATCCGAGGCTCATGGTAGGCTTGACAGAGTCTCTCCCTATGATACAAGGAGGCCGTTTTGCTCACTGCTCTTCTCCCAGGATATAAAAAGAACCCCAGAGACAGGAATGACACTGAAGTTTATCTTACTACCAAAGTTTCACTTGAGGGCACAACTAGCAATTACTCAGAAGGGGGAATTTATTTTGTTTGTTTGCCTTTGATGGAAAGTAATGGAGATAAGTACAAAAGACCTATTGATCTCCTGGCTGTATTGTGAAACCAAAAAGAGTAACAGAGGGGGGGAAAATGTCTTCCTTTAAAAGTCAGAGGACCCACTCGACTTTACCTTTTAAAAGAATTCTGGTAAAGGAGAGCTGCAGTTTGGATGGCAAAAAATATAGGAAATGAAAAAGCTGATGCCTTAAAGTGTTCTCTTCTCATACTTGGAGAAGATTAACACACTGTTTGACAGCTAATTGTATTAGGGCAAATATACTAATAGTTATCTTAAATTGGTGCTAAGTGGCTCATTTCTTGGAGGTATTGCCTGGTGAAATCATATGCATTTATTGAAAATCTCTCTTTGGAAACTTACAGAGAACTTTTCTAAACACAGAATGATGGGAAAAATGGATGTTGCTAATGGGAAGGTGATAACAGGAGGCAGGTAGCATGTTTTTGCATTTTCACCTCTGCTGTTAATGTATGCAGTGGCTCGTCAGAGGTAGCTTATGTTAATTTATTCCTGCACACCTGTACAGGGCTGGAAGTCAGGTAATCAAACAAGCAAAAACTATACATCTCTGCTTTTTAGCTACAGCTACCCAGAGGCCTATATAGGAACAAATTTAGTTCTGGAGACATCAGCAGGTTTTAATAAACCAAATACAGATGTCTTACTTCATACAAATCAAGAAGTTTACATGTTTAAATCTGGACGGATTTAAGTAGCAATCAAAGAGAAGGTTTCCACTTGGCACCAATGGTTGCCTCATATTTATTTATAAATCACCCTAAGCAAATATTATTTTGTTTCTAAATTTATTCATGGGGCTGAATCACCTTTCCTACACCTTGAAGATCAAACATAATGCTTACTTTTCTGATAAAATTCAAGACAAACTAGCATTGAGTGGCCACCACTCTCAGAGGGAAGAGAGGAACAAAGATGGTAAAATTCATGTTAAGATGAAAAACAAACAGGTTAAGTATTTCTTTCTATGCAGACCACCTAGTTTCTGTGGACAAAGTCTTCATTATAATTGAGGGAGTTTTAAAACAGCCAATCACTGAAACAGATACAAATAGATTTTTAACATACTAGCAAATGATAAGGAATTCAGCAGAAAAGGACACAAGGGTTTTTATTTTTCTGAATAAAAACCAAATATAATTTATAAATGGGCGTCCCTAATATACAGATGATCCATGGCCACTCAGCTCTCCTGGAGACCAAAATACCAGACAGAGGATGAGAAATGATCAAAGAAAGCCAGGGCCAACCAATTCTATGACACTCTTCAAGAAAATGTCCTTTGTGAAGACTGTAGGTTCTAGGCCAGTTAGAATTCTTCTTCTCAGGGAGTATTTCCATAGGTATACTTCAAAATCTAGTGTGACCTTTGCTGTTCCCTGACAGAAGAGCATCTTAGCAGAAACATCAAGGGACAAACAAGAAAGTAGTACAGGTGTCTAGTGACTGTCAGGTGTCACACTACACACTACTATCAGTATACACTTAAATACTTAAATATCAGCCATCACCTTATAGTTCTATAGTTCTTTACAGGGAAAGTAATTTACATTGTGCTTCTAAAACTCAGAATAAAAATTATCCTAACAGCCACCTAGTGACCAGACGAATTGGAGTTTGTGCATATTAGCTTGCTCTGTGTCATTAGTGTGGAATTACCTTCTTTGCTTTCAAATTTATTAAACTCACACTCATTCACAAATGTACAGAAAGGACACTTCTTATACTTCACTCAGAATCCTCAGCCGTCACAAACCTTGCTTGTGCCCCTCTCTCTCTCATATTCCTTTTGGTGACTTCACACAAAGAATATTATTTTTCAAAAAGCCTTCAATCTGGTCTTACAAGACCTAGAAAGATGCCAAGCAAAGAGTTGGAGATCTCTTATAACTAGCTGCCAAATGTAAAACACAGCATTTACCATCTTTTTACTTCCATCCTGCCACCTGCCTGTCTGAGACCAAACACACAACTCCCTCAAATACAACCATCTTGGAAGAAGCCAAGTAAGACCTGTTTCTCACTCCTGTAAGGTGTTCTAAGCCCAAAGACAAAAAGCCTGCTTTCATAAATAGAAGGAAGAGGGTTTATTCTGTTAGTTTTACCACAGGTAAACCCCTTGCACACTTCGACCCCAACTCAAAATGCCTTCTAATGCTCTGTTTGCACAAGGAAGATGTTGTTGAGTCCAGGATGGATGAGACTCTGGGGAGAGGAGAGAAATGGACACAAGGACAGCAGGATTAAAGACAAAGGTGGATTCTGTTTGAGAAGGTGTGTTGGCTCAGAGAAAGGTAAGAAAACTTAGCCTAGCTTCATAGTGAATTGAAGAGGAAAAAAGCAAGGACATAAAATTCCTGGGGTTCTTGTGACTGATACAGTCAAAGTGGAGACAAGGGAAGAGAAGTCTACTGGGTAGATTTGGGATGTGAGGCAGAGGCTTTGTGAATAAGGAAATCAAATTACAGGTCAACATTAGTTGATGACAATGAAACAGGGGTACAATGATAGTGCAGTTATGTTTCCTGAGATGCAGAAGAGGATGGTATTCAATGGCATGCCTGTTTTTGCTTATTCGGTGGTAGCTATGCTCACATATTAACTCAAGTCATAGACTCAAGGATGAACACTCTTCTTATTAAAAAAAGTTGAAGTATCAAAGTTTCTGCTAAGTGTTTACCCTGAGGTCAAAAGATTTGAGGACTCTTGAAAAGCAAAGTTTCAAGTGAGAATCAGAAGACTTTCCTGCACAGTACCTTTTTTTCCAATTTGCTTTTTATTGTGTGTGACCAAATTCCAGAATTAAAAAGATTTGGCGTGACGTGCTATTTCACCCATATGAAATGTAATCACCTGTCTTCTGGGGCTTGCAATCTCGTGTGGGACTGAACATACATGGGAGAATGTCTGTATTATGCTTCCCACCTGGAATATCCTATATCCTAGTTATCCTGGGCAGTGGTCTCAACTTGTATATGGATGGTCGCCCATGGAACGCTCAATCCTGAGAATAAAATTAGAGACTGAAATATTCTGCTGCTATCAATAAATGTTTTCCTCAGACAGAGCACCCTCTCCACAGTGCTTCCTTACACACTGGGGCATAGAAACAGCGCTTGTGTTTCCCAGTGACTCGATGTAATTGAAAGCGCCAAGCTCTGGGTGTTGCAGCCTGTGGTCCCAGAGCCATTCATTCGAGTGTTATGACTTGCAGAATTTTCAGCAAACCAACTAGAACTGTGATAGGAATTCATGCAAATAAGCTTAAATTTTGGCTTGTCTTCAAACACTCCATTTCCATAAATATTTTATGCAGTTTTTCATGAGTCTTTTATTTTTGTTAAAAAAAAAAAAATCCAATGCATTAACCTCATTATCACAAATGCACTATTTCAAATGTAAAAGAATGAATATTACTTGCAAACGTGGGGAGGGGATGGATATAGTATTTTATTTTATTATTCGAAGTCTAGCTATCTTAACTGCTGTATTCTGGGACTGTCAATGGTAACTTGGAACTGAAAAGAACTCTGTGACCATAAAACATTTTTACAGAACAAGGTAAATGGAGTTGAGGGGGGAGGGAATTTTTTAAGAAGATAGATTTCTCTTCAAAGCATGTTTTGAATTGTATGAAGAAAGCCACTGAATTTTTTTCTCAGAGATTTTGCTTTTAATGCATTGGGTCCCTTGTATTTTAGTAGAAAGGAAAAAGTATTTTCTTCTTTTATTTTTAAGAAGACTGAACTTTTAAATATGGAAAAAACAGAACATTCTAGAGGCAGGTCACTACTTTTCAGTGTACTTCTATTATATGTTACTTTATCAAACAACTCTAGCCACCAGGGAAACACTAGAATTTGGGTGGTAGCTATTTGGAAACTTCCTAGTTAATATTGTTTATTCTACATATATTGATTTTTACCATGTAAAAAATTTTCTCCAGATACATTATTAAAAGACAATGTAAAACCAAAAACTGCATTTGCTATAATGTGATGAACTGTGTGACTCTAGTTAAGCTGGTGTATAATACTCTGCTCATGAGCTTATCTCCACAAGAGGAGGACAACTGTGTTACCCCACCACTGACCACCTTAACACATTCCTTTTATATTACATTTTATTTAAGATTGAAAAAGAACACTGTAGGTTTAGGACCAGCTGCTTCTGTTTAAGCCCAACTGTTTCAGAGCCACAGCTACATACCTAAGGTGTGATGTCATCTGAAGGCTGGACATAATATATTCTAACTGATCCTCAAAGTATATGCATGCCTCCCCTTCTATGCATAATTCCCATGACAGACTATATTTTAGAGATGTGCTCAAAGACATTGTGAAGTTGAAGTAACCCACAATCATCATAACATTTCCCCGTATCAACAATTACTTCGGTCCCATTTTCTTCCGATATTTCTATGACTCTTAAAGAATGCATGGACACACTAAATACTCATGTAAGAATGATAACATTTCTGGTTATACCTACGCAGATGCAGGCTGTCTCGATGTCCTGGACCTATGGTTCTTTCCATCCGTAAATTTCTGTTTCTATATTGGATAAATACGTGTGTATGAAGATAATATATTGATTTAATTATAAAGCCACAAGGCAAAGCAGAAATATATATAACAGAAGCTGCAGCTTCTAAGTGAAGGTTCACGGGAAAGCAGGGAACTGTGTACACAGTTAACTTATTCACACCTAGATGCATGGAAACACACACACACATACACACACACAGAGCACAGAGAAAAATGGCGTGCATTACTGAGTAAGATAGCATATGATTCCGCATGCTTAATCAGAACAAGCACGGACTGCAACAATCCTTCATGAGCATGGCAGCCTGGGGATCACACGGTCACTGTGGACAATCTTTACAGTGCATCGAAACATCTAAGTTGGATTTTTTTTAATGTGTCAAGTCCACCATGACTGGCACCCTCCACCCCCCAGCAGGAGCAGCCAATGGAGATTTACTGACCTGTCTCTGCTTCGGCGAGAGGGGAAGGCAGCGTTGCAGCCAGCCACTGTGCAGACATGCATCTCTTTCAAGTGAACGTTTCTGTAGTGAAGCTTCACGCTGTAGGAGCTTTTGAAACTCTTCTTGCACACATAACAGATTTTAGGGTCTGGGCTAGAACACAGGTCCCCTTCTGGGGAGAACTTCTGAGGGCTGCCGTAATTCAGAGACGATGTAAAACTCTCGTGCAGGGCTGCCATGCTGGCACCCCCGCCATTGTACAGTCCGTACTGGCTCATGTAAAACATGTCGTAAGTGGGATCTGTAAACTCCTCCTTCACCTTGATGACGTCCTGGTGAGAGGGCTCACTGTGGTTCTCATCCGGCCTCTCACTGTTCATCAGGACTTTCTCGCTCACCTCACCGTGCATATGCTCATCCCCCTCCATGGATTCCTCACCGAGTTTGGGCTCCGAAGACTCGGACTCATTCTCATAGTCCCGCTCAGGTTCTTGGTCCTCAGAAGTCATGCTGTCAGCCCTTCTTATTTCTGTCCTTGAAATGCACCGGGTCCTGCTATGCTTAGAAAAGTCCTTCACAGACATGCCCGGACTCATCTCCTCCTGGGAGTGGCAGTGATTGTCATGGCTCCCATCGTTGATCACAGCCCCGCTGTCGTTGGGGTCGTCATCTTCATCGTCAAACTCATCGGCGGTATCGATAATTTCCTTCTCGATCTTCACAGGCATGCTGGACTTCCTGGGCTTCTTCTTGGGCGCCAGGTCGGCGCTGGGCTCATGAGTGGCCATCATCACTACTGGCGCTGCTGGCTCAGAGGGGGGTGGGGGGTGCTGCTCTATGGTACCACTGGTTGGAATGATGGGACTGGTCGGGAGGGAGGTCGGAGGACTCACCATTTCCCCTGGAGTGAGTAAACTTCTATAAAATGGAGGAACTGGTTGGACAGTCTTTAGCCCAGAGAACACCAGCTGGCTAGGGAGAGGGTTCTGTAAGACGGGGTCTAGTGGGGGAGTGGTAAAACCCATTGGGGGCCGGCCGGGGCTCGTGAGTGTGAGATTCGATTTTGTACTTGCTATGACGGGGGTGGCGGCTCCGGATGTGGCCCGGATTAAATCTTTGTCTCGGTTATTCCTTAGCATAGGCATGTGAAGGCGAGGGTTAGGGTTCGCACTGTGGCGGTTACGGCTGCGGAGGGAGCTAAAGACCATATTGCAGCCTTCAATGGTGCACCGATGTTTGATCTTCAGGTGAACGGCGTTATAATGGATTTTGAGAGTACCTTTGTCATAGAACGTCTTCCCACACGCGTTACAGAACACTCTTCCCTTCCGGGAGGCCGACCCCATCCTTCTCATCCGGTGGATCCGGAATGAGCTCTTCGGGTGTTCAGTTTTGGACAGATCACTGACTGGGGCGGAATTCTGAATGGGGGACACGCAGGCTGGCTCGGTTTTGGGCTCCACGTTGGTGATGCTGGTCAGGGCATTTCTATTGGGCGTTTGATCGTTCTTGTAGGGCGTGGGGGAGACTTCAGACTCACTGCTCTCATTATATTCATTCTGGGTCGAAAGGCTGGGCTCCCGCAGCCTTAGTCCTGGTTGCTCTAACAGCAGCCCGTTTGGAGGCAATCCTAGCAGCGGGGCTGAGACCGGGTTTATGTACTGGAATGGCAGCAGGAAGGCGAGGCTGTTCGGGATGTTTTCGAAGTGATGAATGCTGGAAGGGTTGCTGTTCTCTAGATGGGCGAGGAGGCTGGGACTCCTGGTGCGATTATTGCTTTCAATGAAAGTTCTGATGTCTGAGTCTGTCTTTGAAGATGGTACAGCTACGGCCTGCCCTTCTTTCTCCTGAATCGCCATCAGCTCCACAATGGATTTGGTTTCTCCGAACCGCAGAAACTGCTGAAGGGTGATGATTTCCTCTTCACGAGACATGATGGCCCAGCGGTCCAGCACCTTGCCAGCAGCATCCTGGAGGCCACATCAAAGAAACGACAAAGACAAACACAGAAACTTATTGATTGTGCATAATTATTCAGTGCAGCTGAAGGTGCTCTGTCTGCTCATGGAACACCGCGAGCAAGAGCAGAAAACAACATGCAAGCACTGTTAATACAAGTTGATCCACAAAGCAAACTTTTCTGCCATGCAAATGCAGTCATTAGAGTCACAGTTAGAGAAACAGACTGAGTTTAATAATGTCAAAGCAAACAAAAGGTAGACCACTGGGGCTCTGTGATCTAAAATGCCTACACTACTGCTACTTTTAACAACAATGGTCTATAGACTATGCAAGTATTTAGCATATATTAGTACAAGATGTGAACTCTTGCTGTGCAACCCAGTGTATGCAAAAACAAAACAAAACATGGTACCTTAATCTTTATCAAATAGTGACACCATAGGAAGGAATTAGGTACATTTTTCAAATTCTATTTCTTTAACACAATCAGACATGACACTGGATTCAATGATGAAACTTCCTTTAAATAGGAGCTATTATCTGAATTTCTAAATCACGAAGATGAATGAAGTAGCATCACCCCCACACTTACATTGCTATGCTGTATTTCTCCCCTTTTAAGTGGCTGAATTTTAGTATCACATTAGAGTAGGCAATTTCATAAGGTAGAGTAAGGAAACAAAGTAATTGTACTTTTTCTGAAAATTGATTATAATTCTATGATTCCAAGTTTGAGTTAAGAGTATTTGACTTTTTATGATCTTGTTATAAATGACAGTTATAGATATTCAGAAAGTAAACATGTGATGGATTTAGATGGAATAAATGTGTAAAAATATTGTCTCTTAACATCCTGCTCTGATAGTAGAGAGCGTCCACAGAGAATACACATCAGTAATCACCAGACTATGTGTTGTTAAATATACATTAAAAAGCATTTTGCACTTTCATTTTTTCTAGTAACTATGAGATATGCCTGGAGGTAGGACTTAAAAATCCTGCAATGTAATGTCAGGCAATCCATTTCAGTATGGATTGAGAGAAATCTGTTCAAACACTTAAATAATGACTCCATCATCTTCTAGGGCACAGCTCCTTCCCACCAGGACAGGACACTCAGCAACCCTCTGTGAACAGCACTTGTTCCAACCCTTGACAGTTGATTTATGGAAGCACAAAATCTTCTTAAATACAAGACAAGAGCCTTATTAATTACAAAGAGGAAAATCATAACATTATAAGGGAGAAACCTAGCAGACACCACCTTAACCAACTTGCCTAAATGAAGGATCATCACGGACCTTGTGATCTATATACTGAGAAGGACACACTGTGGTTTCTGTGGCATTCTTGCCAAAAAAAATGCATACCTCAATCTAATTATGAAAAAACATCAGATAAACCAAAATTAAAAGGTGTTTTGCAAAACAGCCACAAGTATTCTTCAAAGTGTAAATGTCAGGAAAGGTTTTTTAAAAACGCCAAGAACAAACACTGGTTAGAAATTGGAGAAGACAAAGACAGGACAAATGAATAAAAGATTATAGGGATCCTAGACCAGAAAAAGAACATTTGTGGGACTACTGGTAAAATTTCAGGAAAGTCTCTCAATTAGTGAACAGCATGGTATCAATCCTAATTTCTCGGTTTTTAACAACTGTACTATGCATATGTAAGATGTTACATTAGGGCAAACAGGATAAAGGGAAGTGTACTATTTTTTCAAGAGGGAATTCTCTCTCATAGACAGTTCTACTAAGCCCTGAGATGTCAAATTCTCTCTGGACCACAACTGTATGGTCTGAATCACAACACCTAATTTGATACTAAGGCGATACTTGTCATTTATTTAAATTACTTAAAAAAGAAGCTCTAATAGTTATAAGCCATTCCTTATAAGGCTCATTTCTGGCATTCTATCCTTTTATATGTGTGCTGGTGTCTAGTACTACCTGACCTGCCTCTTGAGAAATCTGTATGCAGGTCAGGAAGCAACAGTTAGAACTGGACATAGAACAACAGACTGGTTCCAAACTGGGCAAGGAGTATGTCAAGCATGTATACTGTCACCTTGCTTATTTAACTTATATGCAGAGTACATCATAACAAACGCTAGGCTGGATGAAACACAAGATGGAATCAAGATTGCTGGGAGAAATATCAATAATCTCAGATATGCAGATGATACCACCCTTGTTGCAGAAAGTAAAGAAGAACAAAGAGCCTCTTGATGAAAGTGAAAGAGGAGAGTGAAAAAGTTGGTTTAAAACTCAACACTCAGAAAACTAAGATCATGGCATTTGGTCCCATCACTTCATAGCAAATAGATGGGGAAACAGGGGAAACAGTGACAGATGTTATTTTCTTGGGCTCCAAAATCACTGCAGATGGTGACTATAGCCATGAAATTAAAAGACGCTTGCTCCTTGGAAGAAAAGCTATGACCAACCTAGATAGCATATTAAAAAGCAGAGACATTACTTTGCCAACAAAGGTCCGTCTAGTCAAGGCTATGGTTTTTCCAGTAGTCATGTATGGTTGTGAGAGTTGGACTCTAAAGAAAGCTGAGCACTGAAAAACTGATGCTTTTGAACTGTGGTGTTGGAGGAGACTTTGAGAGACCCTTGAACAGCAAGGCGATCCAACCAGTCCATCCTAAAGGAAATCAGTCCTGAATGTTCATTGGAAGGACTGATGCTGAAGCTGAAACTCCAATACGTTGGCCACCTGATGCGAAGAACTGACTCACTGGAAAAAGACCCTGATGCTGGCAAAGACTGAAGGCGGGAGGAGAAGGGGACAACAGAGGATGAGATGGTTGGATGGCATCACTCACTCAATGGACACGAGTTTGGGTAAACTCTAGGAGTTGGTGATGGACAGGGAGGCCTGGCGTGCTGCAGTCCATGGGGTCGCAAACAGTCGGACACAACTGAGCAACTGAACTGAACCACGTAAACTGGCAAATACAGATGTCCCTCCCTCATTCGTAGGAGAAATTAGCCTTCAGATTAAACAGTCTCATGCAGTTCTCTGTATACGTCGACACAGTGACTGACTGGATAATCCTGAAGTTGGGAAGTAGCTGCTTTTTTAAAAGTATCGCTTGTAGCAGTGGTCTCCCTTACATCCTCTTTTGGGACAAGGAAGTAGAGGAGACTGTTGGTATTGTAAATAAGCAGAGAAATAAATTGTGATTTTACAGAGATTATCTCATTTGAGTCTTATAATAGCTTCCAGAGCTCGGCAAATGTTTAACAGATGAAACACCAGAGGTGCGACTGCTTAAGGTTGCAAAGATGCTAATTGGGGTCCAGGACTTGAACCCAGAAATTCTGATTCCAGGTTCACTGAACTTACTGTCATCCATGAGGCCATTTCCCAGGTGGGCACCCTGAGTCTGTGATAACAAGGAGCAAGACCTCTCCTGAACAAGGCTGGTCTCCAGATCACTGCCATGTCCTCTTCTACACCATTTTTTCCTTTACCATCAAATCCATTTTCTTGATTATTCTTTTATGAAAGCATTCACTGTGGAAACTCAATCTGAGTGGTGTACAGCCATTTTTACCTCAGGTTCTTCCCAGGTAGCCTGCACCTAAATCTGCATGTTGATACCATACTTACAGAGCTGGCAGCCTCTGATATTAAAATAGGCCTCAGAAACCATAGCAACTGATCAAACCCACCTGAGGCATCTCTTTTCCATCACCCTTCTGTCTTCCCTCCCCTAACGGTACACAGCAGTCCCATATGGTTTCTCTTTTCTCCTGGCCCGCCACAAATGCCTGCTGCTATTTCTAAATCTACTGCCTTTCAGATTCTTTTTTAGTCCTGAGTGGCTGTCTCCACTAAAATGGAAACTGCTATGTTAAACTACTTACTTCTGGTGGAAGAGGTCCAGGTAAGCAAGGTTTAGAACTTTGCTGGTTGCCTGAATGATAAAAGGGAAGCTTTACTTATCATGGTAGCTTTATTTATCAGAAGCATCCATTTATATTTACCTAGAAAGACAACATAGTTTCCTTGTAAACGAATGTGCCTGGGGACAGGTCAAATATCTACATGACATATTCCAATTAGAATCCTCCCAACAGGATACCCTCTGGATCCAGGCAATGTGAATTTCTTTCCAAAGAAGCCATCATTCATCAAGACCATCTAAAGACCATCCCTTTCATAAACAGAGAAACTGCAACAAGAAACAAAGTTGACTGTCTCATGTAATAGAATGGGTCTGAAAGCTCAATGCAAGGAAGGATATGCTTTAGCATATCCTTAGGTTAAAGTAGTTGAAGGGAGTTAGAAATCATCAAAGAAAAACAAGGGAGGCCAAGGTTTTTTGCCTGGAGATCTTGGTGACAGAAGTAATCAGGATCTGGTGCAGTGATTCTTAAACCATGGCTTAAGACACCTCTGTTAAGACTTTCCATGAGTGGCCTATATGCTATCAAAAAGGACCAGTCTGCAAGGAATTGAGAGTAGCTATCTGGTAACTTTCAGGACAATGTGACACTGCTGTACAATGAAAGACATGGTCATTTCTTTTAAAATTAACTGATTTTTACTTTATTTAACTTAAGTATTGGCTCAAGATCGGCTGGGGGAAAACTGGTCCTTCCTCACAGATAGCTTGAGAAGTACAGATCTAAAACCTAGGCCTCCTTATCATGTCAACTACACTTTACCAGAGTGATTGAGAGCCATAAAAAGAATTTGGTCTTGTCACAAAATAAACAGTAATGGAAAAAATTCAGTCTGTTAGGCCACTATGAACATCCTGACCACTTCATACTGGGATGCTGGACTTGTGTATGAGTGAAAAGTCACATCAGAGTGAGTAACTAGATTTGTGTCCTTCCCATTCGTGTTGTAGTTGGTGACTGAGTTACTTTAGGCTCTCCCATTTGTAACCAGAGCTCAGTGACCATTTCATTGGAAATTATTATTTACAAAATGAGGATGATAAGATTTGTCCTGTTAAGTGAAATGCAAAGTATTAGGATAAATATTGTTTTTAATTTTTGGCTGTACCATGCCAGTTTGTGGGATCCTAGTTCTACAACCAGGGATCAAACCCAGGCCTTGGCAATCAAAGCACAGAGTCCTAACCACTGGACCACCAGCAAAGTCCCTAGGATAAGTATTGATTTCCTATGATAATAATTGGCTATCCTATTAATTAGAAGATTTGTAACCAAATAATCCAGAGTTATAAACCAGTTTTACTGGGTTCAGAAACAGTATAAAACATGTAAAATATTTACATCTAAACATTTTAAATGAAAAGACTTCCTTTTATATTCACTGAACTGGTGCTTATATCACTTAGGAGAAATCTGGCACCCAGTTCAATATGGGTCTAGAGGGACTTTCTAAAATCTTTGTCAGTAGGGTCAATGATCATGGTTTCAATGGTTTTATTTGAGCCCCTTTTTCATATCAAAACACCTTGCATGATGCGTGGTTTTAAAACCAAAGTCAAGTAAGATCAACTGTTTTTTTCTTATGTGAGGGAAAGGGAGAATAGAGAAGGAAAGATGTAAAGAGACTGGAGAGAGACCAGATAGAGACTTTGGGATCATTAGACTGTCAGCTGACCTTAAGCCCCGAGAATCTGCTTGA
This sequence comes from Okapia johnstoni, assembly GCA_024291935.2. Classification (NCBI taxonomy): domain Eukaryota; kingdom Metazoa; phylum Chordata; class Mammalia; order Artiodactyla; family Giraffidae; genus Okapia; species Okapia johnstoni. Next base: position 76,676,039 of record CM044314.1, read on the forward strand.
AGGCCAAGAATAAACCTGTTTGTACTCATGGCAGGCCACCAGCATGCTAGAGCACAGAGGGAAACACTGCCTTTCCTTCACACATGGAAATGAGACCGGAACACTAAACATGGCAGAGACCTAGGGCCTATTTGCTCTAGTCGTATTCACATTATGAAAAAATCAGCAAACAGCTTAAAGACCAGCACAGAATAGTTTAATTTTCTACTCTATTTCATGAATTTCTTTCTGTCAAATTTAAGGCATAATTTAAAGGAAAAATCCAAAAACGATTAGCTAAAAACTAAAAACATTTCCCCTTTGATCTAATTTTAAAGCTTTTAATGAAATGCTATCCACCTAAAACAAAATGAGAGGTTTATGAGACATACTTTCTGATATCATGTCTAGATTTGCAAGCATAGTGTGCTATCTTAAGGTATTATTCCATTCCAACTGTATGGGCAACTTATTTTCATGACCAGTTTCCTATTAAGATTTTCTCTTCTTTCTGGGCTGGAGGAAGCACAAGCTGGAATCAACATTGCTGGGAGACATATCAATAACCTCAGATATGCAGATGACACCATCGTTATGGCAGAAAGTGAAGAAGAACTAAAGAGCCTCTTGATGAAAGTGAGAGAGGAGAGTGAAAAAGTTGGCTTAAAGCTCAACATTCAGAAAACTTAAGATCATGGCATCCGGTCCCATCACTTCATGGCAAATAGATGGGGAAACAGTAGAAACAGTGGCAGACTTTATTTTTCTGGGCTTCAAAATCACTGCAGATGGTGACTGCAGCCATGAAATTAAAAGACGCTTACTCCTTGGAAGGAAAGTTATGACCAACCTAGACAGCATATTAAAAAGCAGAGAAATTACTTTGTCAACAAAGGTCTGTCTAATCAAGGCTATGGTTTTTTGAGTAGTCATGTATGGATGTGAGAGTTGGACTATAAAGATAGCTGAGTGCCAAAGAATTGATGCCTTTGAACTGTGGTGTTGGAGAAGACTCTTGAGAGTCCCCTGGACTGCAAGGAGATCCAACCAGTCCATTCTAAAGGAGATCAATCCTGGGTGTTTGTTGGAAGGACTGATGTTGAAGCTGAAACTTCAATACTTTGGCCACCTCATGCGAAGAACTGACTCACTGGAAAAGACTCTGATGCTGGGAGAGATTGAGGGCAGGAGGAGAAGGGGACAACAGAGGATGAGATGGCTGGATGGCATCACCAACTCAATGGACACGGGTTTGGGTAGACTCCCACAGGTGGTGATGGATAGCGAGGCCTGGTGTGCTGCAGTTCATGGGGTCGCAAAGAGTCGGACATGACTGAGCAACTGAACTGAACTGAACTTCTTTCTCCTTCAGGATGAGTTCAGGTATTAAGGCAAGAGGAATGGACTTGTGTAGAAGGTAGAGAAATGATCCCAAGCCAATCCAGCTTGGTACTCTATCAAGTAAAACTGAACTATTAATTGCGGAATTAAAAACTGATGAAACCATGCTATGCAAAACTTGAAACATACGTTTTGCCAGGTTTTCTGATGTTTAAGTCAGGAGACAGGGATCAAGACCATCCCCATGGAAAAGAAATGCAAAAAAGCAAAATGGCTGTCTGAGGAGGCCTTACAAATAGCTGGGAAAAGAGAAGCGAAAAGCAAAGGAAAAAAGAAAAGATATTCCCATGTGAATGCAGAGTTCCAAAGAATAGCAAGGAGAGATAAGAAAGCCTTCCTCAGCAATCAATGCAAAGAAATAGAGGAAAACAACAGAATGGGAAAAACTAGAGATCTCTTCAAGAAAATTAAAGATACCAAGGGAACATTTCATGCAAAGATGGGCACAATAAAGGACAGAAATGGTATGGACCTAACAGAAGCAGAAGATATTAAGAAGAGGTGGCAAGAATACACAGAAGAACTGTACAAAAAAGATCTTCACGACCCAGATAATCACGATGGTGTGATCACTCACCTAGAGCCAGACATCCTGGAATGTGAAGTCAAGTGGGCCTTAGAAAGCATCACTACGAACAAAGCTAGTGGAGGTGATGAAATTCCAGTTGAGCTATTTCAAATCCTGAAAGATGATGCTGTGAAAGTGCTGCACTCGATATGCCAGCAAATCTGGAAAACTCAGCAGTGGCCACAGGACTGGAAAAGGTCAGTTTTCATTCCAAGCCCAAAGAAAGGCAATGCCAAAGAATGCTCAGACTACTGAACAATTGCACTCATCTCACACACTAGTAACGTAATGCTCAAAATTCTCCAAGCCAGGCTTCAGCAGTACGCGAACTGTGAACTTCCAGATGTGCAAGCTGGTTTTAGAAAAGGCAGAGGAACCAGAGATCAAATTGCCAATATCCGCTGGATCATCGAAAAAGCAAGAGAGTTCCAGAAAAACACCCATTTTTGCTTTACTGACTATGCCAAAGCCTTCGACTGTGTGGATCACAATAAACTGTGGAAAATTCTGGAAGAGATGGGAATACCAGCTCATCTGACCTGTCTGTTGAGAAACCTGTATGAAGGTCAGGAAGCAACAGTTAGAACTGGACATGGAACAACAGACTGGTTCCAAATAGGAAAAGGAGTACATCAAGGCTGAATATTGTCACCCCGCTCATTTAACTTATATGCAGAGTACATTATGAGAAACGCTGGGCTGCAAGAGGCACAAGCTGGAATCAAGATTGCTGGGAGAAATATCAATAACTTCAGATATGCAGATGACATCACCCTTAGGGCAGAAAGTGAAGAAGAACTAAAGAGCCTCTTGATGAAAGTAAAAGAGGAGAGTGAAAAAGTTGGCTTAAAGCTCAACGTTCAGAAAACTAAGATCATGACATCTGGTCCCATCACTTCATAGGAAATAGATGGGGAAACAGTGAAAACAGTGGCAGACTTTATTTTTGGGGGCTCCAAAATCACTGCTGATGGTGATTGCAGCCATGAAATTAAAAGACACTTACTCCTTGGAAGGGAGGTTATGACCAACCTAGATAGCACATTTAAAAGCAGAGACATTACTTTGCCAACAAAGGTCTGTCTAGTCAAGGCTATGGTTTTTCTAGTGGTCATGTATGGAAGTGAGAGTTGGATGGTGAAGAAAACTGAGTGCCGAAAAATTGATGCTTTTGAACTGTGGTGTTGGAGAAGACTCTTGAGAGTCCCTTGGGGTGCAAGGAGATCCAACCAGTCCATCCTGAAGGTGATCATTCCTGGGTGTTCATTGGAAGGACTGATGTTGAAGCTGAAACTCCAATACTTTGGCTACCTCATGTGAAGTGTTGACTCATTGGAAAAGATGCTAATGCTGGGAAGGATTGAGGGCAGGAGGAGAAGGGGACGACAGAGGATGAGATGGTTGGATGGCATCACCGACTCGATGGACATGGGTTTGGGTAAACTCCAGGAGTTGGTGATGGACAGAGAGGCCTGGCGTGCTGCGATTCATGGGGTCACAAAGAGTCGGACATGACTGAGTGACTGAACTGAACTGAAACAAATAGTGGGAGATATACACAAAGGAATACTACTGGGAAATAAAAAGGAATAAACTATTGATAGAAACATAACCTTAAGAATGAAAGAAGTCAGATCTAAAAGATAACAGATGTTACTATGCCAGTCAGAGGAATCATCCTTGAAAAGTAAGACTACAAGAAGAGAAATGAGATCAGTAGTTGTCAGGGCCCAAGGGTGGAAGAAAGGACTGACTGTAAAAGAACAGTGGGAACTTTAGGCAGTGATGGAAATGTTCTATATATCCCAAGGCTGATGTATATATGACTATATAGGTTGTAGACTTAAAAACTCCTAGGTTTTTTGGCATGTAAAGTATACCTCAATGAAGCTGACACAAAACATTAAACTATGAAAACTGCATGAACTCTCACACTCAGAACTCAACATTCACAACTTTCTCCATTTATATATAGACCATCTTCTTGTTCCCTGCATTCTGCTGTAACCAGAAAAACACATGCTCCCTCCTCCATTCCTCCTATCTGTAGGGGGTACACAACAATTCACTGATGTGGTGAATAAACAGGAGAATTAACCTAAAAAGACAAATGTGTTACATTTTTATATGTAAATTTACAATATATTACTAACTTAGAAACAGCTTCATATCCACTGGGGTGCACGCTCATGTATTTTATGAAAAGGATGTGTAGTCATAAAAAGTTTAGGCTGCTTCACTACGGAGCTAATATTGACATATGGCAGACACGGACCGTGCGCACACGTCTTCATACACACTTTGGAAGACGTTGAAGAGGAGTCTGTTAATTCACCTAAGCTCCCCTTCACCTGTCTTTATGCTGGCCTCTTGGTTAGGTGGACGTGTGTCAAGGAAGCGACCCAGAAATTAGGAAATCGATCATTTAACTGGTAGGTCACCTCAGGGGGAAGTGGTGAGCTCGGACTATTATCTCAGATGTCATGAACAGGGCCATTCCTTCAACTTCATATTGGCGTGTGGGGGGTTGCTGCAGGTGAGAGTTCATGGATACCACCTGAGCATTGGGTGGGGCTGGATGTGAGGGCTGAAACCACTACCTATAGCTTTACCAAAAAAAAAAAGTCCTATAGAAGTTATAGAACTTTCAGTCCTCTTCTCTCCTTTTCACCTACGAGCTACCTGTTTTAGAACTCATGTGGGTCCATATGTGACAAGCAGATATTTCAATTTTAAATTGTTCCTCTAAAATCAAGTTACTTTTAAACTTCCCTTCAGCCAAAAAGGTTAACTGGTCTGGGTATTCTCCACATATATCAGAGCCACTCCCCCTCTTTTTGTTAGGGGGGGGGGATGGCCAATTATTTATTTATCTAATTTACATGACTCGGCATGGGTTAAAATTTCGGTGTCTGTGTGCCTGCACATGTGTGTGTAAGCAAGCAAGAAGCGGTGGGGGCGGGGGGTGGTGTGCAGGAGGGGGCGGAGGAAGAAAGATGGTAAAACAACAAAAAACGCTTATTGAAAACAACAGATTCTGGTAAGCACTTGGGGAAGATTTTGTAAGCAATACTGTGATGATTTTTGAGAAACACTTGAAATTATGTGGGGAAACAACTTGGCATGCTTATTTGTTTTAGCAAATTTACATTTAAACACATATTTCTGGGAGGGCACTGACTGAGAAAGATGAACCACTACCATATACAGTATACAGGAACAGTCTGCTTGTGTAAGTAAACAGAATTATACTCTTCTTTATTCACAGAGTTCTTTCAAGTGAGTGGGCTTTTCCAGTGTTTCAGGCTAATATTTCCAGGCCAGTTGAAACAACTATAATATCTGTAGGCAGAGTGAGGCATGCTCATTTATACCATGATTGCACCAAATGGTTCAAATTAGACTTGATAAGAAAAAAATCAAATTTGTTTTGGGTAATAAAAACTACCCGATTTCCATCATTTGGAAATTTGTGTTTTGCAGAATTTCTCAAGAGCATCACTTTACCTTTTAAATACACTGTTGACCAGTCCATTCTTGTTTCTTCTGCCCCTCCCCAGGACAGAAGGGTTCCATGAGAAAGAATCAACAGGGTGTGGTACAGAAAAAAATGAAAACTTGCAAAGAAAATTCAAGACTGGACTTTGTTAACATTAATACACATTTATCCCTTCTGGGAAACAAATATGCTTTCCTCATCAACCCAAGCCCATCGATGTCATGAAATGTGTGCACAGACATCAGAGCTATGTATATATTGGCCGGCTGTGATTACAGAAGCTGGTGCTAAATTCAGTATGCATGGATTATAAAGGACTTGTCTGAAGTATCTTTCCAACTCCTCCTTTTTCCCCCAAAGGAGAAATGAACTTTATAGGAATATCCACCACTAGTTAGAACGACAGAGCTCTCAAAAAACTTTGCCTTAAAGAATTTTCTGTCAAGGTGAGACTCTTATTAGTCCTTGCTAACACAGGTCTGCAAAAGTTACTTATCACGTACATGTGCATGTACACAAATATGTACCTGTAAAGAGACTACTATCCTCAGGTCACTGCACAGATCTCATTATAAATCAGTCTTCTTATAAGATGAAAAATGCTGAATCTTGAAGAATTGGTAGTATACTAAGGAAAGGCATATAAATTACTTGCAAAAAAAAAAGTACAGAATTAAGGAATTCATCTCCTTGGATGAAACTAGAAGTTTGAAGGAAATGGCCCTTGACTACAGTTGAGAGCAGAAGGAAAAGACAACATGGTAATTTTATGTAATTTTTAGGCATGGCTCTGACAGATTGTTCAAGAGAGAAATCCCTACCATTTCTGTTTCTGATCCATATTTGAAACTTCTTTTCAGTGAAGAAGGTATCTTTTAGAAGAAGAAACAAATTATTGAGAAATTGAACAATACATCCTCCCAAAATGACCACCTCTCAAACCAAGAGGAATCAAAATGCGAAGGCATTAGTTTTAAATGGCTCTTCTGATTTTTTTTAAGTATATTGTTTGACTTTTGATATAAAAATTTACTTTGTTATAGAATGTTCTTGATTATGGACCAGATGAGAACATATAATTCATAGAGGACTATTGCTTTTTTCCTCAATAACCATCTGTACAGCAATTTTATTTTAAAATCTGATAGATCACTCCAGGGTTACAACATATCTAATCACAGAAACTCCAGCTAAGCTCTGTTAAAGGCCTGTCAGGATTTCTTCCCTGTACCCAGGAATTTTAGCTTGTATGGCTTTAAACCAGCTCCATGCATTTCTTCTGTGGGTATTTATTCGCAAATAAAGCAAGTGCCTTGCTTTGCCATCTACAGAATTTTCAGAGGTGTAAATTACTTTCCACAATGTCTAGTATTGCACTTCAAAGAGTCCAAAGTTATTTTTCAAATTACCTAGCTCCACTGTAAATCAAATCTGAGAAACTTTTAAAGACACAATACATTTTAATAATTAACAATGGTATCTTAAGAATCATTTAAGTTTCAAAATAGGAAATCTCAAATCCAGCAGATCTTTACTCCTAGAAGATGAACCTTTAATATAAAATTACCTGTGCATCTTTAAGCACAGAGTATCTAACTCTGAACTTACAGGCTAAAAGAGAATTTGGATCTTAAAATTTCAAATTTTGGTTATGCTTAATATAACCTCCTCATATTCAACCTTAGAGGAAAATAAAGAACATAAGCAAATGACACCTGAATTCTAGTCTTCGTTTGGCCAATGACCAGCTCTGTGACTATGAAGTAGCCGGTACCTAGTTTCATTTTCTTACATGTAAGTAAGAGTCCTACTAAACTTGTTGGTGGTGTTTAGTCGCTATTGTGTCCAACTCTTTTGCAACCCTATGGACTGTAGCCCACCAGGCTCCACTCCCCAAGGGATTTCCCTGACAAGAATACTGGAGTGGGTTGCCATTTCCTTCTTCAGGGAATCTTCCCGACCCAGGGACCAAACCTGGGTCTCCTGCCCTGGCAGGCAGATTCTTCACCGAGCCACCAGTGAAGCCCCACTAACTTTCTAAGCCTTACTGAAAAAAGTCACATTCCCTTATTTGACTATGTATACCTAGAATCTGGACACACAAGACATTTCAATTAAAATGTTTCCCATCTTAAGCTAAAATTTTTCCTTTCAACCAACTTGTGTATGTACAACTTATTTTTGGAACATATGTGTTTATGACTGAAAATATGCCACCATCTGAGTTACTGTATGGTCCCATAATCTGCATACTTCTCTTGACGCTTTATCAGTAATGTGATTAGAGGTAGTAATTCTTCTGGATTACTTTTTACTCCTGGTCAATTTAATGATCTGTTCAAGTGAAAACTTCGCTTGTGTAGGGAAACTGCTTAGGAAGTTCCTTCGAAGCCCCCATATCACTGTATCAATAGAGTTTGTGGAAATACTGTAAAATATGAGGCTCAGCCATTCCAAAATAAATGTTATATCTCCATCAAGCTATATAAATAAATATCTGTAGTTCTCCTGTGATCTCTGGAGTTCTGAGAAACAGCAGTATCTGTATGTAAGACTCTTGCCTCAATTAAACCTTTTAAATAGACCCAAGTTACTCTTTTGGAGATGATCACCGTGAGATGCTAGGGGTAAGTCATTTTGTGGTTCAGGACAGCAAAGGAACAGTTTGAAATCCTCAGAGAAAACACTAGAAACAGGAGGAAGGAGAAGGATGGGCCCTGCAAGTGGTCTTGTTTTCTTCTCCCCTCAGACATAAAGATAAAACCTGAGTCCTTGGACAGCTATAAATCTGCTTGCCTGGCAATAAACACCACTCACCAGAGCCTGTGCTAGCATTTTTGCTTTGAGCTTTACATCTTCTAGTTTACCTTTCTTTCCATAACCAATGTTCTGCCACCAAGCTTGTGGAAAGCCTCCGTCTGCCCAGGGGTCTGTGCTGAGGTTTTATGTATCTAAACACAAACACCAGAAAGACCCTGGCATTTCCTGATGGGCTTTGCTATAATGTCTGATAAACAGCAAAAATGGATGCAAAAAAAAACCAAATTTTTTTTTTCTTCTCTCACAATGAGGATGATTTTCCACATTTGGTAAGGGTCAAAACCTTGGAATGAATTCAAGGTCACAACCTTCAATCTTTGTATGAAGTTTGTCTATACAACCAAGATCCTCAGTACTCATATCCCAGCTTCCAAAGCTTGAAAGGCTGATTCTAGCTCACATATTATACTTTGAATCGCTCCACAACTGAAGCTGACTGAACAACCCTAAGGAACTTTAACATATTCATTAGGATGTGAGGGAGCAGGGGGAGAAAGGAACTGAACACTCACTAAGCAGTATTCTATACAGCATGTGGAGGAATGAGTGTGTGATTGAACAGAGAGATGTATTGGGAGATTTAACTTTGTTCTTCTCTGGGTATAAGAATAGCAGTAGAACACAAAGATTAATTTCCTGCTTTAGCATTCATCAGGGAACAACACATTATTACTTGTAACACATACACGAGGCTGTTGATGGATATACTTTCCTTTGATTGCTCAGATTAAATGTGTTCCTATAAAAGGCACCCCCACACGTGTGTGTGTAATTATCAATCTACATACGCGTTATCAGTTTGTGTTTCTGTGTATTTCTAAGCTATCAGTGTAGCTATTAGACATTTTATTTGGCCACAAAACAGAGGTGATTGGGGGTTGGCGGCTGATTGAAGAAATAGAAGATCAAAAAATGTAATCATCAGGGTAAATAATCAACATATGGTACTATAACGCCAAACTCAGAATTCCAAAATAGAGGAGGGGGAAGCATGCATTACGGAGCACAAGGTAATAACTGCGTCTGCATGCCTTAATACCCTCTTGTCCCAGCAGTCCTGACTTTCGAAGCAGCCCACTTCTCCACATTAACGGTAGTCATTTGGAGAGCAGCAAACGTGCCATTAGAAGCACTTTTACAAGTGTATATTCATCCACCAATTAGCTTAATGTGGCCGCTTTCTGCATATTTTCTATCCAGGCTTGCACAAATCTTATTAATATTTCCCCCTAGCGCTTTGACAGATTACCTTGTCATTACGCATCCTGGAGCCTTTTAAACAATATGGGTAAACTACTGTTTGTGAGGTTAATGACAATTATCCCCTAATTACTGCATAAGTCACTCAGTCCACTTTATCTCATAGGCAGGGTTCTGCTCTGTGTATCTGCCATTGTGTCACCGTAAATGAATCTTGTATTGCTATGTTTATCTGCCACTGCCTTGTAAATTATACTGACAGAAGAATGAACAAATTACTGCATGTCATCACTTAAATACTGCTTCTGAAACTGGGAAAAAAAAAAAAAGCTTCGGCACAGAGCTTGAATTGTGATTTTAGCAGATCATTAGTAAAAACATATTTAATGTTTTCTGCTATATTTCAAGGCAGATGGCTTGGAATTTATAGTGAAATCATGACGGCACTGGGGGTAAGTGGAAGGTGAAGAGCAGTGGAAGTAAAAGAAAAAAAAAAAGGTGAAAACAGAAATAGAAATGCCAACCCAACCTCCTGAATGCATTTCCTATCATTCTAACAGCTAATATGGTACTCTTGAACTATTTCCCAAGATTTTTCAATTCCAAATCAAATTCCATGGGTTAGGGATAAGCTACACTCTTCAGCTAGGATATTTTCTGTGGGGGAGGGGTGTAACTTATAATCAGTCCAGACATCAAACACGGAATCTGTGTAATTGAGAAGAGAGACTGTAATGAAGGCCACAGGCTAAGCCAATTGCATTGACGCATTTTTAAACATCATTAAACAGATTCACAAATACTGCTTCCAAAGTTGCACTGGAAATTGTTTAACAATGATTACATCAGTGAAATTAGTTTAGTCCTCCTTACTGCCTCAGGGTGACTGTATCTGCTCTGATATAATTTACACGGAAAACAGGACAGTCTGAGTATCTTTAAATTTAAAAATGTAAGCCATATTGAGCCAACTACAAATAATTTAGAAGAATTTGTTTTTAACCAGAAATCTGTGATTCTGAAGATTATCAGGTGAACAAATGTTTGCATGAGAACGGGAAGAAACAGTTGGTTTCCTAAGATGACTGTCATTTAATGAGTGTCTTAAAACATTGTGAAATGAGAAACATTCAAAATGCCTCCATTTAAATGACACCAGGGTGGTTGACAATTGGCAAGCTTAAGTGACAGAGCCATCTGAAGGATAGGTGTGTAGAAAGCTGGGTGTGTAGAAAGCTTCATCAAATCTGCCTTAGGAAAGCCCCGAGTGTATAAAGGAGGGCCCACAGCACTGATGATAACGCTATTTGGTGGAAGCATACACGCATGCACAGACAGGACCTTCTGGTGCATTCACTAAAAAGGGTGGAAAAAAAAGTTGCAGCAGAGAAGAAGGAAAACAAGAAAGCCAGAGTTGATGGCCTGACCCAGGGGCCTCAGGGATCCCAAGCAAACCCCTAGGGGCTCCCTGTGATCCCCTAAGATTGATCTTAGTGTCTGTCCTGCGTTCAGTCAATGCAGGTTCATTCAAGCAAGTGCTGCAATCAAATATGAAAGCGCCATACAATGTTCTTTGCTTTTAGTGTGTTAAGCCAAAGTTAAGAGTTGCATCAGTTAATAGCAGTTAAGACTAACATCACCGTGATAACCACTAAGGGGTTAAAATTTTCCTGACCTTTTTTAAAAATAAAGCTAAGCCACCTATGGATACAGAACTGAGTAAACTAGATTTCTTTTCATTTTTTTTTCTTTTTTGGGAAGTGCATTTCTAAATCATTAATTTCCTTTTTCTTTTAACACAGGATTTTCTTGCCTTTAAAAAAAACCAAAAAAAAAAAAACCACATTGCTAATGGTATAGCCACTCTGCTTGGTTGGGGATAGGGGGAGACGGTCTGCATTTAGGGGTGACAAGCTCTTGTGTCACCTCAGAGAAGAGGAGCACAAACAGTATTTTCTTGAGTTTGTGAAGTCAATGATAGTTATAGAAAGGGAGACAGTCCTGGAGGGATCAATATAAATGCCCAAAGGTACCTGGGTGTCAGGTAACAGATGAAGACAGCCTTTAAGAAAACAAATTGGATTTCCTTGCTCACTTTAATCCACTCTTTACAGACTTTCATCAAGTTTCCAAAAACTGAGACTCAGAATATTTCATTCCCCTTCCTGGCAAACTTTCAGGGGGTTCCTATTGTGCAAAGAATAAAAAATTCCCTTACCTGGCATCTGAAATCCTTTAAGGTGCTAATGGTAAAGAACCTGCCTGCTAATGCAGGAGACATAAGTGATGTGGGTTTGATCTCTGCGTTGGGAAGATCCCCTGGAGGAAGCAATGGCAACCCCCTCCCGGATTCTTGCCTGGAGAATCCCATGGACAGAGGAGCACCTGGCAGGTTGCAGTCCATAGGGCCACACACTGTCGGACACAACTAAAGTGACTTAGCACACATGCACAATATAAACCCAATCCACCCTTCCTACATCATCTCCTGCCAGGACCTCTGAACTCCAACTGCAAAGATCTTCTTACCATAAACACCAAGTTCAGTAAAATCTCACCTGCTTCTGAACCCTCTGCTTCTGACACATTTCCATCCTTCAAGGTCCAACTGAAATTAACCTATGAGATATTTCCTATCCTACCCTTTTCCTTCCTTCTCCCCACTCCCAAGAAGAATTACCTGCCCCTTCAGCGATCTGCTTATATTTCTATGTCATGTGTATCTCTTTATCACAAGATTATTGTACTTTATATCCCAACTGCCAGGATGAATCAATACTGAATGAATTCATTAGTATTATGAATGCAGGAGTTGGGAGGCAATTTAGAGGTCATCTAATACCACTTTTTAATTTTACAGAAGAGAAAATTAACAAGTAGCTTGCCCAAGATCAGGAAGCCAGAGTGTGAGGAGCTGACGTGAGAGAATCTGTCCAGCTCCTCTGAGCCAGCCTAGTGCCTTTCTCACAATACTGTCCTTTTCTTTTATGCTGGTGTAAGGACTCTTGACTCAGGACAGAGAACACCGACTGTACTTTACTTCCATGCGCTGGGTATGAGTAGATTCCAGTCAACTGGGAGTCTCTTCAACCCCACACTAGCCCTCCCTGGAAGCCATTTTCCCCTGGACTGGACTCCCCTGCTGACCATCAAGAAGATGTCCAACACAAATGTGAAGTCATTCCCTAAGACCACTGGTGCAGGGAGGTGGCTTCACTACCAGTGTGCTGGGGGTGAGAAAAAGTTAAGAATGTCAGCTTTAGCCATATTAATATGCATATATATTTTTTTTCTCTGAAAGTACCAGAAAATTATCTATTGCATTTGGAAAATGCTTTTGGCAATGGCATTACATTTATGTTGGACATTTTCAGGATCAGTTTTAAATCCTGGCATACAAAGGACTAGAAGGCAAATGTAACAGTGTCCTATACATGTATTTGCCTACAGAGTGAAGACATGCATTAAATTAGTCAGTTTAATATTAGACACAGAAATGACAAACCACTACATTTAGAGATGTGTGTGCATGCACATTCTTTTTTTCATTTTGTCTGCTGAAAATGACTATACTTATTAATTCCTGAATCCTCATCTACCTTCCCATCAATCCTGCCATCTTTCATCTCTAAATTGCATCTACTTTATCACTTTTCTGAGAAAAATATTACATCTGAGGTTTTCTTTAGGGATTCTGCCTCTAGACCCAGTTGCTCAAGAAAAACTGTTATCTGAATTCTGAAAACAAAACAAAATCTGAAATACACTAAGGCATGGAGGCAACTGAAAATGCTATTTTCAGGCTCTGAGTTTGCTTAAATAATACATAGTTGACCCTTGAACAATGTGGGGTTATTATTGACCCTCTGAACAGTCAAAAATCAGCATATAGCTTACAGCTAGTCCTCCATATACAAGGTTTGATTCCTCTATCTGTGGCTCCATATCCAAGGATTCAACAAATTCTGGAATATGTAGACTGTTGTATCTACTATTGAAAATATCTGAGTGTTAAGTGGGACCCACCGGAGAAGGCAATGGCACCCCACTCCAGTACTCTTGCCTGGAGAATCCCATGGACAGAGGAGCCTGGTAGGCTGCAGTCCATGGGGTCACTAGGGGTCAGATACGACTGAGCGACTTCATTTTCACTTTTCCCTTTCATGCACTGGAGAAGGCAATGGCACCCCACTCCAGTATTCTTGCCTGGAGAATCCCAGGGACAGCGGAGCCTGGTGGGCTACCGTCTATGGGGTCGCATAGAGTCAGACATGACTGAAGCGACTTAGCAGCAGCAGCACGTGGGACCCACACAGCTCAAACCTGTGTTGTTCAAGGGTCAACTGTAGTCTCTGAGCTTGTCTTTCTCATATATGAAATGGATAAAAATAGCTACCTGCTAGGGCTCTGAGCCAACTCATTAGAAAAGACCCCGATGCCTGGAAAGATTCAAGGCAAAAGGAGAAGGGGGCAGCAGAGGATGAGATAGTTAGATAGCATCACCGACTCAATGGTCATGAATTTGAGCAAACTCTGGTAGATAGTGGACAACAGAGGAGCCTGGTGTGCTGGTGGTATGCTGCAGTCGATGCGGTTGCAATGAGTCGGACACAACCTAGCAATTGAACAACAACAAAGGGCTCTGAGGGTTAAAGAAAAATAATAATGCCTACACTTTTTTGAGCACTTACAATGAGCCAAAGAGGCCTCTAGGTAACATACGTGTATTATGTTTATCTACACTCAAATCAGATTTGAAGTACTATTACCAGACCCACTTTATAGATGGGGAAATTGAGGCACATAAAAGTTCATTAACTTGCCTAAAGTCATAAAGCTAGCAATTTCTGGAGCTGGGATTCTAATCAGTGATCTGAGTCTAGAAGTACACTGAAACAGAAGGCACTCCTGTTTGCCATCCCCACGCAAGCCTCCATCAGGGCCTGTTTTTCCTTCCCACTGTTCTCTCCAAACTGAAATCCAGGCTTGGATAACTTAGCTGTCCAGTCACATACCTGTCTCTTTATACCTATTCTCTCAAGCTTAGTGATGTCCCACATTACTTCCTAACTGGATTATTTTAATCATTCCTCATTCTTCCCATTTACTCTTTTCATCTCACTTATATTTTGACTACATTCTGATGTCAAGTTGCATTCCCTAAGGTACATCTATGGTCACAACTTTTCCCTCAAAACTAAACTTCAACAGCACCCCCCACTAAATGATTTAAGCATAAATTCTTCATGCTAGTATTTAAGAACTGCCCTCATCTAGCTTTTAAGTCTTGCTTCTTTTGTGCACACTCTGTCACTGGAAACTGGACAAATCAACTATCAGTGTACACACTATGCTTTCTCACCACACCACATTTTTGTCTATTCTGTCTCTTCCACTTGGAAGGCTGGCATCAATTTTCCAGAGGCCCACTATCAGCCAAGGCCCTCTTTTCAAATATTACTTCTATCATAAATTCTATGATCTACCCAGAATTCCCATCTGCTTTTCATGTGATTTTTATTTTTACCTCATTCCATTATATTGGTTACATGCAATTTCAGAAAACTAAGATCATGGCAATCGGTCCCATCACTTCATGGCAAATAGATGGGGGAAAAATGCAAACAGTGGCAGATTTTATTTTCATGGGCTCCAAAATCATTGCAGATGGTGACCACAGCCATGAAATTAAAAGGTGCTTGCTCCTTGGGTGAAAAGTTATGACAAACCTAATGTGTGTGTGTCTTAGTTGCTCAGTTGTGTCCAACTCTTTGACACCCATCAACTGTGGTCCACCAGACTCCTG
Organism: Okapia johnstoni; assembly: GCA_024291935.2. Taxonomy (NCBI): domain Eukaryota; kingdom Metazoa; phylum Chordata; class Mammalia; order Artiodactyla; family Giraffidae; genus Okapia; species Okapia johnstoni. The sequence goes on from CM044314.1 coordinate 76,691,312, forward strand.
TCCATGGGATTCTCCAGGCAAGAAAACTGGAGCAGGTTGCCATATTCTTCACGAGATCTTCCTGACCCAGGGATTGAACCCAGGTCTCCTGCATTGCAGGCATATTCTTTACTGTCTAAGCCACCAAGGAAGCCCATGACAAACCTAGACCGTGTATTAAAAAGCAGAGACATCACTTTGCTGACAAAGATCCATATAGTCAAAGCTATGATTTTTCCAGTAGTTATGTATTGATGTGAGAGTTGGACCCATAAAGAATGCTGAGCATTGAAGAATTGATGCTTTCAAACTGTGGTGCTGGCGAAGACTCCTGGGAGTCCCTTGGACAGCAAGGAGATCAATCAATCCCGAGGGAAATCAACCATGAATATTCATTGGAAGGACTGATGCTGAAGCTTAGCTCCAAAACTTTGGCCACTGACTTTGAAGCTGAAGCTCCAATACTTGGGCCACCTGATGCAAAGAGCCAGCTCATTGAACAAGACCCTGATGCTGGAAAAGATTGAGGGCAAGAGGAGAAGGGGTGACAGAGGTTAAGATGGTTGGATGGCATCACTGACTCAATGGACAGGAGTTTGAGCAACCTCCACAAGTTAGTGAAGGACAGGGAAGCCTAGCGTGCTGCAGTCCATGGGGTCACAAAGAGGTTGGACATGACTTTGCGACTGAACAACAACTTGCAGTGTAGACAGGCCCTTGAGTAGAAAGGCTCCACAGTACTCATCTTTATATCCCTATAGCAACTAGGGTTGTGCCTCACACATTTTAAGCAAATGACTTTGGCTTTATACCGGTTCATTTCTGTTGACAACTGATCACTTGTAATTTCTGTAAACCCACTATTTTCTTTAGATGGATGCTTACTAGATATCTAAAAACAGTATGAGTCCAAAACCTAAGCTGTCCAATATCTGGTTAGGCAGTCATATACAAAAGCAGATATCCACAGGTTTTATATTATGTACTTAAGAAATAAAAATATATTTTCTAACACAAGAATTCATTTTTCTCAAAATATTTTGAGTTCTTGGTTGGTCCTATGCTTCCAACTTCATTTTATTTACTGGATTATTTACAGGTTTAGGGACAAAAAAGTAAATTTTCTAAAATGCAAAAGGAAATGACAATACAGAAAGAGTGACTTTCACAGGAAAGTAAGCTAGGAGGGGGAAAAAAGGAAATTTTGGAATAAGAAACTAAGTATTAGAAAGGGAGCTCGAAAATGCATACACAGAATATGAATATACATTTAAAATTTGATAGACTATAAATGATTTCCACTTGTGGCCAACAGTGAATTACTCAATGTTAAAACTGAATATCAGAACATTTAAAATGATTTGATTGCAACAGTAAGTAGCTGAATTCTGGCCAGGGTTTTAGGAATATCAGTATGAGCAGACTGGGCAGAGAAAAGGAGGAGACAAAACTATAGAAAGATTTGGTAAAACTAAAAGGGCAAAGAGAAAATTAATACCTAGGTATATGAAAGTAGAGGCTGGGGTAGTCAATTTTGAATATATATCAATTTAATTCTTAATATGGAACTCTGGTTGTGTGCCAGAAGTAAAATACACAGGATGGGGAGTAAGAAAGCATAGAAAATATATGTAAATGAATTAACATGAAATGTATTTTTTTTTTAAAAAAAGAAATATTACAGAATACCTTTCCAGCTAGTCTAAACTATAAAATACAAAAGGCTTTCATTTCTAATTTTATTGAAAAAAATTTAAAATTTGTACAGAAACAGAAAAGACCCCAAATAGTCAAAGTAATCCTAAGAAAGAACAAAGGAAGCTAGGGGCATAAGGTTCCCTGACTCCAGACTATACTACCGATACAAAGCTCCGGTTATCAGAACAGTGTATGGTACTAGCACAAGAAGAGAAATATAAATCAATGCAATAGAACGGAAAGCCCAGAAATAAACTGATGCATTTATGGTCAATTAATCTACAACGAACGAGGCAAGACTACACAATGGAGAAAAGACAGGCTCTTCAATAAGTGGTGCTGGGAAAACTGGCCAGCTACCTGTAAAAGAGAATTTCTAATTTCATTCTAACACCATACACATCATTCTCTAACAGACACCATAGATACCATAAACTCAAAATGGATCAAAGAACTAAATGCAAGGCCAGGTACTACAGAATTCTTAAGAAGCAAACATAGGCAGTACCCTCTCTGACATGAACATCAGCAATATCTTATTAGATCCACCTCCTAAAGTAATGAAAATAAAAGCAAAAATAAACAAATGGGACCTAATTCAATTTAAAAGCGTTTACATAGCAAAGTAAACCATAAACAAAACAAAAAGACAACCCACAGAATAGGAGAAAATATTTGCAAATGATACAACTGACATGGGGTTAATCTCTAAAATATACAAACAGCTCACGCAGCTCAATTAAAAAAAAAACAACAAAACCCCAATCGAAACAGGCAGAAGATTCAAAGAGACATTTCTCTCAAGAAGACATCCAGATGGCCAAAAGGCACATGAAAAGATGCTCAGTGTCACTAATTGTTAGGGAAATGCAAATCAAAACTACAATGAGGTATCACTTCACACCAGTCAGAATGGCCATCATGAACAAGTCTACAAACCATAACTGCTGGAGAGGGTGTGGTGAAAGGGAACCCTCCTACACTGTTAGTAGGAACGTAAATTGGTACAACCACTATGGAAAACAGTATGGAGGTTTCTTAAAAAAACTAAAACTAGAGTGACCATATGATGCAGCAATCCCACTCCTGGGCAAATATCTGGAGAAAACCATAATTTGAGAAGATGAATACACTTCAGTGTTCACTGAAGTACTATTTAATTGTAAATAATTGCCAGGACATGGAAGCAACCTAAATGTTCATCAACAGAGAAATGGATTAAAAAGATGTGGTGTATATGTACAATGGAATATTACCCAGCCATTAAAATTTGCAGCAACATGGATGGACCTGAAGATTATCATACTAAGTGAAGTAAGAGAAAGAAAAATGCTGCATGATATCGCTCATATGTGAAATCTAAAAAAAAAAAAAAATGACAAAAATGAACTTACAAAACAGAATCAGACTCACAGACTTCAAAGACAAACTGATGGGTACCAAAGGGGAAAGGTGGGAGAATGGCATAAATCAGGAATATGGGATTAACATATACACACTACTGTATATAAAACAGACCATCTACAAGGACCTACTGTATAGCACGGGGAACTCTGCTCAATATTCTGTAATAAACTATATGGAAAAAGATTCTAAAAAAGAATGGATATATGTATATGTATAACTGAATCACTTTTCTGCACATCTTAAACTGATACAACATTGGAAATCAACTATACTCCAACATAAAATAAAAATTAAAAAAGGTAACTGTTAGAACTTCATTTAATATATATTAAAGTATTTCATAAAAACTAAAAAAATAAGAAGCTTTCACTTATTTTACTTTTCATACCTATTGTCAGTTGTTACTTCTAAACACTGACTGTAATGTTCCACAGAATATCAAAGGAATGACTTGGTCGTCTTAGAAATGTACTAAGTTTAATGACTAGTGAACTGCTCCCCATGGACCACTGCAATAAAACAGTTGAAGCCTCCTTTTAAGAAAACCAACTCTTTGTTGATTTTCTAAATCACCAGGAGGACTGTTTATTTATGTTTATTTGAGGAAGATAAGGTAGTATTAAATAAAAATCATCAAGGAATTAAGTCATTTTAATAAAGAAAAATTGTTATTCATGGAGAGAACTGCATACCACATTTTACTTTTTACAGAGTCACCTATCAAGGCAGGAAATAAGATTTTTGTCATCTCATCCATCTTCTCTTTCAAGTGTCTATTTTCACGAAGTCTAAAATAGACACTGTCTATAAATTTACACGCTCTATTTGCTCATGTTCACTTGTCTCAGAAGTAATGCATAGAGGTTATCCAACCAGACCAAAAAAGCAAAGAGTACGTAAACTCTTGCCGATGGAGGAGAGCACGCCCAGGCCAGCCAGCGGCAGGCACACTGTTGACGGCAGCCACCACTGAATCCAGTTATTGGTCTTGTACGTTCTCCCCAAAGGCTCTCCTGCGGGATTATTTCTCAGGAGCACTTCTGTTTTGCCTCCTTCTTTCCCAAGGAGTAAGCAAGTAAAGAAGCCTTCCAAATGGAGAGAGAGACTTAAAACTCTGGCAAATTCTCTGTGCAATAAGGAAAGGCAGATTCTAGATACACATCCAAGATGGGGAATAGGGCAATACCAAGCCCCCAGATTTAACCCTAATTGAAGGTAATTTTTGTTATTTTATTTTGCTAACTCAGATTTCCGAATCAAGGGCAACTGCCACTGTATTCCATCAATGAGGAGAAGTCCAGTTAGTACTGATTTCTGATTATTAGCAGAAGAGATAACGGAGGAAATGTGTGTATGTGTGTCAGAGGAAAAGAAAAGACAATGTGTTTTGTCTCTCTCTCCTTTACACCTCAGTTCCAAGGCACTAAGGAACAAGGAATGAATTCACATGGATAACTGAATGTGCCAGATGTGCCCACTTCATTATACTACAGTCTAAACATAGTTACTGAGTGTAACAACAAAACGAAGTGCTTAGGAAGAAAATGATATAGATCCTTATGATCCATAAGGCAAAGCCTTAGGCACACCTTCTGCCTTCCTCCTTGTATGGAATACTACACAAGTTAGGTTTTAACGACTGTGTTGGGGGTTCCCAATGCTAACCCAAGATCAGTAAGACTTGTAGGACTCGGCACATAATCATGCTCACAGCTAAGATTTATTACAGTCAAAGGACACAAAGCCAGCAGAGGGAAAAGGGCATAGGGCAAAGTCCAGAAGAAACCAAGAGCATCCTTCAGAATCCTCGCCCCACAGAGATACACAAGATGCATTTAATCTCCAGCACTGAACTGTGACAACACATAGGAAGTGCTGTGTACAAGGGAAGCTTCTTAGCAACTTAGTGGCTGGGATTTTCACTGGGGGTTGGTCACATGGGCCCCCTTTGTGGAGCATGTACCAAAACTCCAAATTCCAGACGTCCAGAAGGAAAGTAAATGTTCAGCATAAACCACTATTATTTGCACAAACAGTTTAGAACAGTAAAGTGAAAGTGAAAGTCGCTCAGTCATGTCCAACTGTTTGCGACCCCATGGTCTATACAGTCCATGGAATTCTCCAGGCCAGAATACTGGAGTGGGTAGCCTTTCCCTTCTCTAGGGAATCTTCCCAACCCAGGGATCAAATCCAGGTCTCCCACATTGCAGGCGGATTCTTTACCAGCTGAGCCACAAGGGAAGCCCAAGAATACTGGAGTGAGTAGCCTATCCCTTCTCCAGAAGATCTTCCCAACCCAGGAATTGAACCAGGGTCTCCTGCATTGCAGGCAAATTCTTTACCAACTATCAGGGAAGCTTAGAACAGTAAGCCTCTCGTCAATTACAGAATGGTGGAAATACCCCCAAATCCAAGTTCCTAGATGCTAGCCAAGGGCCAATTTTGTATGCAAGCCTTTCTAAGGATAGCACCACAGACCTGCTATGTTACCATTTTTCTGCACACCTACCCAACATTGTTTCAGAGCTGCACCCCACCTGCCACCCCACCCAAATATGAATTCTAGTATTGAGGTTCTAGATGGCCATAGCTCTGGTACTTGATCCAGGAAAGGGTGCACAAGTAGGAGACAGGGAGAAATCTGTCTTCATTTGCACACAGTTAAGTGTGATTTATTGGTGCCCTCTAAAGTGTCAGCTTCCCTGGTGGCTCAGATGGTAAAGCATCTGCCTGCAATGCTGGAGACCCGGGTTCAACCCTTAAGGTGAGTCAAAAGACACTAATGAGGGCTTTCCTAGTGGTCCAGTGGTTAAGAATCTACCTTGAAATGCAGGGGACACGGGTTCAATTCCTGGTCCAGGAGATCCCACATGCCTTGGAGCAACTAAGCCCACGTGCCACAACTACTGAGCCCACGCTCTACAACAAGAGAAGCCATTGCAATGAGAAGCCCACACACCGTCACTAGCGAGTAGCCCCTGCCACCACCCACCCCCCTGCCACAACTAGAGAAAGTCCACGGGCAGCAACGAAGACCCAGTGCAGCCAAAAAAAGTAAAAAGTAAAAAATATTTTTAAGAAAGATACTACTGAAAACGTGATCTGTCCCTAAAGGGGAAAAACCCTACCATTATAAACTGGACAATACATACATGAAATTAAAGGTTCATAGAAGCCAAGGGACTATGTTAGCTTCATTTCCTTTAGAGAGTATCCATTCAAATGAGTATTTAATGTATCAAATGCTATTTATTAGAAGATGCAACTAATGGTTCCCCAGAAGAGGCCTCTGGTCCAATAGAGGCTGGAAAATCAGCTTTTGTGGGCACTTTACATTCACTTCTAATAACAAAAATCAGTATGGGGATGTTTACAAATCTCTTGGTTTTCATTTTATATTAAAATAGGGAAGAGAGTCTTCATTGTTGTCTAAAACTGGCTCATCAGTATGTCTACCATCATGAGATCCAACTATTTATGGAAATCTCTTAGAAATGTAAGATTATTTAGGAAAAGGAAATCAAGGCAATCCACTAACTATATGTGAAAGTATACAAAACAAAATTCTAATTCCAAGTCAACATTTCCTGAAGCAAATTTCCAAAGTTGGAATTGACCTTCAGATCTAACTAAAAGGATCTCAGAAATGTGCGTTAGAGAGACAGGTAGAATGCGGACTTGACTTCAGTGAAAAGTGATGACCACTGTTCACCAAGCACTCACTATGTGCCAGCACTAGGGGAAAGAGCAGCACTTCACCTACACTGCTGTTGTTTGGTCACTAAGACGCATCCACCTCTTTGCAACCCCATGGACTGTACCCACTAGGCTCCTCTGTCTATGGAGTTTTTCAGCTATGAGTATCGGAGTGGGTTGTCATTTCCTTCTCCAGGGGATCTTCCCAACCTAGGGACTGAACCCACATCTTCTGCATTGGCAGGCGGTTTCTTCCCTGAGTCACCAGGGAAACCTTCACTTGCATTGCCCCTTCAGTTACCCCCTCACTCACTGCGTACATGAGGGTTAGAAGCTGTACTGCAACTCAAGCCCAGAGCAAGGGGAGAACATGGAGCAAGTACATGCACTGTCCTGCTGTGCAGTTTCCTGGTTCTGGTATGAGCAGCCCTGCTGAGTGGGGAGATGGAGAAAGAAAACACATTCCTTCCACATCACATGGGTGAGGCAAGTGCAAAAACCTCACAGTCTCTCGTGAATAACACCACCAGTCAAGACAGAGATCCTTATTTAAGTAAGTAAAAAAAAAAATTAGAGAGTTAAATGGAAGCTAAAATACACCCATATGCATGTATTACCTTCTTCCCCCGTATATTAGTCAGAATTTAGTGTCATGAGGTAGAATTTGTCCTGACAGGTGTGACTGTGTTATAGAACATGCATGCCTCTCTCCCTCTGCAAAATGATCTGAGGCTGACAAGAAGCTAGAAAAGAAGCAAGAGACGTAGCAATGCCTAAGAGTCCTGACTGAGAGTGTGCTTCATCAACAACATTCTGGGAGTTTCCAGGCCTTTGTAAGTAACTCTCTCAGGCCACAGGTGTTGGATTTGTTTTCTGTGGCTTGAGGGTAAAGCTCTCTGCCATGGATTTTACTCTACTTAGGGGGTGGGACATGAGGCTCTGGGCAAAATGAAACATGGAGGTCTTTGATCACTCCAAGCCAACAAGGAAGAACACACCCATGTGTAAAAGTTCCTGATCCAAGAACATTTACCATTCTCCACAGAAGCACAGGCAAGACGTGGGCAGGAGAAGGGGGACCCGGGACCTGGGCCTGAGGCTCCCACACACATAGCAACAAAGCAAACAGCATGCAAACAGCAGCTGCACCGACAGGAAAGACGGAGGCTGGATTTTAGATCTTACACGGGAGAGAACAAAGTCATCCCCATTAATCACAAGCAAGACAAGTGGGAAGTTGAGGCTTCTGCATCTATCCACAACAAAAAGAAAAAAAAAATACATGGCAAACACATATATTCTGGCATGTTATCTTTCATTTACATAAACCACAGGCTACACAGACTTCCTATGGCCACAGTGGCCTGCTCCATTATCCCTAGCTGTAAGGGTTTTGAGAAAGAAGAGGGAAGGAAATGGGCTAAAAATATTTCCATTATATATGGGATGGACTGTTGCCAGATAAGTATTTTTTAGCCTTCAAGAACATTTTAACATGGGTTTCTGGCAAAACTTTTAATCATTGAATAAATATTTTATTAAAGTTAATAACACTGAACAAGAGGCCAACTCCATGTTGTATCATAGAAGTCACAGTTTAAAAGGAGTGATAGCTTACGATGGAGGGGAAATTCAGAAAAAGAACAGAAGAGATCATTGACTCTGCGGGAAAAAAATGGATATGCTCTGGTTGTAACAATCCTAAAAAACGCTTTCCATAGAAGTAAGGGGAGGCAGAACGGAGTAGAAAAACAAATCACATCAAATAGCATTAAAATAAGATACCGTGTAGAGTGTGAAGTCACAGGTCTGAGTGCCAGTGCTAAGCTGTTTCCTCACTAGCTGTATGACCACAATGAGCCTCCTTCCCAGCTAGGGAAGTAGATGGTCATACTTGACTCTTACTATTATCCTTAGGATTATTAGTCATTATTAGGGTTGAGTTAAGTACAAAGACTCATGACCGGCTTTGCCAAATTCCAAGGCACACTGCAGGCACTCAGTAAATACCTGCTCACAGATACACTGCTAGCTTTAGCATAAATCCAAGGATTAACTGAAATCTTGACCTTGCATCCAGAAATCTGTACAAGATGATCTACTGAGACTGCATACAAAATAATAAACAATGTGACACAACAGACTTTTAAGACAAAGGTTAAATTTTTCATAAACTACATTAATGGTCTTTAATTACTGGAAAAACTCTACTTTGATCAGCTTAAGAGTCTCCAGGTTACAGGTGCTAAGTAAAACACGCCAAGAGGAAATTCTTATTGTGATAATAGGATCTTTTCTGAACATTTTCCACATGAATGTCATTCGCTGAATCCATGACAAGTGTTTTTAAAAAATGATCATTCTATCCTTCTTTGTTTACTGGCTTGTTGGGTGTTGGCTGTGTGTGTGTGTAAAAGAGAACATGTGTATACAGAGAAACCAGGGTCCTTTTCATTTTTAATAAAAGTATGGCAGGAATCTGCTCCTGCTTCTCCAGTAGAATGGAACTTCTTTCATAGAACAGAGACGCCACTTGAATGAGGATTTATGATGTGATGAGAGCCAAATATTTCACCAATGAAGCAATCATATAGGTGATTTTGTAAATATTTTATTAATCCTCTAAGAGCCTCCTAAGTGAAGCCTCATAGATACTTATATTTTTAATCTGCTATGAATAAATGCTACAACTCAGTGCCTGCATTCCAGTGACCCAGGACTAGAGAGGGGAGTGTAGACGGTTTTGGGTGTCACAGGTACAGAAACTGTCAAGATACAGAACCCAGTGACAGCCTCCCCCACCAGGGACAGCTCGCTCCAGTGATTCAAGGAGGTTACAGGCCTTGAATCAAGGAGGCAGCGGGCCTTGATGTCAGCTACATGGTTTTACATACTTACCATGTCAGGGGCTCTCAGCCTTCCTGGGAATTTATTCCGACAGAAGAAGTACTGCTTTTCTAACAGCATCTTCCTACTTGCCAATGAGCTGGACAGCCACTGGCTTCTCCTGGGCTTCCAGGTCACAAATGTTGGGTGTGTGCTCTTCAAGGTACGTTAAAATAAACACAATCTCGCTTGTGCTTCCTAACAAATGATTTCTGTAATGCCTCTCCTTGACTTCATTCGCATACTTCTAGTTGTAGACATTCAGCTACAAGACACATTCAGAGTTGCCTGCTTCTCATCACATGTGGTTCCTATTAACATTTAATGAGTGTCCACCGGCAAGTCTGTGGACTGCTCTCCCCCCTCACCCCAGAGATCCTCCTGCTGTCTCTGAGCTAACACAGGATTTCTTCACTAACATTCCATTTTTTTTTTTTAAATAACTCAAGACCAGCTCAAAACTCATTCACCAGCCAAAGAAAAAAGTTATTTACGCCTGCTGAAACATGGCATGCTGATGTAAATGGAATTTGGCCTTACTCTAAGAATTAATAAAGTTATCCATCTAAAACATCTCAGGAACAATCTCCTGAGATTTTTTCCTCCAACTTTTACTTTCACCAACACCTGTATCTTCTCTAGCCACTCAAATGTCTGAATTAAATTTTTGCTTTTAAGTGCAAATTGGTGGACAATGGGAACCAAGATCAAGATCTCATGTTTGATTCTTTGACACAAAGAATCAAAAACTAAGTTTGGAGAAAAGTGAAGGAAAACACCTCATTAACATCTGCTAAGATTCACCCTAAGAGGAAGTGGCAAACACATGCAAAGGGCTTTAGATGTATGATAGTGAAGACCCAATCTGTCTTCAAGCTACATCATCACTCTCTCACCCTGAAAATGGGGAAGGGAGAGAATGCATCATCAGTCTGTGATGGGGAATCAAAGACAAGGTCATCTGCTCCATCACTGCTGGTTCCTGGCCTTCACCATCCACCTCCTTTGCTAGAGAAAATGCCTCCCTCTCTCTTCATTCTTTGCATTCATCCATTTGTTCAGGTTATTTCATCTCTCTCCAGATCCCTAAAGGCTGTGCCTAAAGTTTCTTCCTTTCTACTCTCCTCTGATATGCTGATTTTACTCCCAAATTTATAGTCCCACCTTCCCTCTTCTCTTGAACCATTTCCCTAACTCAGAGCTCACCTGTTCCTTTCTTTCCCCATATAGCTTCTCTGGCCTCTCTCCATTTTCACTTCTGAAAGCAACCTTCCTTTCCTTGATCACTCCTCCCATTCTGGTTTAGGCAAAGGAGGGCTGTTGCCAAAAGCATGTAGTCATACTGATAGAAGCTAGGAGCTTGTGTAACAGGAAACACTGATCATTCCATGGCAAGTGCAAAGAGAATGTTGAGAAGACTGAACCAGGATGAGTAAGAAGATGTTGTGTGATCGCTCGGTAAAGTAGAGAACAATGACCACAATGAAAAGGTGCCACTGCAAGCACACAAGACCTACAGAATCCCTGGGATGATCTACCCAAATGGAAGGCATTCCCAGTGCCATTTCATTGTGCTGATAAAATCAGAATTAAATTCCATTTGTCACAAATGAAGGTTACATAGACACCGACAAGAGATTCTTTTCTAATTCCTCCTCGGACTACCAAATTTATAACCAAAGAAGACAAATTTAAGGGCTTCCCTAGTGGCTCTGGAGAAGGAAATGGCAACTCACTCCAGTACTCTTGCCTGGAAAATCCCATGGATGGAGGAGCCTGGTAGGCTACAGACCATGGGGTCGCAGAGTCAGACACGAGTCAGCGACTTCACTTTCACTACTAGTGGCTCAGTGATGAAGAATCCACCTGCCAATGCAGGAGACACAGGTTCGATCCCTGGTCTGGGAAGATTCCATATGCCTTGATGCAACTAAGCCCATGTGCCACAACTCTTGAGCCTGTGCTCTATCTAGAGCCTGGGAACTGCAACTACTGAGCCCATGTACCACAAGTATGGAAGTCTGCATGTCTTAGACCCTGTGCTCTGCAGGAAGAGAAGCCAGTGCAATGAGAAGCCCACATACCACAAATAGAGAGTATCCCCTGCTTGCTGCAACTAGAGAAAAGCACAGGCAGCAAAGAAAGACCCAGCACAGTCAAAATAAATAAATAAACTATATATAAAACAGAAGATAAAGATAAATGGTTTTAAAATGGGAAAGGGAATATAGTACAGGATAATCATAGTTAACAAAGCTTTAAGACCCTCAAGTATTTATGTATTTACTTATTCCCCCAGGCCAAGGATGAGTTGATATAAGCTAAGACTGGTATGGAATATGGGCCCAAGACTGGACATCTGTTCTTACTGTACAATGGCTGTGCCATTCAAGTTATTAAAAGTATTTAAATACTATGCCAGTGTTTTCTTCCACATGTCTCCTTTTCCTTTCTTCTCTGAATATTTTGAAAGAAGGCTTCAATTTCTGTCTCTCACTTCTTTTGTAACTAAATCATTAGATGCTATGATTTAATGTTGTTTATCAAAATTTAAACAGTATCTTTTCTATGCATCAACCCTTGAAAAATTAAACCAACCATGCCCTCCTTCTTCCAGAAGTCCTGCATCGATCAAGAGCTGATGTTTGTGCCTCAACTCTGAATTATGTGCTTATATCTCAGTAAGTGTGGAGATGACAGCTCTTCCTCTAACCTTTCTCAATGCTAAGAGCCCTGAGGGATGCTGCCCCAGTGATGATTCTAATCATTTCACTCCCTTGCCCCAACTCTCCAATGGTTCCCTATATCCCACAGCAGTGGTCCACAGACTCATGATCAATAATGGAACTTGAGTACATGGCCCAACACTGATATACTGACTTGAAGGAGTGATATAAAAACTCCTTAATAACTAACTGGTAAGGCTAGGTAACAGTCAATCTGTATGGCTGCCATAACCAATCAGAAAACACCAGCCACAGAAATAATTATTATGGATACACTTGTATATTGTCTGAATTTCATGCTCACATCATCTATATGTACTGCTGCTGCTGCTAAGTCGCTTCAGTCATGTCCGACTCTGTGCGACCCCATAGACGGCAGCCCACCAGGCTCCGCCGTCCCTGGGATTCTCCAGGCAAGAACACTGGAGTGGGTTGCCGTTTCCCTCTCCAATGCATGAAAGTGAAAAGTGAAAGTGAAGTCACTCAGTCGTGTCTGACTCTTCGAGACCCCACGGACTGCAGCCCACCAGGCTCCTCCATCCATGGGATTTTCCAGGCAAGAGTACTGGAGCGGGTTGCCATTGCTATATGTACTACTCTATACTAATATACAATGCCTTACATAATGTATTATGTGTATATATTCATATTGTCAACAAAGGTCCATATAGTCAAAGCTATGGCTTTCCCAGTAGTCATGTATGGATGTAAGAGTTGTATCATAAAGAAGGCTGAGCAGCAAAGAATTGATGCTTTCCAACTGTGGTGACAGAGAAGACTCTTGAGAGTCCCTTGGACTGCAAGGAGATGAAACCAGTCAATCCTAAAGGAAATCAACCCTGAATATTCATTGGAAGGACTGATGCTAAAGCTGAAGCTCTAATATTCTGGCCACCTGATGGAGGAGCCGACTCACTGGAAAAGACCCTGATGCTGGGAAAGATTGAGGGCAGGGGGAGAAGGGGGTACCAGGAGATGAGATGGTTAGATAGTATCATCAACTCAGTGGACATGAAGCAAACTATGGGAGAAAGTGGAGGACAGAGGAGCCTGGCAGCCTATGAAGTTGCAAAGAGTCAGACATCACTTAGCAGCTAAACAACAAAACAACGAATATCATAAGGAAAATTGAAGACAAAAAATAAATACAGAAAATTATCATTTTCTTCCCATTTCTCAATGTCTATACCACAAGCATGCCACTTAGAACATGACTGGCACAGAATATAAACTCAAAACACTTTTCTCAGGACAAGGCCCTTCATGATCTGGCCTCTGGTTATCCATCCGGCTTTACTGCCTGTGAATCTTTTTATGCTCCAGCAATATGGATTCACAAAATTCAGGAAGAGGCCACAGATCCTCACAATTCTATGCTTTAGAGGATGCTGTTCTTTAGCGTGGATGGAATACTTTGTTCCTGAGAATCTACTTTCGTCTTTTTAAGTGTCACCTCAATTGTTACTTTACCTCTTTTGTGATGTCTTCTGATCTCCCAAGACAAACTTAGAGGTTCCTTTTTTTTTATTAATGTGATGGTAACAAGAGCTAACATTGCTCTGAGCATTTGCTTTCCACCAAGTGTTCTGCTAGCTACTATAACTTCATTATCTTCAATAATTTCCCAAACCATCACCACATGGTATGTACTAACTCTAAGCTAAGGCCTAAAAAAGTTAAGTCTTATTTACGTGACATAGCTAACAGAAGGTATGGAAGGTATTTAGGCTCAAATCTGGCTTCCCTGGTGGCTCAGACAGTAAAGAATCTGCCCGCAGTGAGGGATACCAGGGTTTGATCCCTGAGTTGGGAAGACACCATGGAGAAGGGAATGACAACCTACTCCAATATTCTTGTCTGCAGACTCCCATGGACAGAGGAGCCTGGCGGGCTACAGTCCATGGGGTTGCAAAGAGTCGGACACGACTGGGCGACTAACACATATACACACACACATACACACACACAGAACCAAAGTCCATACTCTTATCCCTCCACTTGCCATACCTCCAATAACACAAATATCGCATGGCAACCTAACTGCTGGTTTGTGCAACAACAGAACTTTCTAGCTTTATAGTCAAAGCACTTAGGCACACAGTAAGCTTACGGAAAATGTTTGCTGAGAGACTGTATATCTGCTTACAAATCCTGCACTTTTAAATTAATTATGAGCCTATGTGCCTATGTGTAATGTGGAATATTACATTTTACCTCTGTGTGTGCTTTATGTTTTAAAAATTGTTACCAAGGTAGGTAGTGTTCAGTGCAGTTCAGTTGCTCAGTTGTATCCGACTCTGCGACCCCATGTACTGCAGCACACCAGGCTTCCCTGTCCATCACGAGTTCCCAGAGTTTACTCAAATTCACGTCCATTGAGTCAGTGATGCCATCCAACCATCTCATCCTCTGTCATCCCCTTCTCCTCCCGCCTTCAATCTTTCCGAGCATCAGGGTCTTTTCCAGTGAGTCAGTTCTTCGCATCAGGTGGCCAAAGTACTGGAGTTTCAGCTTCAGCATCAGTCCTTCCAATGAATATTCAGGACGGATTTCCATTAGGATGGACTGGTTGGATCTCCTTGCAGTCCGAGGGACTCTCAAGAGTCTTCTCCAACAACACAGTTCAAAAGCATCAATTCTTCGGTGCTCAGCTTTCTTTATAGTCCAACTCTCACATCCATACATGACTACTGGAAAAACCCATAGCTTTCACTAGATGGACCTTTCTTGGCAAAGTAATGTCTCTGCTTTTTAATATGCTGTCTAGGTTGGTCATAGCTTTTCTTCCAAGAAGCAAGCATCTTTTAATTTCATGGCTGCAGTCACTATCTGCAGTGATTTTGGAGCCCAAGAAAGTAAGGTCTCTCACTGTTTCCATTGTTTCCCCATCTATTTGCCATGAAGTGATTGGACTGGATTAGGTAATACGCATGAACAAAATTTAGCGCATGACAGTGAAAGTAGCTCAGTTGTGTTTGACTCTTTGCAACCCCAAGGACTGTAGCCCACCAGGCTCCTCTGTTCATGGAATTCTTCAGGCAAGAAAACTAGAGTGGGAAGCCATTCCCTTCTCCAGGGGATCTTCCTGACCCAGGAATTGAACCTGGGTCTCCTGTGGCAGATTCTTTACTGTCTGAGCCACAAAGGAAGCCCAAAATTTAGCCTATGAACAGTAAATCTTGCATTCACCTTCCAGGAACAAGAAACTTGGAAAGAGGGGATGTTCAAACTGTATCAGTGATTCTCTCAGGTCTATGAGGATAAATTCTAGAGGCCCCAACAAATACTGTATTGTGCTGGACTGACACAGAAGGGCAGAGAACTCTCTGGACAATGTGGGTTCATAACCTTTTTCTATCTGTCTTCTCTTTCTCCTCCCACTTCCTGGAGGGAAGGAAGGAAGGACGGATGGACGGAAGGGATGAGTGAGCTCTGGGGCAGGGGATGTGGACGGAAAAGATGGTACAGTTAACAACTCACAAGAAATGCTGCCTTGCATTTGTCTGGCAGAAAGAATGATACCAACTAGGAAAAACGGAGATCTCAGCTTTCTAAACGTGTCCTGATTACTTTACCCTTACCCAGACTTTGGTGTGTGTTGTGTGCTGTGCTGAGTTGCTCAGTCATGTCTGACTCTTTGTGACCCCATGGACTGTAGCCTGCCAGGCTCCTCTGTCCGTGGGGATTCTCTAGGCTAGAATACTGCAATGGGTTGCCATGCTCTCCTCCAGGGGATCTTCCCAACCCAGGGACTGAACCCAGGTCTCCCACATTGCCGGCAGATTCTTTACCTTCTGAGCCACCAGGGAAGTCCAAGAATACTGGAGTAGGTCATGTATCCCTTCTCCAGGGGATCTTTCTGACCCAGGAATCGAACTGGGGTCTCCTGCTTTGCAGGCGGACTATCAGGGAAGTCCTGTGTGTGTATCCACTCCCCTTTACTCAACTGTGCACTCTTTGAGGAGAAAAATTCAGACATCACCTGGTTCAATCACCTTCTACCTCCTACCAGACTGGGTCTCCTATCCCCTTAGGCCTAACCCAGTCTCAATCCTTCAAACATATTGAAACTTCTGAAACACAAATAGGATCCACATCTTTCTTCCCTGTTAAATCTCTTGGAAGCAAACACCATTTTATCAAATTGTGGAACCATCAGGAGACACATCATAGAACCCAGCCATTGGAAGCTCTATTGACTGATACAAAAGGTCAATATGGATAGTTATGAGGAGTAACTATTTAGGAAAGGGGGTAAGATAGAAAAAAACTCAGTTTTAGTTATGTTGATATGGATCTGCTGATAGTACCACCAGGCTTCAGGTGAGTGGACATTTGAAAATGTGGAACTGTGGTGCTGAAGGAAGGTGGTGCAGGGAAACCAGCTGTGGGTCATCTTCCTTAAAGGCAGCAGTTGTAGCTGCGGGAGATGGTCAAGGAAGATCTAGAGAGAAAGACAATCCTATGGGAGGACAGACTCTAGGAGAACAGCCTGGAGCTGGACAAGTTACTAGATGGGCGAGTCCGATGGCTCCTACCTCTCCCTGTGCGGTGGAATGTTCCCAACGTGCAGTCAGCTGGAATGGCACTTGTCCCCACAGAACTAACACTCTCATCTCTGTGGATAAGTCAAGCCGCTCAGGCAGCATGATGTAATGCAATCACATGGGCTGAGAATCCAAAAGATTTCACTTCTGTGAACACAAACCATGTGTCATATTCCTCATCTTCCAAATGGGACCCTACCTTTTTCCCTCATGGCCTTCTAACAAGAAACAAATCTGAAAGTGCTCTGCAAAGGTAGGACTGTCACATTTATCAATGCCTTTAAGGAGCTCAAGTTGACTCTTCTGAATTAAAAGGCTAAGTGGAACTATCCTTTAACATATAAAAATAAAAAGGCAACTATTTCTGGAGTTGATCCTAGTCCAACCACTGTGTAAGCAAACTCGGGCAGTCATCTCACCTCTCCTTGTCCCAATTTAAAGTGATTTAAATTTCATTCCTGACTATCTCATTAAGGTATTATGATGATTAAGTACTTAAAATGTCTTAAGATCCAGTGAGTAATGTCTTACCATTTGGGGGAGCAGTCATGTGATACTACGGCTTGTCTGAATAATTTTAAAAGCTGTGTGATGTTTCTCCAAATTCTCTGGGTCTTTGATATCAAAGATAAACAGACTAGATACCTGACTCTTGACTGAAGTAGCTAGCACTTGCTTTCAAGTTCTAAGAGAATTATGCTTTGTAACGGCACTAATAGAATGCAGTCATCAGCAGTAAAATTTAATGTTGCTTACTACCCCTGATTATGCATCTTGAATAGAAGTTAGGAAGATGCAACTCAGTTTAAAAGAATACCTCTTAGGAAAGAAATTTATTCTGCATACACATCATGTGCTAGGTCACTTCAGTAGTGTCCGACTCTTTGTGATCTCATGAACTATATAGCCTGCCAGGCTCTGTCCATGGGATTCTCCAGGCAAGAATACTGGAGTGGGTTGCCATGCCCTCCTCCAGGGGATCTTCCCGACCCAGGAATCAAACCTGTGTCTCCTGCATTGCAGGTGGAATCTTTACCACTGAGCCACCAGGGAAGCCCCACATGATATGTTGCTTTCTTAGAAGTCATTCCTCATGTAGCACCAAGAGGAACATTATCATATAAACAGCCAAGAGATGGTGAGGGATGGAGAAGAGGGAATAAGCTCCTGGGCTTTTTAGAAGCAACCACTTGTTGTGGGCGAAAGGCAATGAGATGGAAGAGAGATGGGAAAGAAGAAAGCATCAAAGATGGACCCTCAATATTGCCAGCCTGGTTGTCTAGATACACACTGGCTGGGTGAAGGTTTGGGGAGAAGGATAAGTCATCAGGTCATATACATATTGAGAATAAAGTGTCTCTGTCATATTATTATTTGAAAGATCCCTTCATCAACTCCCCAGTTTATTTTCATACAGTGTGAGAACATGAAAACCCAAAGGGTTATACTTGCAACTTTATCTTAAAAGTTTAAAATTGTTTGAAAGCTTAAAAATACTCAGTATTTCTCCCAAAGTTACTACTCAGAGAACTATTCACACACTGTACTACTACTAGTCTCCTCGTCTAGAACACCCATGGGAAGGTAATCTTGGGAGCACAAAGCACTGTACCAAAATGGACCTGAAATGGCATTCACATAGAAGAACCTCAAGCAGACTTCTCGTTTCCAGCTTTAACCTAGAACTAGACAGGGATTTAAGAAAATGCCAGGCTCTTTGAGAACATGGTCAAGAAAGAAAATAGCAAAGGACTTCCATCCCTCTAGGTACAGTGCTATATAAGATCAGATTTTATACCCTAGCAAATTCCACGAAAGCTTTAGTCTCATGAAAAATAGCATGTAATCTATTATATTTATGAAGATAAGGCTACTAGGCTGAATTTTTCAAAGGCAATGTTAGGTAGTGTTAATATGCGTAAACTAACAAAAGAACATCATTGCACACACAGCACCTTGAACACAATTGTGTCTGCACACGCACGTTATGTACTTGCCTCTTAGCCTGAACATGGCAAGGCTTTTAAAAATATGTCAAAAGTTATTTCGGAACTCAGTGTGTTGCTATGGTGCATGCTGCTGCAAAGAAAAAGCTAATGGGCTCTCTACTTAATGTGATTAGAGCCATTATTGACATAATGCCAGGAAGACGCAAAACCATTAGCATCACACTACAGCTCACTTTAGCATCCACTCAGATTTAGTATTTGATCCACAATTTTAATTTTGTTCTGCTCTATTCAGAGCTGCATTATACAAAATGCATAATTAAAAGCTGCTGTGATTCTCTCTATTAGCTAAAAAACACAGCAAACATATTGCTTTATCCACCATTAAAAACTGAAAGAAAGATCTGCCAATGAGAGCTGAGACACTATTGCTAGTTTCAGTGCTTCTAGAAGTGGTCATCATCCGAAATAATGGAGGATTAGGTTTCATTAGAATAAAAACAGCACCATTTACCCTGTGGGTGATGACCCTAGGAAAGTTGTGGGAGGACCAGAAAAAAATAGCAGAGGAGAAAGGGAAGTGTGTATCCCAAGCGAGGCCCTACACTGCCCTTGAGTCTCCCCTCGACACACGAGTGATGCTCTAACTGGGCCAGTTCTCCCAGCAGGCCAGGCTTCCTCCTGCCTGTAATCCCTCAGCACCACCCGTCCCCTTAAGAACTGCAACTCATCCTTCAGATCTCTGCTCAAAACTCACTTTATCAAGGAAGCAATTCCAGAAATACTTGGGTTTTTTAAGCCTTGCCTGTGTGTGTGTGCGTGCACATATGTGCGCACACATGAGTGCATGCACTTTTATTTTACAGACTTTATGGCAATTTAGATGCAATATGCTTATGTGATTAGTTGAGCCCACCTTCCCCATTGGTCTGTAAGCTCCATGAGGGCAGGGACCGCATCTGTCTCGCTCATCATTTTGACTCCTAGAATCGAGCAGCTCCATCCAGCGCACAGACAAATAAATGAGTATCTGTTAAATGGCTCAATGCTGCAAGTTAATCCACCACGGTCCCCTGACAGTCTTCCTAAACATGCCAAGTTCCTCTTATTTTCCATAACTCTTTCACGTTACAAGGTGGCTGTTTCTGAAATCATAGGTTAAATAAATAAAATGAAGCAAAGGTTTTGAAATGCCCCCAACTTTACAATTGGTGGGTTTTACATGTATCTACAGGGGGAAAGAACCCACCTGCCAATGCAGGAGATGTCAGAGATGCAGGTTCAATCCCTAGGTCTGGGAGATCCCCTGGAGTAGGAAATGGTAACCCATTCTAGTATTCTCGCCTGGAGAATTCCATGGAGAGAGGAGCCTGGCGGGCTACAGTCCATAGGGTCACAAAGAGTCGGAGACAACTAAAGCAACTTAGCACGCACAGTAGGAAAAGAACAGAGTGAAGATGATGGAAAGTAATGTAGGATTCGGAAAAGCTGATAAATTAGAAGAACCCCTCAAGAGTGCTCTCGATACTCAACTGGAACTTAAACTCAGCGATGTCCCAAACCACCATACTTCTCTGCAGGGATGGAAAAGGAAGAGGCGGGGCAAGACAGAGAAACCATACACTCCTTCACAAATGGTCACAGTGTCATATGGCTTTGGGATCCCCTTTGCTTACCTTCAGTTTCTAGTATTTACTTCTAAAGACAAAAATTCCTTGATAAAAATGTGACAAGAGTTAAAATAAGAAAAAACCTCCACAAAACCAATTCCCCTTAATTTTCTTAACAAACCAAGACTTTAAAACCTATAAGCGTTCTGGGACAATAACATTGAAACATGTATATTGTCATATGTGAAGCAGAACACCATTCCATGTTCTATGCATGGGACGGATGCTCAGGGATGGAGCGTTGGGATGACACTGAGGGATGGGAGGGGGAGGGAGGTGGGAGGAGGGTTTGGGAGGGGGAGCACATGTGAATCCATGGCTGATTCATGTCGATGTATGGCAAAAACTACTACAATATTGTAAAGTAATTAGCCCCCAACTAAAATAAAAAAAAAGAAAAAATAAAAAAAAAAAAAGGGAAAAAAAAAAAAAAAAAAAAAAAAAAAAAAATAAAACCTATAAGCAGCAGCCAAGGCCATCTCACTGTGATAGATAGTTATTTAAAAATCTCAAACATTCTTTTTCCCTAAAGGCAAGGCTTATTCTTATATTATTCTCTTGATCAGTTATGTAAGCATCTTATCTTTAATCTTTCGTTGTTTGTTTCCCTCCCCAACATAGAGAAACGACAACGTTGCACGCATGATTTGCCTGTAGTTTCAAACATACTGAAAAACTAAGGCCTTCACTGGGAGACATCTGATAGATCTGGACTATGTCCTTGTATGCTAAGTCGCTTCAGTCATGTCCAACTCTTTGCGACCTTATGGACTGTAGTCTGCCAGCCTCCTCTGTCCATAAGATTCTCCAGGCAAAGATACTGGAGTGGGTTGCCATTTCCTCCTCCAAGGGATATTCCTGACCCAGGGATCGAACCTGCGTCTCTTACATCTCCGGCATTGGCAGGCGAGTTCTTTACCATAACCCTAAAATAATGAAAAGTGTAAAATATGTGGGGAGAAAAGATAAATACTATATATTTTCATGTCAGCCTTAACAGGATAGAATTTGCCTTCTTTAAATCAAAAACTGAATGCGTTTATTTCTTTATATCAGAACCCTGACTTCATATGTACCTTCCGCTCAGTGTTCCCCCAAAGACAGTCAACTCCAGAAGAGACTTAGAAAGAAACTTCCTTTAGCTCCCCCTCAAGAACTGATTCCCAGAACAAAGAGGTGGCTCTGCTTTTGGGTGGGGGTTATGATGCCCCCTTATTTGAACTTCTTAGCACATATTCCAGCAGGTGTTCAGAAAGTATCATTCTCCTTAGAAACAGCTTAGGGTGGGCACTTGCATCCTTCTGTATCTTATAAATGTATGACAGGAGTGTCTGGCAGAAATAAAAGAAAAAAACCCAGCTGCATCTGGCTCATTACGTTGGGAGGCATTGTCTCATGGCTCTGAATCTTACACTTCTTTCCTTCTAGAGAGCTGAAGTCTGCCTTCCTATAAAATATGGTCCTATGAGGCATCAACTGAGTCTGTGTGTTTCCTGGTCCACATGGAAGCCCTTATAGATGGGGAGGAGGTTCTACTCTGGCAGACTCTTCTCCAGACCAAACGCTATCAGTATCTTCAACTGATCTGCCAATGGTTAGTCTGCAGACTTTTCACCATGCTGGTCACTCTTGCGGAGGAGAGGGAGGGTATCTCACTTTGCTCAATGCTCTTCATACCACGTGATATGAATTAAATGCAAAATTTCGGATGTGGTCTGAGCAGCACAGAGAAGGGGATTCTTTATTTCATCGTCACAGCTCTCTAGTTAATGAGCAAATATACCTTTTCATAAAAAAAAGGCACATGACACAAGGAATATAGTCAATGTTTTATAAAAACTGTAAGTGGAAAGTAACCTTTAAAACTTGTATAAAGAAACGTTAACTCCAAACCAGAGGGGGGGAAAAAGGCACATGACAGAATACAAATATTTTCAACTTAACACTTAAACTCTGTGTGGTGATAAAACGTTGCCTTTTACTCGAGCAGCATCTGTAACCTAATTTCTGATCTTTCTCTTCAATGAACGGCCTTAGCATAACACAGAATATTTGTCCTAAAACCATCTTTTAACACAGATTATAAGATGAAAGGATTGTTAGATGTAGTAAGTATAGATCATCTAATGTACAGATGCTTAGTAGCTTCAGAAAATGTGAGCTCGACGTTAACCATAAAGCTCCTGGCCGACTCTGCTAGGTTACAAAGGAATGTCATTGTGTAAGAACATCATTAAATTGAAATAACTATTTTGTGGTTCTCTGCGTTCTCGGCTCCTTCTCCAAGACCTTCCAGCTCTGACTAAGGAAAAGCAGCATGACATTGATATTAAGCAGAAGACCAAAATGCAAATGGGAATCCAATTCACACACACACAAAAACACAAAACGACTCAAAAAAAGAAAAGGTTGGTGGTTGGAAAAAATCTATCTCCCAGTTAGACTGGAACGGGATTTCACAGGGTGTGTTTCTGTGTGTGTGCCACACCACTAGGACTGCCATCTATCGTTATGCCAAAGAACACAGGGCCTGGGGAAGGGTTTCAAGCTTCGGGGAGGTTTACTTTCCCTTCAGTGACTGAGAAGCAATGTTGGGTGAGTCTCCCCCTACCAATATTTGATTATTACAACCTTCAAACACAAAGAAAGGCTGAATGAACTCAACAGTAAGCATCCATATATCCACCATCTAAATTCTACAATTATCATTTTATTATATTTGCTTGTAAGGATCTTTTTTATGTATCATTGATCAGCATGAGACAACAGTCACGTAATTTACAATTTCAGGGGGAAAAAATTCCTGATACCACTGGGTCAGCACTCCTTTTTAAAGGATAGATATAAAACATTTCAAATGCTTAATTTAGACTAACATAATCTTACTTGCCTTTGAGCTCTAAATTCTTTCTCTATGCACTCTCGGTAGAATATCTGTTAGGTTATTTATCCGTTTATTTTAACAGCTCAACAGAAAGATAATAAAATGTTATCTGTAACAGCTTAACCTTTGGAAGCATAGTTACCTTTGACAGTCTCCAAATGTTTCTAAAAATTTGAAAATTATCTTGCAAGCTGCTTATAGTCTCCTATGAGTCAGCTTAAGTTATATTATCACAATAGCAGCCACAAAATAATTAAAGCAGCTAATACTCCTACATCATTTGCTATGTGGCAGGTATCAGTCTAAATGCTTTGCGTATCTGAGCTCCTTCAATACACGTTGTATCTTCGTTGAATATGTACTGTTAATATTGATTAGCACCATTTTAAAGATGTGAAACATGAAGCACAAAGAGTCTCACAACTCACAAGTGACAGAGGTGGGATCAAGGTCCTGTAACCCACCCTGCAGACTGTGACCAGCCAATCCACACTGCCTCTCTATCAAACAAGAGAATAGTCCATGCTGGACAGAAAACTTGAATTTCGGTCACTGATGCTCCAGTCAACCTAGCAACTGATTGGTTATTTTCAGTTGGGAAATTGAACCAATGCTCGACTTCAATGCATCTTTTCTGAAATCAGTAAATTATTAGTTTGTTTCCAAGTAAACAAATACATGTACAAAGCCCATTTTGGTTATAATATATTTGGACCAGAAAGTAAATATTTTACACTGAAAATGAAATCCATGCCTACATACCTACACACACTCCAATATGCAAAGAAGATGTGTGATCTTGAATTAGTTAAGTAACTTTTCTGAATGTGTGTTTTTATTGACAAAATGGGATAATAATATAGAACCAACTTCATGGGATCACGATGACATTACCTAGGATAACTGGAGTTCCAAAGTGCCTGTAATAATATAATAAGTACTCAATAAACACATGTAAAACACTTAGCATATGTGACACACAGTAGCCTCCCAAAGTGCTATCAATCATAATAATGATAATAATACAAGATCGACGTATGTCAATAAAATTAATATTTACTAACACCATGAGGGGAGCCATAACTTTGCTTTAATGTTGCCAAAAGAATAATTTTAATCTTGACCAAACACAGCCTTCTAGGAGATGGCATCTTAAAGGAATATCTGATTAATTCAAGATGACTAAATAGTACTATAGTGGATTTAGCAGAGCTGTTTAATTTATCAACAAATCAAACTGGTATCAGTACAAGGTCCCTGCTGCCTATCGTGTGTCAATCCAATACGGTTAGCAAACATTTAAAAAGTAACTCTAAATATTTCAGCTATGGAAACACAGACCAAGAGGGGAAAAAACCCTATTCTCCTGACTGACACAAGAAGGAATTACAGTCTCTATTTTAATAGTTTAAATTATAAGCTGCCACCAAGGAAAAGGCTGTAAAAACTGACTCATGGCTCTCCGTTTTGAAAGGATGATGATACATGAAATGTTTCTGGTTATCAAACTCTGTGGCCTGCAGATAATTTATAGGTCTGTTACCTGTAACCCTGATGTTATCAGGTAAATCCAGGAAGCTAAGAACCAAGAAAATATTCCCTCCTCTCTGTATTTCCAGTTTATAAACTCAGAGGTGTCACCCACTGCAACATTTGAAATCCAGGACCCTTGGGTTTCTAAGGGTTTCTAAGCCAGACTGGATTTCTAAGAACACCGATGGGGTCACTGGACTCACACATGATTTTAAGTGAAAAGTCATGCAAAGGTCCAGGGGCTTTCATTAGCCAGCTCATCAGTTCAATCAAGTGTTACTAAAATCTCAACCATCCATCTGACCAGACCATTTAGTCTTTGGAGGTCCAAATGGCAATTTGCTGTACATTTTCGATTACATGTGTATTTCCTCCACCATGCCTAACAGCATGTAAAACAAAAAAGCACCGTTTTGTACACACAAAGGCACTTATCAGGGCTCAGTGGCCCTCAGCACCATGCACTTTGAAAGGATTGATGATGGTGTGGTGGGAATGGGACAGGAAATGGACATCTGTGTTTTCCCCTGTTAATAACATAATGCAACTGTATTGCTAAAAAGGAAGAAAGAAAAAAAGAGGATGTTTTCAACAACCCTGAGCCACTGAAAAAGACACTGGGTGCTGAAGTAAGAGTCCTGGGTCCTGGCCTAAGTACCTGAAGGTATTTCACCTCCTTAAGCCACACTGTTTCCTTCCTTTCATTTCCATTATTTCACTGTCCTCAAATTACATGAATCTGAGCGGTTTCCTCAGATACAAGACTCAATACTCTAAAATGATATGTTTTTTGGGGGGATGCAAGTGGGCAACCCAGTCATTCAACAGATGCTTACTGAGTCTGTATTAAGACTTCCTAAAATTTCAGTAAAACATGTCTAGCAATCATTAGCAAAGGTTATATGGTGCGTGCAGTATATAACACGAAATATGGCACCTTAAGTCACTAGAGACAAAAATAGGAACTCGATGTCCACAGCAGGTACATTCAATTCTATTGCCTATGGAGGGTCAGGAACTTTGAAAAGTCTCTGCTTTAACCCATATCTCAGCAAATACCTAGGCATGTAGGTATGTATGTATCGAGGACTACTGATTTCTACAGTAACAAAAAAACGACAGGGATATAAGGCAAGCTGTCCTTGTATAAAATTTGTTTGGAGAGTGAACCCAGAGCAAAATGACTTGTAAGCCAACCAGACGTGATGTCAGTGGCTTTCAGGTTTCTGAATTTTCATCTTCAAGCGCAAGCCCACCCTAAAGCTTACCTCTGACCCACCCACACAAACCACTATGTAGATGCCTCCTCTGCACTATACACCATGATGATACAGAGATAAAGATAATGGCAAGAGAAAAAATACACCTGGAACTTCAAATCCCCTTCTGACAATTCTTTTCTTTCCCCCCGGCTCTTCTGGGAGAGAGGGATTGTAATGAACTTAACACGACACCATGCCTTCTTCTGCCTCTGTGTCAAGTAGCCTTAAGACGCAGGCACCTCCTCCCAATTCTTATCTCCTGCTCTTGTTAAATTTTGAAAAATATATGCCATTTTACACCTCAGAGCTCTGGAGAGGCAGCATAGTAGCTGGTGTATGGATGTGACAGAATGTTTTTACTCCACCCCTGAAAAAAAAAAGCTCCCTGTTTTTGACACACTGGAAAATGTACAGCCAGAGAGTGCTGGAGGCGAAGATGCCACCCCAGCCTTACATCTGTCTGCTTTCATTTGTCTACAACTGTGCTTATAGATAAAACAAGCTTTCCAGATGTCATCACAAGCAGGGCTCATATGCTGACTTCTCTGAGACACCATTGTTGGCTGCCAGCATAACAGAGTTGTAAAACTAAAATATTTAAACTCTGAGCTACTCAACACAACTTTGAATGTCACACAGGATCTTATTTCAGGATTAATTAATGTACACCCCAATAAAATAATTATGTGTTAAAAACAGAGCTGGCTGGCGTGCAAGTGGATCTAATTTTCCTCGTTCCCACTGTGTTAATGGTATACAACCGCACCATGAAGAAATTTCTGAAAGCAAGCGCTTCCTGCCACATGGGCACACCCTATCCAGATCGAAAGTTCCAGGTGTTGTATCTCGAGAACAAAACACTCTCATCGTTTAAAACTGACACGATGAACCCAAGATGAACAAAAGCAACATGCCAGGCACAGACTATAAAGACATTTCCACTGTTAGAGGGGAAGGCCAATGACAAGCGATGGGAAGATTACTAAGAGGCATTGTTATGTGCATCCATATGTGAAGCTTGGCTTCAGGCAACCTAGTAACACCGGGCTTGACTGTTTGTTTGAGAATACAATATCCCTGTGGTTATAATTACAACCACCATACCAAAGAGGACTGAGGTAGTTTCACAACATCCCTTAACAAAGAAGAACTCACTGCTCCTGAGCTTCCTGACAAACTCCTCAAATGCACAAACAGAGTATCTCTGATTTCCTTTTTTAAAAAAAATCCTGAAACTGCATAATAATTTCATTTTCATTGCAAGAGTTCCAGGGAGCTCAGCCTTGGTTTGAATGACTCGTCCTAATAACACCTAATACAGATGTTCTAAGCTAGAAAAAGCAGCTGATTCATGGTTGGGTATGTGAGACCACTTGGATCTCCCTCTAATTGGGCTTTCCTCCTGCTCTGGTACATCTTTTTGAGCCCAGTTTGTGCATTTGAAACCTTGGGTCAGGAATGCACATTAAGCATCTGTTACTCAAAGACCTGCTTTGTGGGTTATTCGGGATGCAGAGGCCAAATCTATCTCAAAAGTACAAGCCC
Organism: Okapia johnstoni; assembly: GCA_024291935.2. Lineage (NCBI taxonomy): Eukaryota > Metazoa > Chordata > Mammalia > Artiodactyla > Giraffidae > Okapia > Okapia johnstoni. The sequence goes on from CM044314.1 coordinate 76,719,094, forward strand.
TCTGCAGTTTCTGCAGAATTTGACAAGGGACCAACTTTGCATTAACCCAGCCAAGGCATCACATAGGGTGTGTCGGGGCTGGTCCTATATCCCACTGGCTTCATCCCATGTAGTTGGAGCTTTAAAAAAAAAAGCACATTCTGTGAAATCCCTAACTCTACCCCATCCCCCACAACATTAGGAGAAAATGTTTACTTGTGATGTCTTTCCAAGGAGACCACTGATTGAGAGGGGAAAGGAGACAGTTATTTCCCACCATCTTGAATGTTTCCATCTTCTCTTGAGCTGATGTAGTTCAAACTCTCTGAAAATAAATCAGCCTAAAGCACTCAAGATTTCCCTAAAGGCTCCAGCAGGCTTCCTGCTTCATGTGTTCCCACTCCTGGGCTGGAGGCTAATGTGTTTTAGGGATGTTTGTTTTAATGCAAAGAACGTCACTAAGTCAGAACAACCTGCCCTGGCAATCCATCTACTTTGGATGATCTTGGCCTCTCGCGCTGCTCCTATTTCAGCCTGGGAGGGAAGAGCTCAAGACCTGAGTGCTGGATTTCAGTCCCTTGTAAGTGTTAGGACAGCAGTGTCCCAAAATAATAATACCATTCCTGGCTTTGCATGCTCCATATTCCTTCTTCATTTGAGACTGGGGTCCATTTCTAACTTGGGGCAGGACAAGTCACTGCTGAAGCCCATCTTGCACTTGACCTTCATTCCTCCACACCCAAATCAATATATAGCCACTTCGTTACCCTGCCAGGACTAGAGCTGGACAGTGCTACATGAAAGAGTCTCTTCATAAAGTTATTTTGAGTGATGCTTCCCTAATCGAACCTTAATTATCAGTTTTTTGGCAAAAGTACATTCCCACAAACATTTAATAGTACATCAGGCTCTGGAATACCTGAGCTGAAATTTACTTCCTGTTCCTTAAAGCTCTCCTGGGCTTCTAGGGGGAGTGTAAATATTAAACAGTAGCAACATGAGAAGTTCACGGTCCTCTTTAATCTCATCTGTGCTTTTAAAATCCACAAGGGAATCCAGAAATGACCCCTTTTGCAGATGAGAAAAGAGATGGGTGACTCAGTTACCTGTTTGCCTCTGGGAAAGAAGGGGAGCTGGGGGCTGAGCTGGGGGTGCAGCAGTGGACTTGAAGAGCAAGTGGGGGAAGCAGAGCTTTGGGGTCCGCTGTCCCCGCCTGGCTACAGACCAAGGGACATAATTAGGATAAGAAGTCTGCCAGCCAGGAGAGAGCCTGTTCTGAACACTGAAACCTAACAGGTTACTCTCAGGACTGTATTTGAGTACAACTGCATTTAAAAATAACCCAATTTAACAATTCACAAGTTCTGATATATGTTTTATAAAAATGTATGAGAGACCTAAAAGCCATGGAGAGCCATAACTTTGAGCTGCCTCATTTGTTTCTCTTTTATTACCATCCTGCACGGTGGCCATAAGCCCTGCACTGAAAAGAGAACATTAAATCTTTATCCTTAACTGTTTTAGCAGAACGATAGTAATAGTTGAATATTATTTTGTCTGACTGATAAAATACCATTCAAATAAGACCAAAGAGAGCACTGAACCCCAACCACGTCCTAGGAGAAAAAAGCAAAGCCCTATCTCCAGAGACAGTACTTTGTCACTCTTGAGTCTCCAGGAACATTTCTACTGTAGTATGAGCACAAAAGCTGAAAACCTGAGTGAAGGAGGCTGCTGCTGCTGTTTAGTCGCTAAGTCATGTCCAACTCTTTTGCGACCCAATGAACTGTATAGCCCGCCAGGCTCCTCTGTCCATGGAATTCTCCAGGCAAGAATACTGGAGTGAGTAGCCATTTCCTTCTCCAGCGGATCTTCCTGACCCAACTATCCAACCCGTATCTCCTGCATTGGTAGGAGAATTCTTTATCACTGAGCCACCAGGGAAGTCAGTGAAGGAGGTTACTCAGAAAGAAAACATTTCTCTGGGTCTTCCTTAGCTGAGAAAGCAGCTGTGTGAAACATTCTGACTCCTCCTCGCAGGCATGTTTAGCCTTTCCTAATGAAGGACCAGTAAGGAACCAATGTGGACACATGAGCAAACCACCAGCAAACCATTTTGTCTCATGGATGCTTTAGCACAGGTGGAGAAACAGGACAAGACTCAGGTTTACAAGAGCGAGTTCAATGCTGGAAAATACTCAAACGTCAGTGTGATTCAATTCAGCAAAACGCAATACTACTATTTATGGCCCTATCTCTTTCTTCTAATACTTATGTTTTTGGCTTGTGGTTACAGAAGAGTATTTTCCCTATATTTAAGTAACAATACTGAAGTACTCATTAATAGATTTAAAATAGCATCATGCATGTAACTTACTCTCAAATGGCTCAAAAATAATAATATCTATAAAATAATAAAGCAAAAACAATAAAATGTTAGCATTTGTACAAGGGTATACAGAGGATCTGAAATTTTTCTAGAAAATCTGAATAGTTATTTCAAAATAAAATACTTAAAAAAACAAAACAAAAATAATAATACTTATTTTTATTTACTTGGCTGCACTGGGTCTTAGTGGCAATGTGTGGGCTCTAGTTCCCCGACCAGGGATCTCCACATGGTACAAAAAATACCATTTCCTCTTGATCTTTATTTCCCCGTGGGTCACTACAATTTCAGTAAGGTCAGCCTCAAACCACAGCAATGGCCTTTTCTTTGAAAGCTTTCTAATTTTCCATTAAATTTGCAAGGGTTGGTTTTCCCCCATCAACCTATATCTTGATGTTCCAAATAACATAAAAAATAAAATATTAACAACCCCTAAGTTAGGAAGCCTGTTCTCAGATTGAGATACCTCTTTTTAAATAATCAAACACATGACAGAGTACTAATAGCCAAATGGGGTTTATATAACACTAACACGCCTACACTTAAACTAACTGAAAAATTATACTGAACCTAGCTTGAACTCACATAAATAAATTAAGCAACTTTGTGGAAATATTCAGGGTTTCTACATGTGAGCTACTGAGTCAAGTATTTAGAGGGTAACAAAATTTTTTCTAATTGGCAAATAAATGGTTCTGTCTGAGATCTTTTCATGCACTAAAATACATGAATTCAGGGCTGAGCCTGCAAATAATGTAGACTAAGTGTGCTGCCTTACATACTGTATTGACTATGAATTCCCATTAAAAAAATACTATCATGGCAACATTTATGAAATATTTGAATCCTAATTCCTATCATTCAGTGAGCCTTACTCACTAGCCAATCAAAGAGCAAAGGTTAAAGTCAAACTAGCTCAAAACAAAAAACAATTTAAAAAGATAAAGTACTTAACAGGGATAAAAGCATTCATTTCTGGCAAAACAAACAAAGCCAGAACCACCCCCTTCCAAAAAAAATTGATTGTTAGATCTAGTCAAAATCACAACCAAAAAAATTTAAGGAATCCACAAAATCATCTAATGTTTCAGTCATTACTAATTACCCTCTTCCCAAAATGTCCAGTAAACTCACTCAGTATAAACCTTCACACTAAAATAATGGGATTAGAAAATAACATATGAAGTTTTTAAGCAAATTTTCTCAAATACAAATATGTGACCCGCAGACATAATTTTGAGTTTTCAAGTGACAATAAGAACAGGTAAAATCAGCTCTAAGTTTAATAACATATTTTAATCCAGCATGTCCACAATATTGTCAGTCCAACATACAATTGATATAAAAATTAATAGCATTTTACATTGGGTCTTTGTACTAAATCTTTTAAATCTGGTAAGTTTATTTATTTATTTATTTTACTTTTACTGCACATCTCAATTTGGTATGGAATACTTGAAATGTGGCTATACAAATACGGGAATCTATTTTAAAGTTTACTTAAGTTTAAGTAGACCCGTGGTTACTGGCTACAATATTGGACAGCTCAGGTCTATAGTTTAATAACCCTAGTTCACTTTGCACTGAAATAACAAGTCTTAACATACAGCAAAAGCCTAGGACTAGAGAAGTCTTTGAAAAAGCAAACTACAAAGCATCAATCATTGCTGGTCAGAGGGTAGATGGGCCAAGCTGAAGGGCTGTATATGCAAATATGATCCATGGTTTACATAAATGTGTCTCTGACATTTTTCATTTTCCATGCACATGTGTGGTGATGTGTGATTTAACATCCTAAGGAGAAAAACACATCACCCATCTTCAAAGGCTCTCAGCTGATATTTTATGATACATGCCTTTCTCCTCCCCAAAGGCTAACTTCATGGCAGGTTTGAAGTATTTTAAAAAGGAAACTTCTTGAGTAATCTGAGTGTTACATGGGGGGGTGGGGGGGTGTGCTAAAAAGTTTCTTTCCCTCTAAAACTTCACATCCCTCTGTAGGTTCAGGTGACTCCAAAGAATGTTATTTAACAGAACTTGAGAAGAACAGCAGAACTTACTCCTCAGAAAGCCTTTGTTTCCATTCAGTTGCTCAGTTGTGTCTGACTCTTTGTGACCCCATGGACTGCAGCATGCCAGGCTTCTCTGTGCTTCACCACCTCCTGGAGTTTGCTCAAACTCATGTCCATTGAGACAGTGATGCTAGTTTCCAACCATCTCATCCTCTGTCGTCCCCTTCTCCTCCTGCCTTCAATATTTCCCAGCAACAGGCTCAGAAAGCCTGGTGATAAGAGCCCTTGAGTGTCTACAACTGATGAATTATGTGAACTGGATTGAGTTATTAAGCTTTATACTGCCTGCTTGATTAACCATATATACTATTTATCCCTCTCTTGAAAAAGTTATTTTATAAGAAAATAAATAGGCAAATCATTCTATTCTTCCAATGACACTCAGATTCAAATGTTTAATTTAATATCTAATACAAGAATTACCCCTCCAAGTCAGAGGTTCTTCTCCCCACTATCAGAGTGAAATCTCTTCTCTTAACACTCATCTGAGTATAATACATATCTTCATTAGGACAAAGTTTACCAACTATTTCATTAATGTTAGGGGTGTGAGAGTGTGCACTTCGGAACTCATCTCTTTTCTGTAACACTGGGAGCACCTAGAGGGCAGGGACCAGGACGTAGTCTTTCTACACCTGTCTCCTAACTCAGGTGCTTAGTACAGGTGCTAGGCTGAAAGAGCTCTGGGCTCTCAGAAGAAAAGAACATACGAAGAGCAGGTCTCGACTCTCAAGGGACTTAGTCTCAAATCAAGAAGATAAATACAATGAGATAACACAAAATGTAGTACGACTGGCTTAGTCACACAACCAGTGGTCTCTAACCTCCAGAAGCTCACCATCTAGTGGAGGACTCCTTGGAAGAAAAAGTCAAGATAGATCTTTTAAGACTTAAATAAGCAGCATATAAAAGCTAAGATCCTACATGCCGGTCAGTATGAGGAGAAGCACGGAGATGAAGTTTGGATGACCAAGAAATGGGTGGTCACATGGTCATAGCAGGTTCCCACAGGGTATAAAAGAGGACATTTGAAATGAAACTAGGACTATGTTATGAATGGCACAGAGAGCTAAGACAAATATTCCTTATTTTATGTTGCAGTTAGCGAAAAGCCATGGAATTGTGAGTAGCAAGTGAAATGATGAAAGTGAGATTTATGGAAGAAGGATCTGGCCACAGCTTCCAGGAGGCACAAGGCTGGAGGCAAACAGGAAAATCAAATCCATTTCACTCATATACTCAGTGGGATTCCCAGGTTGCTCAGTGGTACAGAACCTGTCTGCCATGCAGGAGATGTGGGTTCGATCCCTGGATTGGGAAGATCCCCTGGAGAAGGAAATGGCAATCCACTCCAGTATTCCTGCCTGGAAAATCCCAAGGACAGAGGCGCCTGGCAAGTTATAGTCCATGGGATCGCAAAAGAGTTGGACATGACTCAGCAATTAAACAACAAGAACATATTCAGCAGGTGGTAAGGGTCTCATCAAGCAAGGTGATCCTCAAATAGACAGGAAAATGCATTTTCCAGAAATGGCAAGATCTGGTAGCTGACTGGACAAATATTTTTCTCTGATTATACTGACTACCTTGCAAGTGCAATGCAATATATATATATATATATATATATATATATATATATATATATATAGTGACTCTTAGAGAGACTGGGAAATTGGAATAAGGCTTAAGAAAGAAGACAATGAACTTCACTTGTGGTATATGAAAATGAAAGAAATGTTGCAAGGTAGCAGCTGAAGATATATATTTTTTAACTTTTCACTTGCAACATGTCTATGTGTGTATGTGTGCATATACATGTATGCATGTAAGTGTGAAGGGTGTATTAGTGATTTCAGAGATAATTTCACTGCAACTGAAATCTATCTTTTCAGTTATACAGAAATAGGAATAAAGAAAATATTATGACCATGTGTGTTTATGCTACCAGATTCATCAGTATCACTATTCTTTCTATAGTATACCTCAATAGCCATAGCATGCTAAATGAACAAAATGTACTTGTAAACTACATTCTAGTGTGCCCATGCATTTCTGTTTTTACTGACTTATTTTACAAAGAGTCAGTTGTTTCTTTTAGATCTGATTGGACATTCATGTATAAATATTGTCTTATAATTTATGAAATACTGTAAAAATCAACGAAATATATTTGTAAAAGAAAAAGTTCATTCTATAGAAACTAGCTGAATGCTTTGTAAAATCTTTTATTTTTTTAATTGGACTATAGTTGCCTTACAATATTATGGTAGCATCTGCTGTACAGCAAAGTGAATCAGTTATATGTACACATACATCCACTCCTTTTTAGGTTTTATTCCCATTTAAGTCACCAAAGATCCTAGAGTTGGGTTCCCTGTGTTTACAGTCTTGACAAGGATGGGCCACTATAAGAAAAACATCCCCACATTGGTGTGGGCAAGGCATCTGCAAATGACAAGGGTTCTGTACCCAGGACCACTTATTCCTAAGTTCTAGGTTTGTTTTAAAGCAATCAAAGGCAAAAATCTTAGTGATAAACTAAGATGTCATTTAAATAAGAATTCAATTCAGAAATCCAATGAATACAACCATCCATACCTCAAAAGTTTGGCTAACCTCAAAAGTTCAGAAAATGAAAGCATTTTTATATCTTAGGTTTAAGATAAAAGCTTAATACATGTAGTTTATTTGTTTAACCACATTAAAAGGCTTAATACTTGTGGTTTATTTGTTTTGGTAAAGTTTACCATTTTCATTAACTAGCTAACTATTGTAGCTGGTTGTAAAAGATAAGAGGGCTATGCCACTGCACACAGTTTCCTCAAAGCAACAAAAGCACATACTGAGAATTACTTTAATATGTATTTACCTGGCAGGTTGTAAAGATATTCCTGCTGAGAAGTTGTGGTCCATTGAGAAATCACATGTTGTACCTCTGATCTTTTAGGAATACATGTCATGCATCCAAAAACTAGCAAAAGCTCCATCCTTTGGTGATGGCAAAGTCCTGTCCAATTTTTTCCTCTATAGCTATCCATAAATTCATCTCAATTAATCATGAATAGTGAGTATCATTACAAATCAGTCACAGTAAACAGCTGCTAAAATCTTTATGGGCTATCTGAAATGTTTAGTCTTAATTCAACTTAACATATGGGTTTAAGTTTCTTACCGGCGTGAATAAGATGACACTCTTTATCATCAGTACAAATAACATTCACAATATTAATGTGTTTATGACATTTCCTGTTGATCACCTATACTACAGATCATTAAACAGATTGAGAACTCCCCAGCTCTTATTTCCACTTTTATTCAAAAGTTTCATAGAGGAAATTGTAATTGAGTGATTAAATCATTCTGTTTTCACGTTAAGTTCTGTTTTGAGGAAATAAAGAGTGCTCAGGGAGAGACCACTCATTACCAGTGACAGCAACATAGGTCAGCAAAGCCATTGATCCGTTTCTCAGAAAACATACAAACTGAGGTCCTTGAGATAGCCACTTCCCAGGTAGTGCATCTTGATAGATTTTAGAGTCAGAAAGAGGTTTTGCCTGCCCTGTCTGACCACATCCAGATTTGGCCAGCACACCCTGAATTTAAATGCTATAAATTCAGAAGACTTCTTCAAAGTTTAATGTTAAAACACAAGTATTTTGTAGTTTCTAATAGGCATTGGGGGTGTATAAGAAGGAACAAACGACTGGTTCATTCAGAGTGTTTCTGGGCAACTACTGTAAAGATGGCAGCATCCTAGGTAGACGATAAGGATGAATGAAAGGCTGCAATAACCCTCCTCCTCTCCTCCTGTCTTCAGTTAACAAACTCTTAAAAGATATGCCTACCCTAGGCTAGGGACTGAGAACACAGGACCAAATAAGGCTCTCAAAAACCTTATCTGGTTTTAATGGAAAAGCCAGGCAAAAGGGTCGGAAAAGGGCCATGCATTGACAGTTGGTACTGAGAGGGAGACCCAGGAAAGCTGGTGAGGATAAACCCCTAAGCAGAGGCAGCAGCAAGGGAAAAGGCACTGGGGATGCAGGAGACTGTGGGTTGATGAGAGATAGAGCAGGAAGACTGGAAAGATGAGAGCAAGCAGGAGAGGAAGAAGACCAAGGAGATGTGGGGCTGGAGAGGCAGGCAGGGGCCACATTCACTCAGTCCTCGACTCTGCTCATCTTAACTGCCTGCCTGCTGCGGGCTTGGTTCTATTCCAGGTACTGGGGGTCTGAGAAGGGACAAAGCACACCCATCCTTACCGTCATGGAACTTCAATCCTGGCGGAAGAGAAAAATAATAAGCTAGCTAAGTAAAATATGGACTACGTTAGATGTTAACTTTTCAGGAGGAAAACACAAGGTAGGGAAGGAGGATCTGAAATGTTTGGGGTGGGGCAGAGCTGACATTTCAGATACTGTAGCCAAGGAAAGACTTGTTGGGGAGATTTCAGAGTCAAGACCTGATATCTAGGGGAAGAGCATTTAGGGGAGAGAGAACACAAGGGAGCCAGTGTAGCTTAAGTCAAGTTACTGTAAGTCCTGTAGGGCTTAGGCTTTATACATGGAGGGACCTCTCTGAGTTTTGAGCAAGATCTGGCATGCCGTGTTGAAAAGTTTGGATTTTTCCTCAATCCGTGAGAAAGTCATTGATGCATCATTAGCAAGTATGACCTTTTCCGAATTGGAGGAGAGGACAGATGAGAGGCTGAAAGACCACTTAAGAGGCTGGTGCAGAGATCCCAAGGGGGACAAAATGATTAGGGCCTGAACAAGGTGGTGACGGAACATCAACTCTTATCTAAACCATTAACAGATACTGAAAAAGGATGACTGTCGCTTAACCTACTGTGCTTTCTTGGTCGAATATGATAGAAAGCAGCAAAAGGAAAAAAAAAAGTCAGCAGCATTATTGTTTAAATTCAAGATGAAATAAAATGACTTTTCTGTTCTCTAGAGTGGGTCCATTCCTACCCTAGAAGTCACGCCATCAGCTCTGAGGATTTGGGGTTTGAAGGTCAAGAGACCACTGTGGACCTAATCAGACCACATACTCAAAAGCTCCAGTAGAGACAGAGTGTGGCTCCCAGGGCACCTGCTAACACTGGGCATGTCCTGCACTGAAACCCAAATCTAGAAAATCTGAGGGGCAGGAGGCTCAATAGTGCACTGCACAAAGGCACCAGCCAGAGTGGTAGCTAAGGCTGAATTCAGCTGAGGCCAGGCTCACCGGGATTGAGCCATGCACGCTGATTTTGGATGCATCTGTCCAAGAACATTTTTTCTAATTTCTATGAACACATCACAGGCTATGGAATCTGCATTTTAATCATGGGTCCCAGAAGACTGAGTCAGACAGGCCATGGCAGGAAGCTTCTGCATCACTCCATTCTGTAGTACTACATTCTACTTTTACAGTGTTAATTTCACCCTGGGTTATCCAAGTTCTTACTACAGAATATTCCATTTCTTTCCTTTCTTTTAAACAAAATGATGCCACAAGGCATAATTTGTCCTGTTTTGCTAAGATAAAGTATTCAGAGTCCAGACCCCCTCCAATGATGCTGTTTAGGACACATGCACAAATAAAACGGGTTTATTTCTTTAGAACTAGCCTTGGACTATTAAAAACAGTATCATTATTGCATGTAGAACAACCATTCAAAAGGGCCCTCCATTGTACTTAAGCACAATTACCTTAATGCCAGTTGAGATTTTATGATACAACTGTGAGACACTTTTATTTTTAAGGCAGTTTAACTTGTTTCATTGCTAAGATCAGACATTTAAGTTTTAAATCAAAGGTTCTCAATAAGATGATTAAGCAGTGCTCAGCAGTTTCTTTAAATATTTAAGAGAATTTTCATTGTCTAAATATTTATGGCAACAACAGTGCCAGGTGCATTTTTTTTTTTCTCTTTTTTAAACATGTCTGTTTAAACTGATGCTGTAGTTCCCAGACACCTAGCAAAGTCACTGCCCTGAAGGGCAATTTTCAGGACTAACCTTTAGAGTGTGGTCTTCTGAAGTGTCTTCTACCTAATGAACTTTATGTCCATCATCACACTGCAGCCTTTTAGCATCACTACCACCATCATGAGGCTGTTCATGATGCTCTTTTTCTGAAGAGGGTAACACAAATTCCACAGATTAGCTGTGACCCAGATGCTCCCTGTGCCTGGCATCGCCTGGCATCACCTGACAGGGAGGTAAGGGGCTCAGGAAGCCTGTTCAGCCTTGCTGGTTAGTAGCTTCCCATTTCCTGATCACCCCAAGTGCTGCCCCAGTGCAGGCTCCAAGAATCTACATTTTGGAATACACTGTCCGAAAGGGGTTTCCTAGTCCTCTCAAAATGTGAGAGAGGGAAGGGACTCCCTAAAAAGACCTATCTTATGACTGGGCTTAATTTTTAGATTTTGGAGAGAACATTATTTAATAGCTCATATTTTCTAAAATCATGTCCATGAAGTAGATGCAGACAGTTATCATTCTGTCCATTTTAGATGATGAAAGCATAGAATTGAGAATTTTATTGATGGTTATTAAAATCAACTTTCTCAGCAAATGCAGTGACCATGTCCGTTGACATATATGAGTATTATTTATTCATCCTCAAATTCGTATTTATTGATGGCTTCTTATATGCCACACAGTACAGAAGCTAAGCACACCAAATGAGAAATCAGAAATGGTCTCTGGTCTCAAGGGACTTACAATCTGGCGAGGGAGATGAATATTAAGTGAACTCACCAGTCCACAAACACAGGAATACAAATTGTAAAAAGTGCCATGAAAGAAAGGTATAGGTGCCAGGAGAAGAGAACAAAAGGGAAAAAGTCATCTAGATTGGGTGACATTTAAGCTGAGACATGAGGAAGCGAAGCAGTAGCCAGGAGAGGAGCCTGGGCTACAAACACCCACCACAATCCAGGGTATAGTGTGTATCCTTGAAGGAGTAGAGGGCTTGGACAGTCATACAGATGAATGAGTGAAGAAGTTTTCAAGAATTCTCTGTTTTCTTCAGCCTCCCACCTTGCAACATGATGACTGGTATTGGAAAGAGTGTTTTACCGAGTGAAGAAATCTGAGTAACACTTCCAGTCCTATGAATCCTGTCCCAGTTCTGTCCTCCTGCCCCCCTTATTCCTCAGAGGAAGTGAGCTGATCTGTCGGGGTGGGGGAGGGGGGAGCAAACCATCCACCTCGAGTTACTGGCTATCAAATGGGAAAATAATGTGAATATAACATAGAACCTGCAAATGCTAGACACATTTAAAATATTTTTAGTTAATAAAAGTTAATAAAATTATTCTGTCTTAAGAGGAAAACAGGTATATTCACCTCTTTGAAAAAGCACTATGTAAACAAAATATAATTTAAAAATATGTATACTAATAATTTGGAGAAGACAATGGCACCCCACTCCAGTACTCTTGCCTGGAAAATCCCATGGACAGAGGAGCCTGGTAGGCTACAGTCCATGGGGTTGCTAAGAGTCGGACACAACTGAGCGACTTCACTTTTCACTTTCATGCATTGGAGAAGGAAATGGCAACCCACTTCACTGTTCTTGCCTGGAGAATCCCAGGGATGGGGGAGCCTGGTGGGCTGCCGTGTATGGGGTCGCACAGAGTTGGACATGACTGAAGCGACTTAGCAGCAGCAGCATACTAGTAATTATAGTTAAAACTTACTGCACTTTACTATTTTGGTGGCATAAGACGTCAAAGCCTTCACATGCTATCTCATTTAATTTTTCTGTAATTCTTCCAAGGTGGATATTATTATTCTCATTTTACAAGAGAGAAAATTGAGGCTCAGACAGCTTAATAACTTTACCTGGTCTTATGGCTCAGTGCTCAATTCTGGCAGTCAGATTCCAGAGTCTATGTTTAGGGATTATTATTTTTAATTAATTTATTGTTAATTAATCAATTATTAATTCAATGACTAAAACATGACCCTACATTTTAACTGCTGCTGCTGCTGCTAAGTCGCTTCAGTCGTGTCTGACTCTGTGCGACCCCATAGACGGCAGCCCACCATGCTCCCCCATCCCTGGGATTCTCCAGGCAAGAACACTGGAGTGGGTTGCCATTTCCTTCTCCAATGCATGAAAGTGAAAAGTGAAAGTGAAGTCGCTCAGTCGTGTCTGACTCTTAGTGACACCATGGACCACAGCCTACCAGGCTCCTCCGTCTATGGGATTTTCCAGGCAAGAGTACTGGAGTGGGGTGCCATCACCTTCTCTGACATTTTAACTATAGCACACTAAATCTGACTGGCTATTTTCTGACATATGGCAAGCGTGACCCTTTTCCTCCGCCATCACATACAGCCTCCTTCCTGAATATCAATCTAATTCTGCCTACAGTATCTTCCAACTCTAATCCAACTGCCCAATTTAACTGCCATCAGACCAAGGTTCTCAGAACTTAGCTATCTGGATGTCATACTTCCACTCTGAATCTGCATTATGATCACACTACCTACAACAAAAGGGGCACCTTTCTTGCCTGGGTATCACCAACTTGATGGACGTGAGTTTGAGTAAGCTCCGGGAGTTGGTGATGGACAGGGAAGCCTGACATGCTGCAGTCCATGGGGTCGCAAAGTTGGACACGACTGAGCAACTGAACTGATTCTCAAACTCACAGAGCAGCCAGCTGTTGCCAGCCCCACAGTTCCTTGTCTCCACAAGTCCTCCAGACCAGTTCTCTGGTTGAAGCTCGTTTCCAACTACCTTCACCCTGACTCTGTACCTGCATTGTCTTACATTTCTTCCACCAGCCCCTGCCTTCCAAGAAGACTCTCCTCACCATTTAGAATCTCATTCATTTGCCAAAACTCAACTCAACTCTGATTCGCCTCATTAAGTTCCCTCCAGCCCTCAGTGACCTTGTTTGTCTCCAAATCTGGGGCATTTAATGAACATCCAGTCCACTTGACTTTTTGCCATCTCTTGCATTCTTATTTAATAATTATACTTTTAACTTTCTAAATGCATGTAACTTGTCTCTGTAACCATATGAAAGTTTGCAGATGGCAAGAAGAGCATTATTACTCCGTGATTTTCCAGGGGTCAAAGTCAAAGCAGATAATTTTTTTTTTAATTTCTAGAATTTCAAAATCTCACATTCAAAATAGGTAATTCATGTGTGACTGAGCAATGACAGAGTCTGTTTTGTTCCTGCCCATATGGTCACAAATGCAGGTCTGTGTTATGTTAGCCCATCTTTTTTACATATGCTTGTAAATCGTGGTAAAAGGATTTAGTGTTGAGGGGTGGATGGGGCAGCAGCACAGGGGAGAGAAAAATAATTATCTTCACTTAATCATTAAATGCAGTATCAGAAACAGCATATATCTCGAGACAAAATAGGACACACCTGTCACTTCTGTTGTAAGATCACTCTATTACTTAATATCTCTTTGGTGCTTTATACCTAATAAAATGCTTTCAGAGGAATGAGATAGGCAGTTCACAGGTTATCTGGGGTCCTGCATCAATAACTGACAGTCAGTATCTGAATCCATATCTACAAGATGGTATCTCTTCCAGTGTAAATCACTGAGGCAACAGGAGAGTGTGGTTAACAACCTGGACGTCAGAGCCAGATCATCTGAGGTCAAATCACAGCTCGCCACTTACTAACTGTGGACCTTGGGCAAGTTACTGAACTGATCTGTGTCTCAGAACTCTCATCTGCACAATATGGTTAGGAATGACACTACATAGAGTTGTTGTGGGGATACAACAAGCAAATAAACACCCAGAACGGTGGGTACGCTTTAGAATGTTTGCTCTATCATTTTACAACATGCTCTCTACTCTGTGTGATGGATATGTATGAAACTTAATTAGCTTCCCACACAGTCAGCTAAAGGAAGTTTTATTATTCATATGAATGTATAAGGCTTATTCTTTTCACTAAAAATCTGGTGGAACAAGGGAAATATCTTACCTCGTGAGTCAGTGATGAAAACCATTCCTGAACATATCTCTGGACCAATGATGATAATATCACACTTTTTTTTTTTTGGTAATGCTCTTTAAGTTTCCAACTGTCAACACTTTTCACACATTTAATCCTCACAACCACTCAGTGAGATGGATGGATAGATGGCTGGGTGTACAGATGTTGGATGAAAAGTGAGTAAGTCCTTAGATTCAGGGAAGTTAAACAGCTTGATCAGGGTCAAGAAAAAACTGTCTATCACACTGTCCAATACCTGCTTTAAATCTATATCCGAATGTCTACACAAGCTGACAGTTTTCTCTTGTCCTGGGGTGCACACAAATCTGAGAAGTATGAATAGGACTCTCTACGATTGATTACATGGAAACACTAATCCCACCCATAGGGGCAGGGTTAAGGGCTAAGTAGTTTTATTACTCTTTCTCTGTGCTACATGTAACCCACACTCAAAGGAAGGTAAGAAAATGCAGGTCTGTGTTATTCTGAAATTGGAGGAGTGGCCAGAACTCTTGTGGACTGTTGCAGACAACTTTAGGCTCTCTAGGCACACAATTGGAAAAGATGAAAAGTCTAATTCAAAAAGATACATGCACTGCAATGTTGATAGCACCACTATTTAGAACAGCCAAGACATGGAAGCAACCTAAATGCCTGTTGACAGATGAATGGATGAAAAAAGATATGGTACAACGGAATATTACTCGCCATTAGAAGAATGATATAATGCCGTTTGCAACAACATGGATGAACTTGGAGATTATCATACTAAGTAAAGTCAGAAAGGGAAAGACAGTTAACATATGATATCATTTATATGTGGAATCTAAAAAAAATAATACAGATGAACTTATTTACAAAACAGAAATTGACTCATTGTATAAAGCAAACTTATGGTTACCAAAACGGAAAGCAGGGGAGGGATAAATTAGAAGTATGGGATTAGATACACACTACTATATATAAAATACATAAAAAGGAGCCACTATATAGCACAGGGAACTATACTCAATATTTTGCAGAAACCTATAATGGAAAGGAATCTGAAAAAAAATGTGTGTATATATATACACACACATACGTATATATACACACTCACAAATATATAAAACACTGAAAGACTTTGCCATATACCTGAAACTAATACAACATTACAAATCAACTACACTTTAATTTTTCAAAAAGCATTTTAAGTCAAACACAAACAAGGGAAAAGTTAAAAAATTATCCACAGGCTTTGGGTTCATCAGTTAAATTGTTAATGAACAGAGGAAAAGTAAGTAAACTGGAAGAATATCAAGATGTTTTGTCACTCTCCTGCATATTTAGAATGCATTTCTTATTTGTAAGGGCACTGTTTGACTACATTCCTTAATGTGTATTTTATAAATGCTAGTTCCAGAAAAAAAAGGTCTCCCTGGATAACAGGGTTTGGGAAATGCAACATATTCTACAGGGCTTATTTTTGAGGGTAGGTAGAGGAGAGTGGCAGAGAAGGCAATGGCAACCCACTCCAGTACTCTTGCCTGGAGAATCCCATGGACGGAGGAGCCTGGTAGGTTACAGTCCATGGGGTCACGAAGAGTCAGATACGACTCAGTGACTTCACTTTCACTTTTAACTTTCATGCACTGGAGAAGGAAATGGCAATCCACTCCAGTCTTCTTGCCTGGAGAATCCCAGGGACAGAGGAGCCTGGTGGGCTGCCGTCTATGGGGTAGCACAGAATCAGACACGACTGAAGTGACTTAGCAGCAGCAGAGGAGAGTGGGGAACATACACAATGCTTCTCAGCATACTGAAAGATTTTGAGAAGGTTTTTAATAAAAAGTTGGGTTAATACTTTCTAACCCAGGCTTTCTCAAACTCATCTGACCTTGCCACCTTTTACAGTGTAACATATACCCCACAGCATATGTGCTTTGTGGAAAGTGACAATCACTCAGTCGTGTCTGACTCTTTGTGACCCCATGGACTATACAGTCCATGGAATTCTCCAAGCCAGAATACTGGAGTGGGTAGCCTTTCCCTTCTCCAGGGATGTTCCCAACCCAGGGATCAAACCCAGGTCTCCCACACTGCAGGCAGATTTTTTACCAGCTGAGCCACAGGATCTCTTGAGAATACTGGTTTAGACACAAGTGCCCACTCTGTTTTGTTTTTCATCTTTTTCTCCCTTTTATACGTCACTGGACTGAACAATTCTCCTGAAGAATATCATTCTGGCACTTGACTTTCTGTTCGCTAAGACTTAGAATCAAGGCCCTCCACAGGGCTGAAGATGCCATGGAATGAAGTAGGAAAATGGGACTAAAACTTCAGTCAAAATTGCCAGAAACCCCTACTTTACATAAAAACACAATACTCCTCTATTTCATAAGAATTCTATGAGCACTAAGATTCATTCTGCTGAAAGGAAAGACTAAATTGGTACCTACCTCTCAGCTGACAATAAGATGAGGATAACCCCACAGAGGACAAGACAGACACACAAATATCAGCACACGGTTCAGTATATCCTCACAAACTCAAAGAGTTAGAACAGGCATATTCTAATTCACCCTAGATGTATGGAATCAATGAACCATTACTAGCAAGACTTTGTAAAACCACAGGTGAGAACTGCAATGACAGCTACATGAATCTGTTGCCCCAAGATAACTTCTGCATGAAGAAGTGGAATACTGTACAGTTTCCTTTAGAGAGTATATGAAAGAAAAATAGAAAAGGCAAGAAATACACCCCAAAAATGTTAAAATGTAATATATACATGGCATGAAAGTGAAAGTAAAACTCACTCAGTCATGTCCAACTCTTTGCGTCCCCATGGACTATATAGTCCATGGAATTCTCCAGGCCAGAATACTGGAGTGGGTAGCCTTTTCCTTCTCCAGGGGATGTTCCCAACCCAGAGATCGAACCCAAATCTCTCACAGTGTAGGCGGATTCTTTATGGTATATAGCGTATGTTTATATCCCAAAACATTACAACAAACACCATTTATAAGAAGAATTGGTATAGCTAGGACTGAGGACATCGCAAGGGTCAAAAAATAATGCAAAATACCCCTCTCTCAGGACTCAGCTCCAAATACTATACCATGAATGTGCTCATGGGGAGGAACACATGTGCCTATTCTAATTTATACTCTAACGGATCCATCAAAGCACTTATTTTTAAGGGACTGCTTTTTAAATCAGAAACAAAAAATATGCAGCACAAAGGCAGTAAGAAAAAAGGGAAACACAGTCATGTATCAGTTAGCATCACACAGTACTGTTCTCTGGGAACAAGGTCCTGGTGACATGACAAATTCAAGACACAGAAAGTAGGGTCAAGGAGCCTCTCTCTCACACACACAAAAACCTGATTAATACCAGTCTGGCAGAATTGACTTAAACAAGGCATCTCTATGCCTGCCAACTTTTTTACTATCACTGGCATCTGTAGACATGACATTATTTATTGAAGTTTTTATTTGTCACCAGAATGTTATAAATATATACAGATATACAAACTACAAATCAATAGCACCTTTATAAATATTTTAAATACCATTATTTAGCAATTACGTGAGCCTCTTCATGGGCCAACACTATACAATTTTTAACATGCCAATAAGCCCATTAAACCTATTTATGGTGATAGTTATGAAGTTCAAGGGGTTTCGTTCAGGAAATATAGTTCAATAAGAAAAACAGCCTTATAGTCAATCAGAAAACAAATTTATTGCAGTCAAGAAATGAAGATACCCTGACCTTATAAACATACTCCGTACCTATGAGCAAGTCAGAATCCAGAAAGAAAATTTGCAAGTACTGTAATAACACATCACCTGTGTCTATTGGCTGTCTTCTCGGCAACATCACTCATTCTCTAGGTCATAGTTTCTTCACCTGCAAAATGATTCTTTGCCTGCACTTTTATGCCGAAATAAAAAAACAAATGGCGAGTAATCATGTCCTCCCCACCCCTCAAAAAAGCAGCAATCCGTGCAATTTATGGAGATTCAAACTCCTCAGAAGTTCTAGAGATAACTTTTAATTCTGGGTTATATATATCAAGTCCAAATATTCTGAAAGAACGGTCTCCCTCTTTCATAATTACATCCAAACCATTTAAGATGCCAGATGCTGCTGCTGCTAAGTCGAGTCAGTCATGTCCGACTCTGTGCGACCCCATAGACGGCAGTCCACCAGGCTCCCCCATCCCTGGGATTCTCCAGTCAAGAATACTGGAGTGGGTTGCCATTTCCTTCTCCAGTGCATGAAAGTGAAAAGTGAAAGTGAAGTCGCTCAGTCGTGTCCGACTCTTCGCGACCCCATGGGCTGCAGCCTACCAGGCTCCTCCGTCCATGGGGTTTCCCAGGCAAGAGTACTGGAGTGGGGTGCTGTTGCCTTCTGCGAAGATGCCAGATGAGCTTCTGGGATATATTTACATCCAAAATGGTTTCGTCTATGATCATTGTGCTACTTGCCTGAATTTCAGTTAAAATGCACATCCTTACATAAAAGAGATCCTGCAAACTGTACAGAAGATACAAACTCTCAAAATACTGAAACTGTATCAGAGACTTGGTAAGAGTCACTGACCTCTAGGCCCTTTACACAAAACTAAGAATAAAGTTTCAACCCTAACAGTATATCCTCCTGATCAAGCAGCACCAGTAACACCAGTGAAAACCATAGAACCATCTAATGGTTATAAGCAGCTCAAATTCCAGTGAACACTATTTTCTTAAGTACAGTCTTTGGAACTTCTTTACAGTGCAGTTGGTAAAACAAACAACACTAAAGTCAAATGCCTGGGTTTCAAGGCCAATTGCCTGCTATTTGTAAGAGAAGCTGGGGCAATATTCTGAATCATTCTGTCAGTTTGCTAATCCGTCAAATGGGAAGCCCAGGACCTACTTTCTAGGACTACTGGGAAGATCAAATGCATGTAGTACTTTCAGCACAGGACTCAAATTCCCTCTCACACCACACTACTGTGATTCTCCAGTAACTGTCAGCTCCACTGGGGCCCCAGCGCTGACACATATTTTACTCTAATCTTTGTTTATAGAAGAAGTAAATAATCCAAACAAAGAACATTCCAGTATGCAGTGCTGATGGTTACATGATAAGGCAGGGCCTGGCACCAACGCCAGGAGTGGCGATCTATTAAGGTGAAAACACATAACTTTGATAATGAAGCTGTCTCCTGATTTATAGAAGCTAGGCTGTCTTAACTCTTGGGATTTAGAACCCAAGATCCAGAGAAAACTGTGCCTGGTGGGGAAGAGGGAAAGGGAAGGGAGGCAAGGGGAGCATGCAGCCAGGATTTAAAGAGAGAAGGTTTGAAGCTTGAAACACTAAAAATGTTCTGAAAGAAAACAGTGCTTTAAGTTGTGAGAAAACTTTCAAAAAGAGAATCAGAAAGATTCTGAGCCCCATATCAGAAACGGTTGTTAGAGCTTCCCAGAAAAGATCCCAAACTTACATATTTCCCTCCTCTAAATTCACCCCTTAATCTGAGACCCAAGAACCTCAATGAGGCAATTTGAAATTCATTTCAGCATCATATAGTGTTGACACCCCAAGAACAAACCAGTCTCTTGAGCTTGAGGTCAAGGTCTCATTTTAGCATGTTTGTAGGATGGTCGCAGGTACACAAAGCCTCATTAACCACACAGACAATCTCTTGCAAAAATTCTGGAGCCCTGCAAGCAGAAACACTTCCCCAAATAAACAGCATAATTGTAGCTTTCTGGTAGCTCTTTTCACTTACTCCAAAGACTTGGTAAGAAGTGGACTCTGAAAAGCCAGTTAAAGCTTTTAAAAACCTATCACAAACTTTCTGCATTAAAACTTGGATGAAAACTGCTGAAGAATGTTTACCTTTTTAATGGTCAAGTGTAGATTAAAAAAAAATTCATACTAAATTTCACAAACTTCTTACATGGATAACAAGCTTTTGGAAAAGAACTTACATGAGAGCAAACAGAGGCCACCCACTAGGCCCTGGATGGGACCTCAAAAGACCTTCAGGAAGACAGTCACTATTTATCAGGGAAGATCCTGGGCAGAACTAGCTTCTTTTCTATGACTCTTAATCCCACACTCAAACCAAACTAACTACCTGCTGAAGTTTCCTATGCCTATCTCCTCAATTTCTGAACCTGTGCCATCTAGCACAACTTGAAATCCCACCTCTCTGTGCTAGGTCATATTTTTAAAAAGTTAAGTTCTCTATAAAGGTCTCCCAACTTTCTGGGATGAAAAGAATCTTTTCCCTTTTAAGTACAATACTTCCATAGCACTTTTTTTTTTTTAATCCATACTCCATTCAGTACTAGTATTTTCTACCTACTCTTGCTGTTAATTATAGAGAGATATCTCATCTCTCCTAGTCTATAAGCCTCTTGAGGGTAGTGTATCTGTTTCCTTCCTCTACGCTTTTCATAGTAGGTCCATGATGAACATCTACTGGGTGAATAAATGGCCCCTTAATCTCCATAGCATTAGTGTAACCCCAAAGACAATTTGAGGATTATCTTCCTATTCACTCAAAGAGGCTGAACTAATGAGAACTTTCCAAGGCAGTTACACTTTTACAATAATGCATGCCAAGCCTTCATTACTATAACACTACCAATGAGAATGCAAATACCATATATTCTTTAAATCACTGGGTATTGATTACATGTCAGGCATTTTCCTAGGCACAGAAGATAGCAATATAAGGAAGAAACAGTTTCTCTGCTGCTAAGGGATGTAAAATCTAGTGAAATAGATAAAGTATACGACAATACCAGTAAATAAAGTTTACTTACTCTAACAAAAGTTTCCATTGTTTCTTTGACCATAGATCAACACGTTAACAAATTTTAAAATTTAGCTACAAAAACCTATCACAAACTTTTTGCATTAAAACTTGGATGAAAATTGCTGAAGAATGTTTACCTTTTTAATGGTTTACTTTTCTTTCTGCTCATTACCATCCTATCATTTCTGGGGAAAGACATCTTGGACTTGATCACTATGGACCTTTTTCAACACATCCAACAGGTTTTAGTATGTAGGATTCCTGCCACACAGTTGGACAACTGTAAACTAAATCACCAACATTTTGCAATTAGTAACACAACGCAAAAAGAGAGACACAGTTTTCTTTCACCGCTAACACGCAATCCAAAAAAACACAATTTTTGTAGATTCTTTCACTACAAGTCTTTCAAACTCCTACCCATTCTGTTTTATTTTTGCTATGTATGTGTTGACCTGGATTGCTGAATTCCTCCAGTTTCTTCACACCTAAATTTACTGAACACATTTTCATCAGAATAATTTCCCTACCATGAGATGGGCACAATATCATCCCACAACTCAAAACTCTGATTGGTTCTTTGCCACCCAGGGGTCCCAAAAGAAACTCCTCACATACTGTACCAGCTCCCTTTCAACAAAGCCATTTCTTAACCATCAGCTTTTCTTCCATCCAGGATATTCTGCCTTCTGGCTCATGAAGAGTCTACTTACTTCTCCAATCTGTATACACTTTGCACATCTTAAACCTCAGCCAGGATGCCCACTTCACATTCACCTATCAATCCCCATTAGCACCTTTAATAATTAGTTTGAAGAAGTCATACCTCATCTGGGAAGCTATCTTCTGAAGGAAGCACCTGGCCCTGTTATCTTTTAAGTCACCTCTGCACTAAAGTCCTCCAAGTCCAATCTATAAAATTCTACTTACTGGTGTGTAAATTTTGGAAAATGTACATCATGTCACCTAGGACCACTGCTCTACAGACCTTGAGGACAGGAAACACATCAATGCCTGTAATCTTTAGTAGAAAGGGCCCTGTGGTCATAATCACTCAGTGAATTCCACTAACAACACTGACAGGAGATCTGTCTGTAATGCACACCACCTCACAAAATTTTCTAAAATGGAACATCAGACTCCTTTATGGATACCATGCAAGTTACAAAAGCCCAGGGTGATATAGCAGCAGGAACACAATTAGACTCTTAATTTAAAAGGAGAATAAGTCAAAGTTACTAAGTTGGGTAAAGAGGCCTTCTGCAGGCTGCTGGAGATCTGGTTCCATGCTAAAGGATGAGGTTCCAAAATCTATCAAATTTCTATTCAGGAAAGCAGGAAAGTTGGTATCTGGCCAAAGAAAGCAGCATCACTGGCCCTTTTAAGAGAGCCTCCAAAGCTCAGGGTTCCTTTAATGTCACTTTACAACGAAAGAAGAAACATGAAGAAGTCTTTTGGACAATTCTAAGAAACAGAGATGAACTGATTCAATATCTAACCTGTAACTATCAGGCGGTACTTTTCTTACAGTCCAGTTTGGGGTTCTGAATTTGAGGTAAATGTGAGGGCCCAATATTTTTGAATATATGAGTCTGTTTCAGGCTTTCAGTGGGTGAGACCATTTTTCCCTCTGGTGTCTAACAAATGGTTCCAGAGACCTGTTTGTCCCTCAGATGTTGCAGGAATTGTTCAGGAACAATTCATTCCTGCAAGTCTACAAGTCACCACACGCTGCCAAGGTCAGGGAGACCTCTGCGTGCAAGGCAGCATTAGCCACACACTCAGGCTGTCTTAGAGAAGCTGGCCTCTGTGCCCATGTTTTATTTTAATCCACAGGTCATCAATCATCTTTACAGAAGAGAAAACGTTCAACTTCCTCATTGGGTGAAGAGCATCCTGCTAGGCCTTCATGCTGGTTTCTTTTTGGCTGGTGATTTTTCTAGAGGTGTACAACTGCTTCTAAAAGGCAAGTCTCCTACCTGGTTATGAAAGGAAGGCAGGGAGATCCACTTAACACCACTGTGCAATGAAATTAGGAAATAAAAAGGCAGGAAGTGCAGCTATTGGATATTGAAACAGTTATCCCAGAGGCATCTGACCTCCTTTCAGGTACTCTTTCCTTTCACCCACTCTCAAATTCCATGTATCATGCCACAACGTTAGGGAAATTCACTGCGTCCCAACAGAGCTACATATTTCATATATGTTTGCACCAGCTCTTCAAATACAAGGTTGAAAACTCGGTTAATTTTTTTTTCCTCCAGGTTGGAAATCAATAGGTGTTTAAGTCTTCACAGATTTTTTGAATCATTTTCTCCTCTTCAAACTATGCACATTACAGGCTGGGGAAGGTGGGGAGGAAATTTCAGGGGAATAAATTGGCCTACATATGTTATCAAGTTTTAGCAATGGGTGATGGATAAAATCTTCAAGTGATTCATTGCAGGAGGCAGTATTTGGTGCTCTAATGACAGAACCGCAAATTTCCCTGAGCTAGTCAGCTTCGGTTTGTCCTCAAATTGGGTAGCGGTTGCGGGATTTCACATGGGCAAAAAGTACATTTCCTCCTAACTGACCCCAAGTGTGAAGGTCTCATTAAAGGACTTTTTCAGATGTATACCTGGGGGCTATCAGGAAAGACCCATTTGTTCTACCAAAAACAGAGAAGGAAGAGCAAAACTAGGAGTTAACCTCACCTGGGCTTTTACTTAACTGTATTCTGGGAAATGCTAATGGGTATCACTAAATTTACTCAATCTAAGTCCATGGGGTTGCGAAGAGTCAGACACCACTGAGCGACTCCACTTAACTTAACCCCTGGGGTGGTGCTAGTGGTAAAGAACCTGCCTGTCAATGCAGGAGACACAACAGATGGGGGTTCAATCCTTGAGTCGGGAAGATCCCCTGGAGAAGGTGATGGCAACTCACTCCAGTATTCTTGCCTGGGAAATCCCATGGACAGAGGAGCCTGGCGGGCTACAGTCCATGGGGTTGCAAAGGGTCAGACATAACTGAGCAACTGAACACAGCACAGCACAACTCCCGCAGCAGAAAAATCAAGTCTTTTGGCTGCTTTAGTAGACAATGGTATTTCTTCCCACATGACACAGGTAATAGTATTTCACTAAAACAAGCACAAGGAAACCACACTCCAGTATTTGTGTTCTTACCTGTCTATGCCAACCAAGAACCTGCTAAAACAAGCCTTTTAAATTCTATTAGCAGTGCTCTCCACAAAAATTTCTTTGTTGTGATGTTATTTATGATACCAATGTAAACATTCACAACAGAATCAAAGATTAATGTGGGACTTCCCAGGTGGCACAGTAGTAAAGAATCTGCCTGCCAATGCAGGAGACACAGGAGACGTGGGTTCGATCCCTGGATCAGGAAGATGCCGTGGAGAAGGAAATGGCAACCCACTCCAGTATTCTTGCCTGGAAAATTCCATGGACAGAGGAGTCTGGCGGGCTACAGTCCACGGGGTTGCACCGAGTCAGACACAACTGAGCAACTGAACTTGCACACACATACCAGGTGGTTAGTACTTATATTTCTGTTCAGATCAGTCAATCTGGTGATCTGCCTACACATGTGCATGTACACACAGACCTCATTCTTTGATGAAAACTTGACAAACATTATCCTCCTCACGATTTAAACATTTTCTCCTTCCTTGAAGTGATGGGAAAAGTAAAGGGTTGAAAGTTTTCTTGTTCATCAAATGGCTGATATTAACTACATCCTCTCAAATAGAACTTTGCACTTTTAAAAACAATGCCACTTGTACATGTAAATATGAACAAGTCATAGCAATTTAAAAAGTTGTTGTTACTGAGGATACTAGAATATCTTGAGTTATCGCCAGCCAAAAACTCTCAAACTAATAAGATCCTTTTTCTGCCTCCACTGTAAAACCTGTAAAATGGGATAATGCTGACATACAGCAGTTGTGAAGAAACAGTAAAACAGAACCTGGGCAATGGTGTAATTAAATAAGCAACCGACTGAAGCAACCTACCGCATGATGACAAAGACACATCAAATAAAACTACTTTGTTGTTCTACTTTATACATTTACCTACAGTGTTAACACATGGGCAACTACATAGTTTAAATACACTATAAAACTTTGATGCTTTAAAGGTTTCTATAAAAAAACTATTAAGAATAGTTTTAGAAATAAAGCATAATATATTTTTTTAATCAAAGGAAAAAAAAATCATCCTAAACACTAATTAGTGAGTATATATGCCTAAGGAAGTATAACACTGGCAGAAAGCCTAATTAACTTTCTTCTTATAAGGTAAACTTTTTAAAAAAACAAGTTGATTGACAATGTAAGGTGTTTGCACAAATGAATGATGTAAAATATTATTTAGTCATTATTGTTTTCCCCTTAAAATTCTAGAATCTTATCAATGGAAGTAAGTTTTATGAAGAAGAAGGTCTAAGACTTAAGAAAAGGTTTCTAATAATCAAGAGATTGCTCAAGTATGATGAAATAGAGAGGTGAGTAGGACCAGGAGGAAAACTAGAGTCTTCTTTGAAAGACTAGTTTTCTTACAAGTTGTTTGAGAGTCAGTGGTTGGAAAAGGCAGTATACTGAAGACAATGAGGCAACGTGGACAAGAGAAAGATAGTAAGGAATGTCAATGGTTAGGGCTAGGCCTAAGGGTTTCCCTCAGGAAAACTTCCTAAGGATGAGCTAACTCAAGGGGTTCAAAATGCAAGGCTATCATCACATTTCACACTGGTGCCTCTGCCATAAGAGAAGTTAGGTCAGCCTTTGTAAAGGTCCAAACCTAGTACTCTGCAAGATTATTATTATAGTAGCCCGATGAGCAGGGATTGCCTATACATGCAGACTTCTCCTACAGCCTTCTTCTGTAAGATGATAGCTGACATCAGTTTTCCAGTAGAAACCTGTACCACTGAAATCCTACCAACGTGTGAGTCCCAACTATATACCCTGGTCCAAGCCTTCATCGAAGTACCACCAGCAACAGCATGGGTCCAACCTGATCACTCTGGAGTCACCTGGTTTTCAAGGGATGAGTTACCACCACCTCTATGACCCCTAGACCACACAGCCTGAGAACTACCAAGTTTCAGACCAACTTTTACATTCCTTCTGTGCAAGGAACCCATGTACCGTTCACCATTCAAGGAAGAGAGCTTCCAAAACACCACTGGCTGTGGTATGAGCAGCTAAGAGTCAGTTGGGAGGATTTAGAAGGGAAGGAGGATGTGGGATTTAGAAGGGAAGGAGGATGCAGAGCAGAAGAGTCAACTGAGGAGCTGAAGCCAGAATCTTACATACTTCCCTCATTTTTTTCACTCAGCCCTGATACCTAATTGCTAAGAAGTTGCCAAAATAACAACAACAACAACAAAAAGTTGCTGATAATCAAGGACAGGTTCTTTACAGCAGCTCCATACTGTCAATCTATTATCTGTATGCCTCTTTGAAATCAGGTTCATCAACTCCCTTTTTTCCCCTCTCTCTTAGATGTTTTAACTTACAAATCTCACTGTCCTCCCACCAACAGGAAAGCAAGATTTGTTTTTTAATTGTAACATTTTTTTTTCCTTACAGGATCTTAATTTCTATAATCACAAGGCTCTCAGCAAGGGATGCACCTGACACTTTGGGAAATTAAAAATAACACTTTCACACTGAAAAAGAAGTAGCTATCAATCAAACTACTTCTTTCTTCACTGTTACTGGCCATCACTGGAATAAAACTTATCATCTTGAGATGAATAATCCCAAATATTCAACTTCAAACTCGTAGGATTGATTCCTGACTCCAGGAGCATATTCTGGGATTTAAATCTAGCAAAAACTGTCTGGCAGTTACTCTGACCTAAAAGGAAACAGGAGGCAGGAAAGAAAACTACCTTCCAAGGACTGCTATCAGAACTGTTGGCTATTTGCAGAATTTTATGATCAGCAGGACCAGTAAACAAGCGTTAATATTGCAAAGGGGAGGCAACATCCAGAGGGGATTCAGTGTAGTTAGCTGCGTGGAGGAGAGCATGGAGATCCGAGAGGTAACTGTGTCAGCTCCTGGAAGCCAGAAGTCAGTGGCTGACAGCGATGAAATGGAGCTGCTTCAAAGCCGACTGGGCTGTGACCTGAACATTGCACATCCTTGCGCTCAGCGAGAAAGGATCAATGACTGTGTTTGCTGGGCTCTAGTCATCCCTCTGGCTAATGAAAGCTGGACTGAAAGCCATGTTATGGGGCCTCTGGGCAGCCTGCAGCCTGGCATTAGCAGAGTCTGTTATATAGCTAGGCTGGGGAGTGTACCAGGCACCAAAGCCTCCCTCACCCCCACCGCCTTCCCTCTTCCAGCCCACCAACTCCCCTCCGGCTGTCTGTTTAGTGTCACTCAGTTGGGATGGATCCTGTTAAAGATCTGACGCTTAGTGAGGACTCGGAGGTGTCTGGAACGCCTGCCTCTAATCATAAACACCACAGCTGGCAATGATGTGGTCGAAAAAAAAAAATCACCTTGATCCAGTACACATTCTCTTTGATGTTTCTACAGCGAGTTCACTGCCCAGAGAAAAAGGTACGAGGTTTTCTTTTTTTTTTTCCCTTAAACTCTGAAAAAAAAAATCAAGCTTGACATTCTCAAATCATAACCATATGACTTTCAATTCTATGCTTTAAAAAATTTCATATATATATATATATCATCACATTTTGTTCTAAGAAACTCAGAGAAGAGGCATCTGACAATGATAACATGAAACAGGTTTGGAAGATAATGGCAGTTTGAGAGGAAAACACTTCCAAAAGGGAAAAAAAAAAAAAAAAAAGTCAGACTGCCACAACCAAAAAAGGAAGAAGCCTTCTGCCAAAGATTGCAAACTGCAGTGACCTTAAGTAAGAGACTGTAGCTGATTCAAGGGAAAATGAAAACTGTTCAAAGACAACACTGCTTGCGCTGCGCCACTGTTTATAAGTGCCTTCTGCCCTCTTGCCGTTTGGGTGGCGTGGTAAACACACAGCTTCACTGTGCTTCCAGCCCCAGGCCGCAGGGCTGTAATGAATATTCAGTCACATTAACATGCATTTTCTTTGTGTGTTTGTGCGTGTGTATTTTCTTCCTACTAAGACAGAGCTAGTATGGGCAATGTCCTTGTGATGCCATGTAGGGTTATCTGTACTGTAAGGTGCCTTTGCAAGTTAAATGCTAAAATTCCTCTTAGATTATGAGGAATTTAAAGAAAGATCACAATACACTCACTAATCCTGTCTTCTAAAGAAGTGAATCTAGCACAGATAACAATCAAGCAGGTCTCAAGATAACTCATGAGATCTTATTTAAACGGAGATAAACATTTCTTATTTATTATCAATGTCTGTGTTACACAGCTACATGTCTGGAAGATCCCAGGAAACAGAGTGAGGACTCAAAGATTCTTTATATGCAACAGTTTCTTCTGGTATACACAATCCTACTGCACAAAAAGCACACAAAACAAGCTTGGTTCCTTAAGTGTGCTGCTTTTTCTTTTGTTTTAATACAAAGTAATTTGAAAGAATCTCATATTAAGATTTTGGAACTACACCTTAACAAAAAAGTGGAAAAAAAATGTATTCACCCAGGTAGTTTTAATATGCTAAATTTGTCAAGTGAGAAGCATCTTTTATACTTACTTCAAACACCGTGAGATAATCGGGTGATTTCTAATTCTAAATGGAGTAAATGATAGCTAGATGGTTTTTGGATTCTCAGGGAAAATGACAAAACTGCTCTCAACCGGCCAGTTACACTGTGACACCACCAGTGTTTAAGGAATCACTCTATAAATGCACCAGGAAGGCAGCGGCAACACATGGAGTAACGATATCCAGACGAAGCCAAGAAGTTTGGATACTGCTGTGTTGTTCTAAACTGAGGTTTTGCAGACTAACAACATTCCCCCATAATGATGGTGGTGTCTTTAGATCGCGATAAGATTCAAATTTACTGAGGGTTATTTACTGTTGTGTATAAGGATCTGTGTGTTAAGGAGTAAAGTAATGAGTTGGAGGGGGGCAACTTGGCTGGGCTCACCACTGGGAAACCTCAGGAGTCTGCATACCCCTATAAGGTAATTTCTTTCCTTTCTTAACATAGGCAAGGCAATTAAATGTTAGTCAATCTTAGCAAAATGAAAGGCAGGGATATGCTATCATATGCTGATATACTGGCATTTACTGTAATATCTGCATTGCTGTATTAAAGTTTTTGTGATATATTAAGTAGAGCTGCCAGAAACTTTAGTCCAGTCCTAATCACAAGTGTGTTTTACATTTTTCCTTGCTAGAAAGAAAGGGGGGAAAATCCTATATGCTGGAATTTACAATGACAAACTAATTTTAGTGACACCAAAATAAAAAAAAAGACGTAGATAAATGGACACACCTGATCTGATATCCTGTGAGGGAAAGCAGACTTCATTTTATTGTGATTTATAGTAGCATGAAGTTCGTTAATTTACTTCCTTCCTCCAAAGTTTAATAGGAGACAAAAAATTATGTCATTTAGCTCATGTTTGAAAGAAAGTCAGTCTGGGGTGTTTATATAAACAAAGTGAAGTACAGGTTTGATGTTACCACATAAATTTTGACATCTAAAAGGGAACAATGGAGTTGTACAGTTCTGTTTTCTAAACTGATCACTGTACAAAATAATTGTGTAATCCTCAACCACAGCTGAGATGTAGACCAACCTTAAATGGTATAAATATCCCATGCCAGGGTTTCGACCAAATCTTTTTAAAAGCTGGCTGGTCTGGAAAGAACACTAAAAACTGGGTAACAGGGCCTACCAGTTACTTCTTGAGAGTGAAATCTGGGGAGGAGCAAGAGAAGATGGTATTCATCCACTACTCTATTTCTGTGTAGCTTGAATTCTTTATAAAAGTATTATAACGAAAACTAACATATAAAATAGAAAACATACCTTTTATGCATAAAGGCAATGCCTCACTTTACTATCATTCATTTTATTCTTTTATAATCTGTTACATGTGATTTGACATAAAAACAGGAGTCAGGCATCGATAAAACTGGAAAACAAATACCTCTATCATATAGTTTAATGGGTCAAACGAAAACACACAGATGCATGACCAACATATCCTCATATTGAGAAGAGAAGATGGTTTGCCAGAATTGTCAGATTAATCTTAAAGAGACAGAAACAACAGCCTTGCCCCATTTCCTTATAAAGAGGGATGAATGCTCCCTTTCACCAGTCCCCTTCTCAACTGCCACTGAAATGTAGCAGAGGACTTCCCCGGTGGTCAGTGGATAGGAGTCTGCATGCCAATGCAGGGGATGCGGGTTCAATCCTTGTTCTGGGAAGAGGGTGTCATTCACAGGCTATGGGGCTGCTGGGTCCGTGAGCCACAACTGCTGAGCCTGCGCTCCAGAGCCCGTGAGCTGTAAATACTGAGTCCATATGCATCCCAACTAGAGTAACCTCACTCGCTGCAAGTGGAGAAAGCCCACATGCAGCAACGAAGACCCAGGGTAGCCTAGATAAATAAAACAATAAGACAGCAGAGAGCAGTGAAGAGGGTCTCTTTGTCTCTCAGAGGTGTAAGCTTCATTTGCATAATAAATCCCAGTGCATTATGCAACCCACAAAGGGGAGGAGAGGAATCACGGGGGTGATTCCCCAGTTACAGCCCTGGATGAAGGAATCTAGGGCAAGCAACAAGGACTCTGGAGCTCGCAATATAAGCTCTCAAAAGATGGGAATTCACTTTTTCTAGGAGTTTGAAGCTTTTGCCATAAATTACAGCACATTAAGAAAGTAACTTCTTAGGATGTAGGGATTCAAAGAAGAGAAGCATCTCTTTGGACTAGAATAGGCAACATCACTTCCACACGCGTTTCTTGCTTTGTAGTGGCTAAAGAGCTCTAGAGGACATAGCTAGACTCAGGAGGCAGCACATCCCAGTTGTAGCTGGGGTGCTATTGACCACACAAACAGAAAGAGCACAGGTTAGAAGGGCAGCCAAGGCTGCAGTGGCTGTTACAACAATGGCAAACAACCATAGCTGCCAATTCTGGAGTTCCTACTCTGTGTCAGGCACTCAGTTTACCATTATCTCTATTTGTTGTTGTTGCTGTTTTGCAACCCTGTAAGTTAGATATTTACCATCGATATTTTACAGAAAAGTGAGATTAAGTAATTTGCTCAAATTCATGCATCTGGGAAGAAACAAAATTGGGCTTTGACACTTAATACCCTGTGCCTAGTGTCCTTCCAGATTGAACTAAATGACCCTCATCTCAGAAGAGGGCAGATGACTTCTTCTGTCAGTATACACTGTGGCAGGATGTGATGCTCCAAACCTCTGGGGCCAAAATCCAAGGACCCAATCAAATTATCTTCAAGAATGCTCCCTTGAGGACATCTAAAAGTCAGACATACAAAGACTTTGGCTACCATCATTCTTCTATAGGATAGAATCAGTTCCTTCCCCCTCCAGTTAAATATGGTCAAACATATGAGTTCCAGGAGGCCCACAAGGAAGTATTTTCTCATGCTTGATATCCTGGTGGGACCTTGAACCAAGCGGGTAACAATCATCCTGGACTATTCAATATCAGCCCCAAAATAACACCTCGGGAAGATACCTGGGCTTTTCCAGATGAAGTATATCCTTGATACGAGCATCACAAAAAAAGGCAACATGAGGAGTCTCTGCTCTATGACATAAATGATTTTGAGGGAGGAGGAAACAAGGGAGAAAATTTTGAAAAGAAAATGGAGCTTAAGATTTTAAAAACAAACAGTTAAGTATAAAATTGAGCAAGAAAAGAACTGATGAAAGTTCAACCTAACCTGGGAGCAAGAGATTCCCTTTCTGCTGGAATATTGTATGTAGTTGGGTATAAAGGCATTTCTCACTATCTATCTTGTTCCTGTGTTCGGACAATCATGGTTCCGGAGGCAAGAGTTTGGAAGGCAAGAGATAAGATATTACCTGAATAGCACATAAGACAGCATAGACAAAGGGAGATTCCTTTCATTCAGACAGACCAATCTAAATAATTTATCTGAACTTATTTTGTCTCTGAACACAGAAGGCTGAGGTTTGCATACTGAGGAATGATTTTATTTTGTGACCAGATTCCACCAGGCATGCATATACTAGGTATATGCTGTATTAATATAGGTTCCTTACACCAGGCTACTTAAATGACTCTATAGCTAAGAAGTCCAAGCATAGATAAGAAAACAGCAAAGAAAAAAACAGGTCCATGGCAATTTCGAAGAATTTTCTCCAAAAACACATCAACTGGGACTCTCTCCAGACATACTAATATTAGCATTTTACTCCATCATCTACCTAGTCTAGCGGGTTCACTTCAATCCCAGGGCGGCTGTGGGACTCATCATCACACGAACCAGTGAGATGTAGGAGGAACTCCCCAGGCAGGAGAACCTTTCAAAACCAAGTGCCAAAGGGACAGGGTTTTAGACTTCCTGACGGGAGAGGAATGGCCAGGCTTCCCTAGGTGTTTTCGAGAAGATTCAAGATATGATATAAATGGCCAACATATTTGGAAAAGATCTGCCAGAAGCTACGTTTTGAAATAAGACACAAAAGTAGTGGAAGCGCCACCTCTCTCCAATATCAATAGTAGATGCCAACATTAAAACTCCCTATGATGTTAAACTGGGTTTTTGAGTTTTCTGACCTTACCTTAAGTGGGGTAAGGAGGGGAAGAGAAGGTATCAGCAAATGTTTTTAAACCATAGCAAGAAATCCACATGATGGCTACAACTGCCTTTAAATACTCATATTTTAGGTCTGTCTGTGACAATGCTTCTTGGAAAAAATTAAAAAGCTCCCTCCCTCCAATAACATGCTCAACGTCCTCTTTTGCCAGAGGCATTCACTCATTATATAAATCAAACAAGCGCACGGCACTAGACAAAAAGTGACTCGCAGTGCCTGGCGCATTCCTCTGCGCGAGCTCAGATGATCTGGGTGCATTGCATGCAGATGTCAGGTATTTTAATAAAGAGCTCCATTGTGCAGGCCCCACTACTCCTCCATAGCTCCCAGCACTCCCTGAAAAGGGGGGGGGGCGGGAGAGAGGGGAAGAGCGACAGCCATTCCAGCTGGAGCTGGAACCTCGTCTGAGTCAGGAAAACCACAGCTCATAAGCAAAGAGGAAGCATAATGTTCTACAAGGACAAAACATTAGCAGAAATGTCACTCAGCCCCAGTTCCACATGTTGGCTGCCACGGCCTCTTCCTCCTAGCATGCCCGATTGATATAAATTCCATCTGCTCAGCAGCCAAGTGACAGAGAAGAAATACCGGCATCTGGTCTCCATTGCTGTCGGGTTTTTGTTCCATGTTAGACCTTAGCTAGAAACATATGAAGAGATGAAGGTGCTGGCAAACAACTAAAAGGCTGAACTGGCATAAAGGAGACTTCTGATGCTTTTCACACTTCCCTCTGTTTTTTTTTTTTTTTTACATGGAAAGGAAAGGCTGTCACAAAGACTTGATAAACTAAACAGTGGGAGCCAATAGGCCTGAAGGTCACTTCATGTTTTTTAGGGTGTGGGATTTTTGAAAGTTTTAATGTTGAAAATTATAAAGCACAACACTTACCCCCTTTCTGTCCATGTAATGCAACAGAAGGCAACTAAATTGCCTAAGAATGTTTTCAGCTAATATTTTTTTTCCTTTCTCTTAAACATCCACTGGTTTGGACCCACTCCACAGGCACTTTATATTCTCCTGAGGAGAGTTGAAAAATGCCAAAACTCAAAACCACCAACTCTCTTTTAACTCTCAGCTACCCAGAAAGTATAAAGTCACTATGAAGCCTAAAACCATAGGGCAAATAACAGTTAGTTTAAACCCCCTGATGAAGGCTGAGGGCTCCAAGAACTCATTGCCCCTTTACTCTGAGGTGGCCATTTATTCACTTACTTGATCAGGAGACTGAGGCATATAAAAAAGAAACAGGGAGGCAGAGGTGGTCAGAGAACACGGGTATCCATTTTTCTTTTTTCAGTATCTGTTATTTGCATGTTTGCAAAGTAGAAACAGTGAGAATGGCTCCATTGACAAGTATAACATAGAAAGTGCCTTTTTTTTTTTTTTAAGATTCAGCTCAGGTCATAAAGTTGTTTTGGGAAACAACTGTGAGGATGAATCTTGTTAAGTCGTCCTCAAAATATGACAAAAGAAATGAATAATCTTTTCAGCCAAGGAACAGAAAGGAGATTAAAAGGATCTCTTAACAAGTGTACTATTTGAGAATTCTGACTTGAGCTTCACTTAAAAACAGAAAGAAAAAAAAAAAGGCAATCAGAAACATTGCTATATGAAATTGTGCTGTGAATTAAATTGCTTTTTCCACTTCTTCCTTTTCTATTTATCACTTGGTAAGCACTTGAAGCGCACGCACCATGCATGGTAAGAGAAGCAAATCATGATAAAGACAGTAACATTAAACAGGATGACAAGAAGTCAGTAGAAACAGAGCTGATGACACCCTCAAGGCTGTCCATCCTTATCACAATGGGTGCTGATGACTCAGGAAATTGTAATGAAGAATGGAGGAGGATCTACGACCAGAAGTAGAAGCAGATTTACCATTTTGGACCTAAAGAGGCTTCAGCTTCAGGTCGCTCATCTGACTAGGCCCTTAGTGTTTCAATGAGCTGTAGAAAGTTCTGGGTGCAGGAGGAAAGCCAAGTGGTAACCAAGGATTTCTATGTATGCATGTCTGTTAAATTCCCTCAGGAGATAAATGCCTGAATTTCCATGACTATAGTAATTTTCTGTTTTGGGGGTTGACCTCTTATTCTAAACATACACTCACTACTGTACCTGAAAATAATTAAAAGTTCACATTAAGTAACAGATTTGTTAATTTGAACTCTGCTGTTTGTATATGTAATGATTTTTTGGAAATGTTTTACATACTTTCAATAATCAAATGTCATTAAAATGACACCCACTGGGTAAAAAAAATAGATCACCTCTAAACAACACACTTATACTGCCTCAAGAAACATAGAAATCGTGGTTGAAAAACTATTCAATAAGACTGAAATTAATTGAATAAAAATACAACAGAACAACCCTAGGAGATAACATGAATGGCTCCTTCTAATTGTCTTGAAGACTGGAAGAGCTTTCTAAGCTTGATTTAAGAGTCAGAAGTCAATCAAAGGTTAATAAACCCACTTGAATCTTAAAAGAAAAACTGCAAGGCAAATCCAAACATATATAAAATAGATAACCAACAAGGACCTACTGTATAGCACAGCAAACTAGACTCAGTATTTTGTAATAACCTATAAGGAAAAAGAATCTGAAAATATGTGTATATATAAATATATACATATATATATGCTATATATATATATACACACTATATATATATATATATATATAACTGAATCACTTTGCTGTATACTTCAACACAACATTATAAATCATCTATACTTAAATAAAAAGAAACTCAGACTGAGAAAACAAAACAAACAAACAAGCAAACACAAAGAGCTAAAAACCAGCTGAGAACAAATATTTACAACACAGAATAGTAAGATATTTCAAAAAGAGTTAAGAATAAATACGAAAAAAGATTTACCATGAGATTAGAAATGTATGAAGAACTTGACGTTTTAGAAAAACGGAAACAGAAATGACTGACAATCATAAAAAAAGCAAGTCAACTTACTCATCATTAAGAGAAACACAAATTAAAGCAGCACACTACCATTTATCCTCTATCAACTACCAGAAAGTCAAAGATCAAAAAATTTGTTTCAACACCTATTCTATCAATGCATGAGGGAATAGGCCCATAAATTATGATCTATCCATACAATGCAGCTGTTTAGAAAGAGTGAGGCAGTGCTTTATGTGTTGAAATGAAATTGTTTACAAGATGTACTATTAAGTGAAAACGAAGAGGGTGGAATAATGTGCTGATTGTAGCCTCCCTCACCATTTTTATTAAACAAACAGAAGGATATGTGTGCTTTATATGCATAGACTATTTCCAGAACTCTACTCCAATATCAAAGACTTACTTTCAACTATATAGTCCTTTGCATAATTTATTCTTTTGACTACAGTTATATATTTCTTTCTAAAATGTTATTACTTTAAAAATGTATTTCATATAGCAGAATCAAGGGTCTATCATTCTTGAACTTATAAGTAATACCTTTTTATTTATCTTAGTATTTTCGGTCACTTGACCTACCAGACAGTATAAGTTCTTACAGGCATAGCTATCCTTGCCCTTATCAAAGTAAATTAAAAGATTTTATTTTGGGTTGCTGTTTCTGAACTTCCTTGAAAATTTAAGATTTTTTACTTTTTTATTTTTTCAGACTGCTGTTGCATTTAGCTATAAATAAATACATACATGGGGCTTCCCTGGTGGCTCAGTAGTAAAGAACTGCTTGCTAATGCAGAAGACACAGGTTCAAACCCTGGGTAGGAAAGATTCCCTGGAGATGGCAACCCATTCTAATATTCTTGCCTGGGAAATCCCATGGACATAGGAACCTAGAGGGCTAAAGTCCATGAATCCCAAAAGAGTCGGAAACAACTTAGTGACTAAACAACAACTGACAAACAAGCACATACATTATAAATTATAGGGTGTATGTGTATATTTCTATACCCAAATTATATAAATATATATATGTATACACATATAGTTCTGATTATTAGAAATTTGATCATTTTCTATTTCATTACATTCAGTGAGCTAATAATAGTAAAGATCATTTGGAGGGTGAATCCATTTCTAAGTGATAACCTAACCAATATAATGTCTAACTGATTTACTTCTTTGGAGGATTTATTTTAAAATCATAGTCTGTGTTCACAAATACTGGGATTACTTCCCAGATACAGTTTAATGCTTTTTTTGCCTTCTGATGTCTTACTCTCAGCCATTTCCTAAGCCATGTCTGAAGAAATCCTGTACTGCTAAGACATTCTTAGACAAAGAAATGTATGACATTAGTCACTCACCAAAAGGCAATAAGTAATCAAAACGTTTTCCTGTCTATACCCATGGTACTACCACAGTGTATGGGAGATAGTATATGCCTGTAATTTACTGTTTGAACTCTCCC
The DNA here is from genome assembly GCA_024291935.2 of Okapia johnstoni. Taxonomy (NCBI): domain Eukaryota; kingdom Metazoa; phylum Chordata; class Mammalia; order Artiodactyla; family Giraffidae; genus Okapia; species Okapia johnstoni. The sequence goes on from CM044314.1 coordinate 76,756,472, forward strand.
TTGATATGACCATGATATGTCAATGCAAAGTGAATTCATAAAAAATAAACTCTCTTTCATTCTCTTAACATTAATTTATTGAGATTCTATGACTCAGTGAGAATATGGATATAGCTAACAACACTAAGACCCATCCATCAAAGAACTTACAATCTAGTAGCAGAAACAGACAAGTAAAGAGGCAACTACTGCAAAGTAAATAAAACTCCGTATGGGCACTTGAGGTGGTACAGCCAAACACCAAACACAGAGAAAAGTAGCAATTTCCTGGAAAACTGATGGCTAAGTTGAGACCTATAGGCAGGTAGATATCAGCCTTGAGGACTGTAGGAAGCAGCCCATTGCAGGCAGAGACAACGGAGGCAAGTGAGTACATGTCAGTGACGGAACCACAAAATTGCCAGAGAATATAAGGGGCAGATCTCATCCTCTGAATTATAGCTACTAGCCTCTCATTCTGACGTTCAGATATAGGCAGAATACCACATCTGCTGGGTTCACTAACCAGACCAAGTGTGCCTACCACAAGCCTGTAAATATCAGAGAATGACAGATGATAGCATAATAGATATGTGTACAGAAAGCATCAGAGACAGAAATGTTCTATCACCCACTGCCCCATCCACACCGTGACCCTGCTATGGGGTCTAAGTGGGAGCTCTTATCACCTCCAGCCCCAAATGTAACGCCACCTTTCTCAAATTGCATGAGGTGTGTGGCTGCTTGTATGTGAAGCCCCAAAACACAACTTCCCCTGCAGTCAGGGGACTTGAAACAATACGGCTGCTGGGGTGACTGAACAGCTACAGGAACCTACATAAGCTTCAATAGCAGGCCAGAGCACCACTCCTCCGTGAAAGACAACTGATGGGTCAAATCACCAGGGAGTTGCTGAAGAGTTATTAATGGTGACAGGTACACTACCTGGGAGACAGGTTGAGAAGGGAAAAAGATTATTTATAAGCGAATAGTTAACAGCTGTACCTACTGCTAAGCATTACATGGATGCCACAAACTGTAGAATTCAAATCCTGGGTTATTCAAGCACGAACAACTGCCTGTCACCCAAATGCAAGGCATCGCTACAAATTAAGGTGGGAAAGATGAGACTCTGCAACGCAGCCTCGCCTTAGGAAGGCACTGTCATCCTGGAAATCAGATAAGATGTGGAGAAAGGCAGAGATAACCATGAGGTGAATTATGGGTCTTAATAATAATGATGAACTTGCAAAAACAGCTTTCTAATTTTTCCTGAGGGCTTTAGCAACAGAACAGATGCCAAATGCATCTTGTATTTTCAAGAGTGAACCCAAGTTGGAAATGTGGAGAGATAGAAAAGTCATGTTGGAATAGCAAAATTAGAAACCTCAGTGAGAAAAAGAAAGTATAGAAGTTTGGTTTAAAAATTTAAGTTATAGGGCTAATTATTACTGGAGATAGTTTTTACTGTATTTTCTATATGATAAGTATAACATCTGGCACTTTGATATGAAGTAATATTAATGCTACTCTATCATGATTCTGGACCATAAACTACATTCTATGGAAACTGTCTCATGTATTAATAGTAAGAAAATCAACAGTGGAAGTATTCTTTCGAGTCAATGTTCTGAGAAGCCTGGAAGTTCAATATATATTGAGTTAGAAGTCTATCAGAATAAATATCCTGAACAAATTTCTATATTTTCCTTTTTATAGGATTTGAAAATTCCTATGATCATATGTATTTTTCTATCACTATGATACAAGAGCTGTCAAGAGAAGGAAAAGAAAAAAGAAGGTGATTCACGAATTGGTCCCACTTTAGAAAATAAATGAAGTCACATATTGTTAATGGAGTATATATATTAGTATGAGCTCTTGGAGAACAACTTAGGATACACTCTGAAAATAACTGTGATAAATGCAACTACCCATACCTTCTCTCCATGGTAACTATTTAGTGAAAAAGCAAGGAATAGAATGCTAATACTGTATGGTACTATTTGTGTAAATAAAGAAAAAATAATACTTATATGCACACCATTACAGATTATCTCTGTAAGGCATACAAATATAAGAAGTGAATAAAGGGGTTGCATCTGAGCTGAATGGCAGGGGTATTGAGGTGTACATATAACCTATTCAAATATAACTTTTTAATAAGTACCTATGTACAGACCCGGAGAAGGCAATGGCACCCCACTCCAGTACTCTTGCCTGGAAAATCCCAAGGACGGAGGAGCCTGGTAGGCTACAGTCCATGGGGTCGCTAAGAGTCAGACACGGTTGAGCGACTTCACTTTTCTCTTTCATGCACTGGAGAAGGAAATGGCAACCCACTCCAGTATTCTTGCCTGGAGAATCCCAGGGACGGGGGAGCCTGGTGGGCTCCCGTCTATGGGGTCGCACAGAGTCAGACACGACTGAAGCGACTTAGCAGCATCAGCATGTACAGACCTAAAATTTCTATTTCCAAATACTTATTCTACAAACATTCAATCGCAATGATACATATGTACAAGGATATTCCCTTAAAAATGTTTGTAAAGTCAAAACACTGGAAACAGTCCAAGTATCAAATATATAAAGGATTATTTAAATAAATTTCGGGTATATCCACACAATGGAAAAACTATATGGAAGTTAAAAAGAATGGGTAAGATCTACAGATACCAGTAAGAAAAGAGGACTGTATTAGTTTCCAAAAGCTGCTGTAACAAATTACCACAACCTTAATAGCTTAAAACAATAAAAAACCAATTTATTTTCCTATACCTCTGGAGGCCAGAAGTCAAAAATCAAGAATCTAACAGGGGGACTTCCCTGCCAGTCCAGTGATTAAGACTCTGTGCCTCCACTGCAGGGGACACGGGTTTGATCCCTAGTTGGGGAACTACAGTCCTACATGCCATGCCATGCCCAAAAAGACAAAAGAAAAAAAACAGGCTGGCAGGGTTGTGCTCCCTTCAGAGGCTCTGGGAAAGAATCTGTTCCACTCTTATCTCCTACCTTCTGGTGGCTGCTGGCAATCCTCAGCTTATAGAAACATCACTACAATCTCTACCCCATCCTGACATCACCTTCTCCTGTGTGTTTTATTTATCTCTCCCTATCTTTCTTAAATGCAGAAGACCTGGGTTGGATCCTTGGGTGGGGAAGATTCCCTGGAGAACGGGATGGCTACCCACTCCAGTATTCTTGCCTGGGAAATCCCATGGACAGAGGAGCTTGGTGGGCTACAGTCCATAGGGTAGCAAAGGGTTGGACATGACTGTGTGACTAACTTTCTTTGGTCCAGAAGGGGAGTGGGGACCAAGAGCCATCTACTGCTCTGTCACAAAGACTAAGATATACCATTAAAATTTAAAACAGTAAGCTACAAGAGAGTGTGTGTGTATGTACATACATACACACACATATATAATGACTTTGATAAAATCAGTAAGATTTAATTATTACTACATATGCATAAAAATGGACTATAACCAAATAATTAAAATAGGGGTTGTCCCTGGGGAAAGGGGTTATGAACAGCTTTCATATTTTTGCATTATATATTAACTGCAATCTTTGAATTTCTCTATCAATTTTGTACTACTTTCATAAGCAAACAATGACAACAACACTTATTTAAAAAGAAACTTTGATGTATTTTGACATTTTTGCAAAATATCTTACCTAACTCTGTCATGTTTTTGGTCCCTGTTAAGGGAAGAAAAGGTTTAGTCAAACCTTTGTAGCAGAAGATAATTACCAATTATTTAGCAGAATAAATTTTTACCACTATTGTGATATAACTATATCACAATTTCCACGAACATATTCATAAAATAGACTGCCAGTTTCTAATAAGGAAAGGTTTATGCTTAATCAGACCTTCTATGAACACCTGACAATTATCCCATTAAAAAAACTCAAACCCCAATTCTATGACCTCTTCCTCAAAAAGGATTTTAAAGCATTGCTCAGGTTGACCATGCCTAGGCGTGAACCACTGAGTGGGGTTAACGGTCCATCTTTCCTGTTACCTAAATCTCCTCTTTGCAGGTTTTCTCCCTGAATATAGTTTCACGTCTAAGTCCGCCTCCATTTACAACATTCAGTAACAGTATCTTCACCATACTGAATTATTCTGGGACAAAAGTTCCTCAAATCATTGTACATTTCTCTTCTCCCTTTTTCCCCCTTTCTTGAGAACTGCAAAGCACTACAAAAGTCAGCTGGGGTTCCCTGGACTCTCCTCAAACCTCTATAAAAACTGAGCAAAGTCTTCTCTGTCTCAAAGATGATGGTCAAGATGAGCTTTTACAACAAAAATGATACTATGCTAAGCAAAGGAGGCAAAGGCGGAAAAGTCCTGTTGGTCCAGTGGTTAAGACTCCGTGCTTCCACTGCAGAGGGCACAGGTTCCATCCCTGGTCGGGGAGCTAAAATCCCACACGGTTCCCACCACATGGCCAAGAGAACCGTCTGCCTTAATTTTTGTCATTTTCTCCCAAAAGTTTGTAAAATGCTTACTGTGCAAAAGGCCACAATGCCAAACCTGGTGTGCGGCATGGTCTGGGTGGGACTTTCGGGGTCAGAGAAAGTGATGAGCTTACTAAGGGCAGACTGCTGCTCTGAGGCCCACCAGCAAGCCAAGGCACGAGAGAGGGCAGGAAGAGGCCACGAGCTGGACATGTGTCACCCAAGAGCAGTTCTGCAGTCGGGACTCTGGGTGCCTGACAATTAACGGACATGGTCAGATTTGCTAAGAGGTGGATTTAGCAATGACCAGGGAGGAGGCGGGGGTGGGGGGTGTGCACAGACAGATTATGAAACGTGCCGCCCACCTCCGATTGGCACTATCAGTTTCATACGCTCTATTAAGGGCAGTCGAGGGTTCCCAGCCTCCCCTGAGATCAAGGGGATATGGTGATTATGAAAATAATAACAGTTTTTTAAAATTACCTACATGTTCTAAGGGAGCTTTGAGCTCTTGCTTCTGATGGTGTTCAACACTCGCAAGAGGGAAGGCACAAAACAAAAACAAACTGGGAGACCACAGGATCCTCAGTCTGAAAGGCCACTCCAGGGCTACTTAAGCCAAATACCCTCTGTGAGTTTCAGTGGTTAAGCGAGTCTGTCCTCTGGGTGGCATTCCAAAGGCATCTCCTTCACATGGGCAATAACAAGAAGGACGGTACAGCGGGCTTCTGTGTGAGACTGTTTTTGGGGGGAAGAACAAGAAAGAAGGAAGAGAAAAGCTCTGCTCTCACTATTTTTTTAAACAAAAACTGCCTACAGACACTGGTGTGTGATGCCAAGTTTGTTAAAGTACAAGTGTAATTTACTTTTATATAAACATAACTTCACAGAGCTATCAGTAGGTTCCATTTCAGTAAAAACAAACAAAAAAAGAAGCTGCAAAAAATAATTATAAAACATATGGTGCAAACCCCGGCTGTGTTTATTTTATGACAGTTAACACTATTTACAGTGTGATCTGGTCAGAATTAATACTCAAAGGGTTATACACAAAATATGCCCAATTGTTCTTCTTAACCATGCACGCCAGCAGTTCTGTCAACCCACCGAAATGAATTTGTCTAGAGAGCTCTTGGATTACCCTAAAGAAGTCAATTATATTTTTAACATATTATTTTATTCAAAAGGCTTGAGTAAGTACCACCTATAAGCTGCCAGTAGCAATACAGGAAGAAGCTCAATCTCTTTTTTTAAGTAAGAGGAAAGTTTGACAAAAAAATGCACCTTAAACTCTGCTATTAGCTGCATCAGATTCTTTTACTGTACACTTCATTATCTCAGCCAGTATTATTAATACATATTAACGAGCTTAAAAGATCCCAGTTTATTCTCTTCTGTAGGAACACAGCTACTCCGCTTTATAATACACATTCATTATCGATACATCCTATGGAGAAAACTAATGTAAACAGCTTATCTTTGCTATTGGAATAGCTTTTGGAGGTACTGATTACAGAATCTGCCAAATGGGACATCACAACAGGATTTTTTCCCTTTACATGTTTAACTCAGAGGTATGTAACAGCCAAGAGACACCGAAACAGAAAAAGCAAGAATTAACAATAATTCTTGCAATGAAAATCTTAAATTCTCCCCAGCCCTTTTTATGAAAAGATTCTAGTATTTTTTTCTTCCCACTGAAGACATATTAATATAAATACAAATATTTATGGGACCAGATGGTGCTTAGTAATTTAAGCTGCAAGAGAAAATGGCTGCCTTGCTTCCTGGGCATCCAGGCCCCAAGGCGCCCTCCTCTAGAGAGGGTGCCGGCCACAACCTATCTTTCCAGTCCTACCAATCACAGGAAATGGCTTCTTGCAATGGTGTTGCTGGAGCCAGATAGCACCACCCCAACAGAGCTGACTGTTAAGAGATTTAGCAATATTTTTAGGCTGGTTGTCAAACATAGACGTTATTAAAAATAAAACTGTATAAACTTACAATTAGAAATGATATTAAAAATAAAGGTAACAAATACTCGGAACTTGTCATTTCATCGATACTTTACTATTATCTGTGCTCTTGAGATTATTTACTTCTCTTTATGTTTTGTATGGTGGAAATCCTATATAAAAATGTGCTACTACACACCTCTTCCCAACCCTGTGTTCAGAGACTTGTGCCTAGAGGCTGAAATCAGCCACGGTGGGCTATTTTCATCATAGGAATCAGCCAACACTGCAATTTGGGTATTTTTTAATTAAGAGAGCTGTTGTAATGCATTTATCAACATACCACTAGCTTCTGCTGAATAATAGATGACTGTCTAGTTTCAAAACTTAAGACTTCATTTGAAAACATACATTTGTTTAAACTTTATAATCCCATCTGTACCCATTTGGGAAGGAGAAAGAGAAGAGGAGGAGATAATTTTGCTATGACAGATTTTAAAAAATAACTATAAATTTTATTTGGATCACTTATTTTTATGAAGTCTTGTAAAACATAACATGGAGCATGATTTCCGGATATGAAAAACATTAGATATGACAAATGAAATATACGATTTGTGCCTTGGACAGGAAACACCCTGCACAGCCTCTAGAAACAAATATAAAGATTAAGTCCCAGGCACACAGGTTTAAAAAAAATGTTTTTTAATGCCTGGATTATTCTGTGTTTATAATAAATTAGTAAATGAGATTCTAGCCACTGCAACTCTTTTTGTATATTTTTAAAAATCTGTCTGTTGATCTATGATATAAATACACCTAAGGACTAAAGTATAGAAGACTGAAATAATTCTGAAACAAAGCCAATAAAAAAGGACAGCTTATAGGTGTTATGGTTTAAGAAAAGTTGAAAGCTAAATTATTTTTGCTTAAACATGTAGCAGTGTCTGTTAAGATGGAAATCAGGATGAATCAAATACTCATAATCTTAAAACCAAATCTGAACAAGAATAAAAATCTGCCTATTTGTATTACATGGTACATTCACAATCTCATTTTTTCAATCTCTGGTGTATAAACTTAAAATAAACATTACATTTTTCAACATTGCAGCTACTTGTAAATAACCTACTAAAAGGAAATATATCGAAACTAAATAGCAGACCATTCAGAAATTTTACAAATGCCAACAAGGAAAAGAAAGGCAGGATAAATATTACTAGAGTTAAAAATGAATGTTTTATAGATCTTCCTATAGGAGCTGGCAAAATTTTATAGAAGTGAATTTTATTAGAGAGAAACACAGTCTAAAAATCAAATGTTAAACAGCCGCTCTTGTGAGTAATATAGGACATTACAATGTAACAATAAAAATATGTCTGACTTCTAAAATTTGCTTTTAAAGACATCTAAATCCACATAACACAGACAGACACTTTGATTGTGACCATTAAATAAATCAATAATTATGTAAGTGCTTTTTAAATTTTTAGCTGTATACTGAATGAATAATTCTTATTTAAAGATAGACAGTACATAATGTAAAGGACCCTAGATGTGATACCAGAATATCTAAATTTGAGTACTCAGTTTTGAATACTGTTAAGTTTTTTTACTTTCACCAGCTCTAAGTTCTAGTTTAATAACATGTAAAGCAAAAATAATACTTGCTTTATTAGATCTCAACAGATCTCCATGCTAAAGTGAATCAGTACAAGTGAAGTCTTTTTGTAAGCTTCAAGTGCTCTGAACCCCAAGAGCCAATGAACAGTTCTTGTTACTCTATTTATCAGCTTAGTGGCTGGCAGGGCAATCCACTCTGAGTTAGGAAAAAATATTTCTTCCTTGATCTAAGATTTTGGAAGTCTTCCTGTTTTAGCTTCACAGTAATTGAGATGACCATGAATAAAAGAATCATACGAGAGTAATGCAAGAACGGAACATCTAACTATGCCACCTAATTCAATCCGATTTACATCTAAAACCACACTGCTTCGTTAAAAAAAAAAAAAAATCAAGAGAAGATCATTTAAAAAAATCCGCCTGTTTTTCTCTTCATTATTTTCCCTTTCCATATCCTCTCTTTTTTAACTGACTATAACATAAAATTGAAATATATTTTGTCATTCATTATATAAGTTTAAGTAAACTAGTCTTAATTTAAATAATAAATTCCATATTTGTCTTCCAGAAGAAAATCATGCACTAAGTTACTTTTTTTTCCAAGTCCCTCTTATTATTTCCTTTTGTAGGTAAATCACATGCCCTTACAACAACAACAACAAATGGTTGTTCAACAATGGACAAACTTATTTTCTATTCACTTAACAGGAGGATGGCCTGTAAATATTTTCACAAATAATCTAGACATGATTTCAAAAAAAAAAATTACATTATGGAGGAGTTAAACCCCAGATTATGAACTGAATGATTAAAAAAGATGCAAAACTTTCATGCTCTGGCTCTGAAACCTGGAGCATAAAATGCTTCAGAAAGGAATACTGATATCACCAAAATTTTTACTTTTCATCAAAATTGACATACTTTCAAATATAAAAATATTCTCAAAGAAATACATATAAAACTAAATTATCAAAAATCCTAGGCAGATGTTAAGCTCTGAGAGATGAAACTAGGAAATCCAAACTTTGAAACATTTTGCTTACAGTGAAGTTGTCCACATGTTTTTAAAAGAGATGAAATACTTCTAGTTACTTAATCATCTTCACAAGGATTAGGGTCAAGGGGTCACTGCAACGAGTGCAGTGACTGCAATGCCTTTCAAAGCGATAGATTCAAAAAAACAGGAATTTCAAAGACAGTCTCATTTCATATTAATGTTTCTGGACAAAGGAGGGGGAATTGTTTAAGAAGCTACACAGATGTCCTATGCTCACTGTGAACATAGTTAGGTCCAAAATCTCACCAGTTCTTGAGATTCCCATATACTCAACCTCAAAGCCTGGAATCAATCTAGGAGCACCTTCTCCCCTTCACTTACTGAATTCAGTCAGCAAGTGGTTTTATCTAATCCTCCTGTTTACTCTCTCTGCCACCACCCTAATGCCAGGTTTATTTCTACTTGAACTATTGTGACAGCTTCCAACTAGACAGTCTGGCTCAGGGCTCCCCGCTCCTTAGTTCTACATAGATACCACTACCAAATGAAGCTGCCCAAGGCACCAGTCTGGTGATCAGTTATTGCAGTACACGTGGTTCAGGCTTCCTTCTGCACATGTCTGAAAGTTCAGTTCAGTTCAGTCGCTCAGTCGTGTCCAACTCTTTGCGACCCCATGAATCGCAGCACGCCAGGCCTCTCTGTCCATCACCAACTCCCGGAGTCTACCCAAACCCATGTCCATCGAGTCGGTCATGCCATCCAACCATCTCATCCTCTGTCGTCCCCTTCTCCTCCTGCCCCCAATCCTACCCAGCATTAGGGTCTTTTCCAATGAGTCAACCCTTCGCATGAGGTGGCCAAAGTACTGGAGTTTCAGCTTCAACATCAGTCCTTCCAATGAACACCCAGAACTGATCTCCTTTAGCATGGACCGGCTGGATCTCCTTGCAGTCCAAGGGACTCTCAAGAGTCTTCTCCAACACCACAGTTCAAAAGCATCAATTCTGCGGTGCTCAGCTTTTTTCACTGTCCAACTCTCACATCCATACATGACCACTGGAAAAACCATAGCCTCTGGCCCTAGGCTTTGCCATGTGACTTGCTGTGGCCAATGGGGTACTAAAAAATATGAGGTCAGCAGAGACATTTTAGAAGTGTTCGCACATGAGCACTTGCCCTCTCCTACAGATCTTCAGCACTCGGTAACTATCTGCACATGAATAAGACCAGGCTCACTGGCTCAAGGATGAGTTATACTACAACCAATTACCACCTCCATGTCCCAACAGACAGCCAGTACCAACCCAACAGCTAGATGTGTAAATGAGGCCACCCAGCACCAACCAACCCACTGCTCCCTCCATCCTGTCAATGTACCAGTTCACTGCAGAACTTTCCAGATGACCCACACTCTTGTGAAGAACAATAACACAGAGGTTGTTTTAAGCCACCGAGTTTGGAGTGGTGTGTCATGCACCAGTGGCTAACTAATATAACTCATAACTTACTTAACCAGAATCAACTTCCAATGAAATGAAACACTTTAACTTGCTGATCAACACCCTTGGTACTCTGGTTCCATTCCACTTTTTCAAAACTCTCCCAACATTCCTCTCCACAATTCCATTATTTCATTCTTACTGACTTCATTAAAGGCATGTAACATTGTGTGAAAGTACAAAATGTGGATGTTTATGAAGGCCACCTAAAATACCCAAGGTAAACTTTCCCATTGTGAAGTCTGGCAATTTCTTTTCTGCAGAAAGTCTTAAAAGAAAACATTAATAAGCTGAAGTATGTGAATTTTTATTATATTTCAATCAGTGTTTTGGGCCTCATAACTTAAAACTCATGCAAAGAAACTTCTGTCTTTGTGTTCCTTTCTTTTCATAATCATGAATGGCATAGCCTATTTGACATGCAGAAAAAAAATATTCTCCTCTTTCTCTCAGAGTCTTGTTTTAAGCCCTGTCCACAGAAACAGTAACATTAATAAAGCTCTCTATTTTTATTCCATAAATACTTCATAGAATTCTGACTCAAGCTAATATTCTAGTTCAAATGAAGAGATGAATCTTCACATTTTTATTCTTTCCCCCAAAGATTTATTTGGGAATGAAATAAGAGAAAAATTTGGAAACATTTTTGAAGCCAAAGTTTGGGTTCTGTTCTCAACTAAATTTTTATTAACAAAAGCAGTTTTTAATCTGCTTATATTGCCTGTCTGTTTTACACACTGGTATTCATGTTGCTCAAAGTTAGTTCAGCTTTATAGAGGGAACTTCCTCTATTTATTATTTTTATTGAAACTAAATATTTCAAGTATGACACTTACCCTATTAACATCTCCCAATCGCACAAACTATGCTGCACACAAACATGAACTACAAAGTGAAAATTAATGGCATCTTGCAGAGCTCATCCTAAGCAGAAAAATACTCCTGAAACATGTTTAGAGGTTCTAGATGTCACATAATTACTTAGGTTTTTCAACTACCTACTCCAGATAAGGGAAGATGGATACACCACTCATGTGTTTGCCCTTGAGGAAAATCTGCTTTAATTCTGTGAATGTCATTTCCAAAAGAATACATATGCAATGACTAAAAGGACTACCTTCTTGATATTTTCTATGAAAGTCTGATGTTATTCAATGCATAAGTACATTCAGTCTCCTTCCATCCCACTCAAAACACTGCAGAAGTATTATTTCAAAACTTCAAAAAGTGTTCTTATATTTAATATCTGCATAGTTTTCTTTCACAAGTATTGCTGTAAATAAGTGAGTAACAACAAAAGAACCATAATCTTCAAAGCTCTCCTCAACATTCAGATAATATTTACTAAGTGAAACTGATTACAGGATCTGTGTCTCAAAAAGTGAAAAAAAACACCATAGACAAATAACACTTTCCTATTGTCAACATATAACACCGGCATTTAAATTCTACCATCTTGACTTTCTGTTAATATAAAATAACATGTGAAAGAGAAGGTACACTTATCTCTCATGAAGAAACCCAATCCAACGTTTTAGCAAAAGTCAAACCTTGACTAAAATAAATGGCAACCAGACTCAGAAGCAAGACATACTTGACCTGTGGCATAAGCAAATCTAAAAAGTTTGTGAAATTTAACCTATCAGACACTTTTCAGGTCTGGGAACTTATATCCAAGATGCTGTTTGGGCCTTCAAAGCAATCTGCTCAAGTGAATAAATCACACGTGAAAACCCTATACTAGAGCACTCTTTATAAAGTTCCTTTGTAAGGAGTATTCCCCTTCCAAGGGTGTTCCCCTTTCAGGTCCCAGACACTTTTCCATATGGGAAGTATAACACAGGAAAGCCTCCTTCCATCTGGTGCCTTGAAAAACATTTACGAAAAGATTTTACTGAACATCTTTTGATAATCTTGATACTCCAGACATCTCTTTGTCAGAGTCAACCTAAAATGTGAACCATGGAAATCATAATTTATACTAATAGCCTGGATCCAGGTGTAAGGTGCCAAAGAGAGAAGAGAGAGGACAAAGCCGATGGTATGGTCAGATGGATCCTCGTTATTGTGTGACTAAACATGATACGACTTTCCACAAGAAGGAACTATTGGCACCAGACTATAACCATCTTAATTTTATATATGTGTGTGTGTGTGTGTGTGTGTGTGTGTGTGTGTATATATATATATATATATATATATAAAATTTATCAAGTAAGCAATCAGATGAACTAAAATTCTATGAAGGAAACTAACAAATGGAATACAGACTAATTTCAAGTTTGATGTTCCTTATTTTAATAGACAACATACTTTAATACAAAACATCTACATTTTAACTGGCCCACTTACTCCCCAAGTGGTGTTGGCAAAAGTAATTCTATAATTGAGTTAATGAAGGTATGCATCTTTGCTACTTAAATTCTGCGATCTAATAAACAGGTGAGTTTTCCAAGAGCATAACTTCATTCATTCAAACTAAATGTTTTTAATTCAAAAAGTAGGGGCTGGATTGTTAACTAATTTGGTTTAGTCAGTTATTAATTGAAGAGTTTAACAGTACAAGCAAGACAGCTAGGAAATGTTTAAAATCCTTTAGAGCATTAACTTTTCAGGTTAAGTCGGAAATATGTCCAAAGAGTCTATTTACATAAAACTCATTATTGCACTGATTGCAGATCATGCATATATATACATTAGAAAAGGTACATTAATGGCATCTGCTTTCCTTTAATCGAAGCCCCACTCTCCACTAAACTGAGAGCTTTAATAGAGGGTCATGGTGACTCTCTCTTCACCGCTTGAAACTATAGCCACCACTCAAGTAAATATTTGTTCAATGAATATATTTTCCTGAACCCTCAAAATAGAAAAACAAAAGGAAACACACCCAACATAAAGGAAAATTGCCACCTCGTGAAATGTTTAAATAGGGATGGTGGATCAAATTTGAAACAAAGTACACACTAAGTAAAGAAGACACATTATACTGTATACCTTAAATCAGTGGTGGCTTACTGGTAAACAATCCGCCTGCCAATGTAGGAGATGCAAGTTCAATCCCTAGGCTGGGAAGAACCCCTGGAGAAGAAAATGGCAACCCACTCCAGTATTCCTGCCTGGGAAATCCCATGGACAGAGGAGCCTGGTGGGCTACAGCCCATGGGGTCACAAAAGTGTCAGACACGACTTAGTGACTAAACAACAACTGTTTAATTAATTTCCATTCTCCACCTCCAACTTGCCTATAAATTTTCTGGATTTACTTACCCACAGTTTTAGCCAGATGTATCAATTAATGTTTCTGTATTAAAAATTAGTCGTCATAGTACAAGAGATAATTTTCCTTCTGTATCTGACCCTCCTACCATACAACTATTCAACACATTTTTCTCTTATAACTCAAAGACTCAATCCAAAGTAACAAAAAATTAGTCTGAAGTTCTCAAACTTGCAAAAGTGGTTTACAGAAGCAAACTTTGCTTATAAAAATTTTAGTTTCAGGAAAATACGAGATTTTTCCATAAGGGGACTTCCTGGTTGGAGCAAGAGTTCTGTTTATTGAAAATAATAAAATCATTGCTTAAATACTATATGTGTCATGATTTTTTTATTAATCCAGCTGACCTACTCATCAAATTAAAATGCTAATATTTCTCACACCACACAAGAAAACATGCATATTATGATCAGGTACATGAATGCATGAGTCTCCATAAAATTAAAACAGCGAGAAGCATCTACTGACAAACACCAAGAATTACCTAAAACTTTGATGTAAAGTAAATCGAGTATTTCTCAAAATTTTAAAATAATTTTGGTAGGTGTATTTTCGAAAGCCTTATTGGAGAGGGTTGTCCAGATACAAGCTTAATCGACTACAAAAATGTATAAGCAAAGGAAGCTAATGACCTTGCTTAATTAAAATGTGAAACTTCAGCCTCTTAAATTCCATGTGTACGATTTTACAGGAGGCTTCAGTAAGTCACTCTCTTGACAAGAGCATTCAGATTGCTGAGAAGGCTACAAAGGCGTTAATGACATTTACCCCCCTAATAAGAGCTGTTCACACTTCATGGTTTTTCCTTGTTATTGCTCAGGACAGACACTAGCACCTCATTGAAAGATCAGTGCTGCAAGGGAAAAAAAGGCCCCTGGAGACACCTCAGACTTGAGGAAAAGCACTAAATCAGGTGATGCTACATAGATGACATGTTTGATTCTCAGGGGTTCTCACTCACCCTATGGCCATGGATTTGAGGCAGTTAACACACAGCTAATCAAAACCCTCCCCCACTCCCAGAAGACAGGGCCATCCTCTTCTGTCGCAGGCAGAATGAAAGCTAGGGAGAAAAGAAAGAAACTCCTTCCAGGTGCCCTAGGTCTGGCAGGATCCAAATGTCTTGTACTGCTTCTCAGTTAATCTCCATCGATGTGGGGCTGCATGAATAAAACACTGACCTTTTCACCTAAGAGACCACAATTTGAATGCCATGTAAAGTCGCCAGAGAATCAATGGACAGAGGCACTCATATTTTAAAGCAATAAAGCACTGCAAAAGGGAAAGGGGGGGGAGGAGTTTTTTTGCCGTGGTTTTGGCCACAGACTCAACCCGGTTTCCCTGGCTCAGCTATTATGAATTGGATCTCTGATTCAGAATTGAAAAGCTCCCAGCTCTGCCCCTATGGATCTCAAAATCTGGCATGAGCCCATGGCTACTGCAAGCAGACATTCCCTCACATGTCAATACGTGGAAAAGCGATTCCTGCCGGTGATGGAATGATGGCTGACTCAATGGAATATACTCAGCGTGAACTCTTATTCTGGCAGAGACGACAGGACACAGAGACAAGGAGCTCTTAATTACTCTTTCAAGGGGAATTTAAGAGTGCTTTGTTGTTAATTTAAAATTCCAAACCTGCATGCATACTTTAAAAAGAAGCAAATGAATGAACCAATTTAAGGAGTATCCCCAGCTACCTAATTCTGTGTCTTATCAACACACCATAAAATAAACAGGCTTAATATTGACGGATACTCGAGAGGCAAGAACCTCTGGGATAGATACTCTACGGTTTAAATGTCAATGTCTCTGAAGCCTGGCCTAACCTGACCGTAAGCCAATATCTTCAGTGGTCTGTACTCCAAACATTCTCCTACTTATTCAACTAAGGATCTGGGGGAAAAACTGCCTGTTGTAGACAGTATTCCTTCAGAATTGCCTCCCAAAGAGCATGCACTGAGCACCACAGTCTCGAAATACCACATTTACTCAACTGCTATTTTTAAAACCAAAAACGAAAAAAAAAATCCACAGCAGGAAAAACATATTAAAATAAAAATAGAAAATACAGTAACCACATTACTCATACTAACTAGAAAGCTGCCTCTGACACTATTATTATGGCTTTGTTAAAGAGAGAAAATTATATGAGAACAAGGAAACCTCTCCTTACAGACAGGACCTTCAGTTCTCAGAGTCTCTAAAAAAATGCTTTTCTGGGGACTAGAGGTGAGAAATACACAGTAAATTGCAAACGAGCTCGGGACAGTAAATGCATGCCAGGCAATATCTCCTTTTCTTAATTTGAGGCCTTATGTAATATGGTCTATTGTGGCCATGCAAAGCATTGTGCTGTTGAAACACAGAACTACACACTGCCAGTCCCTTGTTCCAGGTCTACCTGGACTGAGAAAGAGAGAGAGGGGGCAGGGGAGGGGGGCACAAGAGGTCACTGAGTTGCCACCAACAAATGAAAATACTTCTTCAGTAGCAACAGGACCTCAGTGACGAGTTTCTAAAACAATTGTTCTAGAAGCTGCTAGTCAGTGATCCACCTTTTTAAATTGGAGGGTTATTAGCAACAAATGTCGGGTCTGTGAACCAACAGAATCACCAGTCACTCCCCTTAGAAATGGATGGGGATGTAAACACCAGGTAATGAGAAAGAGCTTCCGATCAACAGGTCCAGGCTTGGTCTAACCACACTCACCAACACCTCAGCTCGATGGAGCTCTCTCCCACAGTTCTCTACAACACAGCACTCTTCCTGCATGGAAAAAGGTTTGTTCCATCCCTTCTACTAGGTAACAATATCTCTCTTCTTTCTGAAGAATCTCCTCTTTCAACAGGTCTTCCTAGAGTAATTCAATTTGGCAGTGGTCACTTTAATTCTGCTAGCAAATGTATTGGCCCGCATTCTACTTTCCAGCTGCTGCTGGCAATACCTCCACAGCTATCATACATGACTCAAATAAGTATATCTTTATTTATGTTTGTCCCATCTGCGCAGATATAACAAAAGCTTCCAGAAACCTGCAGAGATCCTCATTTTACTTTCTACTTTTCATAGTTCTTTGTGATCTCACGTATGAGCATCTGAAATGTAGGTCACTACAAAGAAACAGATGGAAGGCTACGATCGGGTCTTGAGAATCTGCCCACGATCTCTGCTATAGTCATGATAGAGTTCAGTTCCTGTGCGAGCCCCTCTCATTCTCCACCAGCCCCTTCTGTCAAATTGAGCAAACATTAGAGGACACTGTAGCTCAAAGGAAATACATGGACATGTAGAAGAATGACAATGCTATGATGCTCTAGGAACTTAAGGAGTTATGGTGGGTGTGGAATTGGAAAACTGCTTGCCTTAAGGAATTAACGCATACTATACTGAGCACTGGGGCTTCCCTGGTATCTCAGCTGGTTAAGAATCCGCCTGCAATGCAAGAGACTCTGGTTCAATTCCTGGGTCGGGAAGATCCCCTGGAGAAGGGATAGGCTACCCACTCCAGTGTTCTTGGGCTTCCCTGGTGACTCAGATGGTAAAGATTTGCCTGCAATGTGGGAGACCTGGGCTCGATCCCTGGGTTGGGAAGAAAGCTGGAGGAGGATCTAGGCAACCCACTCCAATATTCTTGCCTAGAGAATCCCATGGACAGAGGAGCCTGGCAGGCTTCAGTCCACGGGGTCACAAAAAGTCAGACACGACTGAGCAACTAAGCACAGCACAGCATACTGAGCACTGTGGCACCCCAGGTGGTGCTAGTGTTAAAGAACCCACCGCAATGTAGGAGACATAACAGCGCGAGTTTGATTCCTGGGTCAGGAAGATCCCCTGGAGGAGATGAATTTAACAAACTACTTCCCTTTATCCTCAAAACTCCATCATGAAGGTATCATCAGGAAAATGAGGCTTACAGAAATTATTTCATTTCTGCAAGACTAGAAAACTAATTGGTTGTGGAACTGAGGTCTGGACTCAAAGCTCAGACTACATTTTCTATTTTAAGAAAACCCAACAACTTTCCACTTTAGATTCAACAAGGAGCATGTAAGAATGTTGTTCTGGAGATCATAGGGTTTAACTGATGCCATCACAGAGAATATCAATTTCAAGTAAATCTGAATTGGTTCTTACCATGGCAAATAGCCAGTGAGATCTGGGCTCATTTCTGCTCCTTTTGTGCAATACACAAACCCTCCCTCCACCTCCCATGGACACAAATCCTCTTCTGGTAGTTGCTGCATTCTGCTTTAGAATTTGGTGAGCTATCTATTTCTACTTTGCAAGGGTAAAGGGAGGAATATTTTTATTTTAGCTCTGAGTACAAAACATCAAACTACGTCCTTGGATATAAGGTGTTTATTTTCATTGCTGTTCAAATATTTAAGAGCTTTGGCCAGGGTTTCAAAAATCCTTGTATTCCTTTTCCAGCTCTGACCCTGCCCGAGAGGCCTTTAGCCACGATAACTTTAGAACCAGGGCTAATAGTCTCTGAAACTCTCTAATAGGGAGGTTAGGAGGATCGCTGGGATAATGTCTGTAGAATAGTCCAAGCAGTTGGGAAATCAGACACTATAAATATAGTACATTGTCCTGAACCATCTACTTTTGTATATCCCTGCCAAAGACAGGGGGGATCTTGACCATTCACACCTGCAATCCTCCTTGCCTGAAAGATTCACATATTGTGGAAAGGATGCAAAGATCCCTTACATGATGGTGGTGATAATCTGATCTTGAGTTAAAATCAAATAATCCCTCCTATCTGGACATTCTTATAGCTTTGAGCTTAATGCCTATGATTTATTAAAAGATGCTTCTTCCATGTGAATGAAGGCTTCCTGAGAGATCTTTTCTTGTGTACTCAGCACAGAGTAATTTATCAATACAACTGGCTATTTGAAGGACTACCTAAATGAATGTATACCTAGATCCATTTTCTTTCTGTTTCAGAAATTTCCTCAGAAATCTCTCAGGTCAGATAATAGCCATTAAAAAGGGTGCCTATTTTAAGTAAATTTTACTTCATGCAATGGAGTGAAAGCCCAGAGACTCTAACCATTTAAATAAATTCATCAAGTACTCATTCATTCTGTGCCAGGTGCTTGAAAGGGTATTGAAAGAGTTGATGAAATAGAGACATTCAAAGGTAATAAAATAATAGTCATAAATGGAGTAAGTCATTACTCAAAAAAAGCTCACATGTATCTTCACACACAATGTAGTGATGGTTAATATCAATAAGAGTGCTGTGGTCTACTTACTACACTAAGGACTTTATACATATCATTTCATCAACTGTTATAGATGAAGACATTAAGATACAAATATGTTAAATAATCTATCTTAGGTAATAGAGCTATCAGGAGGTAAACCAAGGTTCATACCCATGTTTGTTTCACTCCCAAGTCCAAAATCTTTGTCACGATCCTCTCCTGTCTCTTACTTGTAATCACGCATGTACCATGTACATATATACATGTAAGTTTGTATGTATGTATGTATGTATATGCACAGGTATGTACGTACTATTTATCTACAGTTGAATAGTATCTACCTTTTCACCTGACTGGCTGGGAAGATACCCTGTTCTAAGAGTCATGGTGGAATGCAAAATATTCAGGATTTAAATCTGGTTTACACACACAGCTCTAAAATGGTCAGGCTGGCAACAGCCTAGAGCAGCCTGTATCAGCATCTTTTTCATCATCATGTTAACAGGTAACATTTACTGGATATTTAGCAAGCGGCATGACTAAACGCCTTTATGTGCATCATCTTATTTTATCTTCACAATAAACCCATGAGGTGGTGAGTATCCCTGCTTTACAGGTGAGGGAGCCCAGTCTGAGGCTCTATTGGCACACATCTAGTAAGAACTGGATCCAGGATTCAAACTCACATATCTGCCTTAACTACAGTCATCTTCTGCCCAAAGTTTTCCTGGCCTAACTGTTTAAAAAGCAGGCAGAATGTGGGCTGTTGCACCACACACGAGAGGGGCACTGACCTGCGGGCATTCTGCAGGGGTGGAGGCACCACCAGGAGCAACTGCTTGGTGGGACTAGTGTCCCAGCTCCCCCCAGTCACGTGGCCTTAATAAGATGTAAGCTCTCACTAGCGACACGTGGAGTGAAGTGACCCACTTTCAGGCCTGGTCCATGAAAACCTTCCCCACCACCCCTCCACCCACACTCTCTCGGGGCTGCCATCAGGAAGAGGAAGCTGTAGTCCCAGGGAGAGGCAGAGCCATAAAATGGAAGAAGCCCTAAAAAGAATCAAAAAGTGAAAGTGTTAGTCCGTCAGTCGTGTCTAACTCTGTGACCCCATGGACTAAAGCCCACCAGGCTCCTCTGTCTGTGGAATTCTCTAGGCAAGAATACTGGAGTGGGTTGCCACTCCCTTCTCCAGGGGATCTTCCAGACCCAGGGATCGAACTCACATCTCCTGCACTGGAGGTGGATTCTTTACCATCTGAGCCACCAGAGAGGCTCTAAGTTAACCCTCAAATCACCCCAGGGAGCAAAGAATTCACCACACAGGACATCGGCTGGGAAGGAAAAAGAAATTCTTACTGTGTTAGCCCAATAGGATTTTATGGTTTATTTACTATAAGAACTAGTATTTATCCTAGTGATATTAACTAATGGCTAAGACGTACTTCCCATCTTTTACTAAGCATCTGACATGTACAGAGAAACATGTTGAGCCTGGAATGGACACCGTCCTGCTGTAACTGGGAGAGACCCAGCTCTATGTACAGATGTGAATGAAAGGACCAACTGGAAGTAGACTTTACAACATGATTTCATCCACCTTATTTCATCATTTCACCATCCAAAGAGCAAGGGAGGTATGAAGGCTTATCTCAACTTAGAGATGAAGCAACCATGGCTAATAATGGCACATATTCCATGTTCACATAAATAATCGGTGGCAGAACTGACACTTTGGCCCGATCTTCTTACCCCGCACCCAGTTCCTCCTTTACCATCCAACCTGATAGCCTTTTATGTACCAAGAAAGAGCTACTTTGTCTCTGCTCCACTCTTGGCACATGATATAGTTGAAATCTCACTAACTAGGTATAAAACCTCCAGTTTTTTACACTCAGTCACAAAAGGCATGTATCCCTTGAAAGGTTAGTCAAAGATGAGCACTGACATGAAGCATTATTAAGCATTAGATCTAGAGGAAAAGTTTGGGTCATGGAAATCAAAAAACAAAGGGAACCTGATACAGGTGGAGTATCAGGAAATAGGCAAGAGAAGGAACCCAAAACAGGAACCAATTTCACCTAATTTTGCTACTGAGTATTTCTCCAGCCTTCTATGTTCCCCAAATGACACCACTTTGATCTACAAGACAGTCACATATCACAGCTTGATAGTCTTACTGTTCTCAGAGTCAGAGACCCACACTGGAATCAGATTTCAAAATTTCCTCCATCCAGGATTTAGCAAGCACTGTTACTGTGCCAGGCTAGGAGGCAGGTTACAGTGATGAACAAGAGGTAAGT
This sequence comes from Okapia johnstoni, assembly GCA_024291935.2. Classification (NCBI taxonomy): domain Eukaryota; kingdom Metazoa; phylum Chordata; class Mammalia; order Artiodactyla; family Giraffidae; genus Okapia; species Okapia johnstoni. The sequence goes on from CM044314.1 coordinate 76,777,798, forward strand.
GGTTCTTAATTCTCTGGAAGTTTTGCTAATTAACAGCTTCTGTGATCAAGGAAAAGTCACTTGACCTCTTTGAGCTTCAACAACTACAAAAGTTAATTCACTGGCAATTCCTACAAGAGGGTGGTATGACAGAGAGGATTCAAAGAGCAAATGTATGTGAACTTGCTCCACAAAGGGCTGTTTAAATCCAAGTGTTTGCTCAATATTGATGTTTCCTACCACATGGATACCACAAAACATTTACTCTACACAGATCACTAGCTAGGGGGTGTTGGGGGCTGGAGCTTCTGTTTCTCTTTTTCCTGCCCTCAGTGGCCCAGCTGCTATTACAGCCTTTGGCCCCCAGGACACCTAAAGAAAGATGAAGGGCCACTGGACCAAGTGAAGTCATTGGATATGCCACGGGTTCCACGGTGAAACATTAAGTTACATCAAGTGAAGCAGAATTTTTTACCCATTCACTTAACAAGTATGTATTCAGTACCCTGGCTTCATGGCATTTCTGAGTGAGGAAGCCAGGAAAAAACATTTTAACAGTTGACTTGATTTATTTTAAATTGTATTGGAGCTTGAGGGATATGGAATTCTGAGAGACAACCATGTGAGAAAAGACCTACATGGGTTAAGCTGGACTGAATAAGGTCTCTGTGAAAAAGTGGGACTCTGGTGGACAACTAATGAGTGGAAGAGTCCAGGCAGAAGAACCCACACATGCAGGCGCCCCAAGATGAAGAATTGAGTGTGTTCAGGAACGGAAGATTTCTGATGAGCTTCACAGAAAGAGGCTATGAAGTGGGCAAGGTTAGTGGAAGTTACTTAAAAATCACTTGCTCCAGAACTTCTCAGAGCCTTTATTATGCTAACATTATCACAAGGCCTGGAGTCAAGATTGCCAGGAGAAATATCAAGAACCTCAGATACGAAGATGACACCACTCTTAAGGCAGAAAGCAAAGAAGAACTAAAGAGCCTCTTGATGAAAGTGAAAGAGGAGAGTGAAAAAGTTGGCTTAAAGTTCAGCATTCAGAAAACCAAGATCATGGCACCAGGTCTCATCACTTCGTGGCAAATGGATGGGGAAACAGTGGGAACAGTGACAGACTTTATTTTTTGGGGCTCCAAAATCACTGCAGATGGTGACTGCAGCCATGAAATTAAAAGACGCTTGCTCCTTGGAAGAAAAGTTATGACCAATTTAGACAGCATATTAAAAAGCAGAGACATTACTTTGTCAACAAAGGTCCGTCTAGTCAAAGCTATGGTTTTTCCAGTAGTCATGTATGGATGTGAGAGTTGGACTATATAGAAAGCTGAGCACCAAAGAATTGCTGCTTTTGAACTGTGGTGTTGGAGAAAACTCTTGAAAGTCCTTTGGACTTCAAGGAGATCCAACAAGTCCATCCTAAAGGAAATCAGTCCTGAATATTCATTGTGAAGGACTGATGCTGAAGCTGAAACTCCAATACTTTGGCCACTTGATGTAAAGAATTGACTCATTTGAAAAGACCCTGATGCTGGGAAAGATTGAAGGAGGGAGGAGAAGGGGACGACAGAGGATGAGATGGTTGGATGGCATCACCGACTCAATGGACATGAATTTGAGTCAACTCTGGGAGTTGGTGATGGACAGGGAGGTCTGGCGTGCTGTAGTCCATGGGGTTGCAAAGAGTTGGACACGACTGAGCGACTGAACTGAACTATCACAAGGCTCTAAGGAAAGGCTCCAGAGTGGAGGTCCTCCCAATGCTTAAGTTGGACCTCCAAGACCAATGGGCCCAGATATTCGAGGAAATGTTCTTCTAGAGAGTTGATTGTTCTATTAGTTCTGATTTTTTTCAAGACACAGGTGATTTGAAGTGGGCATCACTGCTCATTCTCTCACCAGGCTGCTGACACCTCAGTTAATTATTTGGAGTGTCTGATATGGCTCCCTGAATTCTGGCAGGACTCATTTTGCAAAGGAGGAGATTTCCACACATGGGCTGGCGTATGAGCCCAGGCAAGTCAGTTACACGTTCAAACTGCCAAAGAGACTGTGTGAACACTTGATTTTTAAATGATTAAATTCAACAGTGATAGTCACCCATATTCTCACTTCCCGGGTCATAGTCAGGGAAAATGGGGAAAGAACAGGATACTGCTTTTAGCCCTTGTCAATAGATCTACCATGAGACAGAGACTTGAAATAAGAATGACTCTTCAGCAGCAGAAAAAAAAATACCTCATGTTGCTTTTTTAGGATCAGATTGCCTATTTCTTCCTTTTTCTGTTGTGTGGGAAAATGCCTAAAATTTGCTTCACTTTTCTGGCACTTCCTGAATGAACACTTTAACTGGTACACCGGAGAATACTGGGTTCTTCACCTTTAAGATACTACCTGGATTCTTAACTCACTGTAATCCACGTCATGCTCTGTAGTTTACAGCCTGCTGGTTAGCTTATGAATCACACAGATAATTGCATGAATGAAAAGCAATTTTACAGAAACAGTACAGGATTCCTAAAAAAATCGCCAGTCTTTTAAATAAATCTGTGGTACCACTATCATCTCTCTTTCTCTTTTAATAACCTCTTCAAATATGCTTGCAAAGGATTGTTTCAAACAGCCAGCCCCTTTTTCCCCCACATCCAAAAATTCAAAATCAGATCAGATACTGCTATAGATACTTTTTCCCCATTCAAAAGTATTTCTGAAACCAGAAGTGGCTGTGTTTATACATGAGGGATGTAGGTTTAGACCCAGAGAGAGTTAAATTAATATCCTGGCTTTACCAGTTCAACTTACAGTACATCTTCATTTGCCCAGCAACACAATCTATAGCCAACTGCTAACCAAGTCAATATGCGGTAAGACTAACAGCCACCCTAACTTGCCTTGATAATTATTCTCCTTTAACTGACATAATATTCAATATACTGTTGTTGAGAGCAATAATGCTAAAATTGATGCCTTGAGGGCTACAAGACAATTGAGTTTTAGCCAGATAAAATGACTTGTACACTAATAGTGCATTATAGGTTTCCACAACCTTTAGATGCACATTTTATAGTCTACCTGCTCAAAAATGTTACATGTAATTATATTCAAAGTCTTCTGAGCATACCTTATCATTACTATAATTTAAAAAATACTGGCCAATAACCAAACAATATGGCAAACCTATTTTTTTTTAAATGAAACGAACATTGTAAGTAACAGTGTTATGCCAATAACCAAACAATATGCGCTTCAACTTCTTGGTTTTTTCTTAAACTGAGAATTGTTTTCACAAGAAACAAGTAGATGATAAATGCTGAATAACAAAATGCATCATTTAAATAAAATTCATATTACATCAATCCTACCAATAAAATAAGACAGAAACTAAACATAGTGTTCCTCTAATGTAAAAATCATCTACAATTTTCTCAAAATGTCAATTTTAGACTCTGAGAAAAAAGATTATATTAAATTTGAGACTTTGTCAAAATTGCCATGAAATTAATGAAAATTACCTATAATTTAAGAATCACAATAATTGAAAGTGTTTCTTCTATGTAGTACTTCACCCCCAAATTAGAGACTATAAATATTAGTTAATGGCTTTGTTGAATTTTCCTCTGATATTTCATTTCTCTTGTAATTCGTATTTTTAAATCTGAGGCCTTCATACAGAACAAAATGTGGAATATGTTTTCTATGCCTGCCTTAGAGTTATGTTGAAATACTGAGAAAAAATTAACACCTAAGTAGTAATTTCAAGTAAAACACAGAACAGGCACTGTTTAAGGCAGAACAATAGGATTACACCCCAGAACAACTAGCAGGCTCTGTATTTACTGCCATCAAAATGCCACGGTACACTGGGTTGTCATGATGGCGAATCATCACAGTCATGCACGTATCTACATGCTTCCATAAAGAGGCCATATGAATGGTCCAGATAACTTACGCAAAAACAGACACGTAGAACAAAAGTAAAGCACTGGTGACAGAACTAAGCATCACACTGGAGGCAGTAAAACGGGACCAGGTTGGGGAATATTACTCTAAGTTTTTAATAAAGGAAAGATTGCTTAGCCAAGCTGACAGTTCCATTCAAAATGCTGCAAGAGGTTTGTTCCTTCCTGTAGGGTAAAATCCATCCCAAACGGACATTAATAATCCTATGTAGAAACCACTATAGAAAGACATGGCACTGTGTGCATCTCTAGGATAGCAGGAGCAGGGACTGTGAAACTGCTTCCATGCTTTGTTCTTTCTGGCCTCTTCCTCCTGGACACCCTGGGCCCCTTCAGGCCCCCGTGACCACCCAGGACTTAACTCTCTACTCACCCCAGTGAAATGTCCCCATCCCGAGGCAAATGAGATAATGCTTGTGAAAGTCTTCTATAAACTGAAAACGTAATATATAATTATTCCTATTATCAGCATCATCTCATTTTCTCAGGGCCAAATTCCCCATGCTTTCCAAGTTGACATCTCACTACAAAATGGTTCTACTCTAACTAAGCAGTCATTGGAGCAGACAGGTGATCCTACCTTCTCCTACCTTCCCTCTTTCTTTACTTCCACGCAGCCCCTGGTCTGCTCACCCGCCCTGGCTAACACCTGGTGGTACCACACAGAGAACGATAGGAAAGTGTGTGTGTTCATGCCAGGTTAAAGCAAGGGCGAAATTCTACCCCCCTCAACCCTCACTCATTACACACCAAGCTGGCAGCCTTACACACATCACAGGCTGGTTTGAGGAATCAACAAGGCTGGCAGAGCCAAAACCATTTTTTTTTTTTTTGAAGGGGTCAGTTCTCCTGGTATTATTCCCCATGAGAAATTTCAAAACATTGCTTCAGATTCTACCTTCTCCAACTGCGATCTCCTTTGGCAAGAGGGAGTATCTCTTCATCGTCCAGTGTGGTCTTTTTGGATCCTGGGGTCTCCCAACATGCCGCTTTCAACATTTACCCTTCAAGGGTCGTAGGAAGACAGATGGCCATAAAAACATTTCAGAGGCAAAGTACACAATGCAAAACGACTTAGGAGATACGGCAAAAAAAATAAAAATAAAAAAGACGGAAAAGGCAAGGAGCCTAGGGGTATGGGGAGTGGAGGTTGCCGGCCTTCAGAAAAGTCCCTTACCAGACCCGAGATGCCCTTGACACAAAGAAGGGGCTCAAGCTGGAGGAACAGCTGCTGTGAAGGCCAAGTCTATAACCGGGTCCGCAGGTTTTGGAATGTGAGGGTTTACTGGTTACAAAAGCAGGGAGTTGACTACAGAGGTTACACAGTTTTTCCTCTGATTTGGATGAGGAAACAATAAATGGTTAGGGTGCAGAGACCACCAAGGAAGTACCAAACCTACCAGGTTAAGTGTGAGAACGAACTCTGCTAAACCCAGACGAAGAGCAGTCTCAGACTGCCGCATCCCCATCCCCCACCTCTGAGCCCCCCTTTCAGAGGAGGCTTCCAGAAGACTCAGGGAAGCTGGGAGGCCCATGTTGTAGGGAGAGGGAGCTGAATTCAGAAGAATGCAAACAGAGCAACCCTAAGCAACAGGCCATCATCTCCCTCCTAACGCTCACCACGGAGCCTGGGTGCCGGCTGGCTGGCACACAACTCCTGATTTCCAATCCCCTGCCCAGCCTGCCAGAAGGACCACATTAACCAGAATGGGGCATGCATGCCTGGGCCTGCAGGGGGTGGGAGGGAGGGCAGGTTGGCCCAGGGCTCCTACCCCAGCCCTCCTCCAGCTGGCCCCAGACACCGCCCTGGCGCCTCCCCCTACCTGAAGGATGTACCCCCGGACGTAGTCACGCAGCGTCCAGCCCAGGCCATGCAGGATGTGGAGCACCTCCTCCTGCTTCAGGACGCTGAAGAGACGGTCCAGTAGGATCTTGAGCCGCACTGGCACTGCCTGCGTGCCGTAGAGCATCAGACTGCTGATGTCAAACACCACGTTGGACTGCACGATCTCCACCTGGGTGGGGTGGTACAGGTGCTGTGTGCTGAGCTTATCCAAGGCTGTGGTGGTCCCACCGGAGGGCCAGGGGCAGCAGGAAGGCAGAGAGAAAAAGGAGAGGGCGGAGATAAAAGAAAGGAGAAGCCAGTTACTGGAAGTTATGGGGGGGCCTCCATTTCTATACCTGGATGATAACCGAAACAGGACAGTGTAACGCACATAGTACTCTTCTCACCTTCTCCCGGCTTGTTTATATTTTTGTATTCCATGTGTTTATAAATTGCAGACAACAGCAAACACAAAACACACTTGGTTTGCAGGAACAGAGCCACCACGGAGGCTTCTAAATGACTGTGGCTGGCACTAAAAACCCAATTAATTTGCTAATTGAACTACGGCTCAACCCAAGTCACCATGGTGTCCCCCGTCTCTGCACCAAAAGGAGGAACACACTGCCAACTCAGGCCCCAGCTGCACGTCCAACCAGCATCACTTTTCTGAGTAAGATTCCCCCCTTAAGATACCTGGATGGCTTGAAGAGGAAGAGGAGGGTGTTCTTTGGACTTACAGGGGTAAAAGGTTAATCCAGAGGGAATAAAGAAAGCTGACCTCTGGGGGGGGCAGATGGGGGCTGGTCATTTACCTTAAGCTGAATTAGCTAAGAGAAATTATTCCAAGACTCAGTTCTCCAAAATTCCCCTCTTGCTGTTTACCCGTTAGTGTTCTCTAACAGTTATTCAGAAGAAATAAAGAGAAACAAAAAAAGAAATTCAAGTCATAAATAGGTACTTTATTAACAGCTATGATAAAGGGCTTAGTATGAGATGAAAACAGAAAAAAATGACCACAATCAATGTATGAGAATTCCTGTGTATTTCAGCTTCATCACTTCAGCACAGAAAACTGAGGATGACCATTCTCAGAGTAAATATGTTCAATGGAACTAATATTTCAATAATTAGGCCTTTTTCTCCTCAAATCTGAGAAATCACATTTCTCCCCTGGCTCTGAAAGCCAGATAAGGCTATACATTCTCATCCCCATCCTTATCTGAGTTACTGAGAACCCTACTGCAGATAAATGACATTTTTACTCAGTTTCTCTAAAGTGACCCATTAAGATACAGCATTGTCCCATCCACAGGGCTCAAAGAGATGCTGCAAAGATGACTGAGATAATGAATGAGGTCCTTTGAACCAAAGAGAAGGCAAAAGCACTGGATCAGCTGCCAGAATTATACAGATATGACCTTCTAGAGATTTAAAGAGAGAAAGATGCTCACCTAAATGGGCATCAGACAACAACCGCCGGGCTCACATCTACCTTTCTACCTGCACGCACCTAAGGTTTCTGCAAGTTCTAACCATTGTCTGGTTGAATGCCTCAATCACTCTTCCCAATAACCTTCTCCCTGAGCAGTGCAGGCTACCATAGGTGCACACACTGAGCAGCTCCTCTTTTAATACACTGGTATTTCTGCATATTAATATGAGTATTTAAAAGTGCACACACACACACACAATTTTTTGTGTTTCAAATGTATTTTTTCAGGGCTCCTCCTCCACTCTCGTTTCCTCCTGACTTGTGGTCACTGGAGAGTTCATGTACTCTTGATAAATTGCCTTCTTACATCCACAGTGTAAAGGCCCTTATCATTTACCCGCTGGCTTCATTCAACACATTTACTCCCAGGAATACTTTGTCAAAGAGTTCGGGTTTCCTCATACTTCATTTCTTGCAGCTGATTTGTCTGATCTTTCCTATTCTAGTGGTTAAGTCAACTTTGAATAAATAGCTTTAAAAATTAATTTAACGTTTGGGAAAGATAAGGGATTCACAAGCCTAGGGACTGAAGTCTTCTCTCACTCCACAGGGCATTTAGACGGCAGGAAAGAGGCATTATCATCCCTGCTCTTCTTCAAGTACAGCTTAACTACTCATCTTCTGAGCAGTGGCTGCTCTGCTTACAGAACCCAGTATCCAGTTTGGGTGGAATCTGCTCCTCCTCCCTTTCCCTTTATCAAACTCCTTGTATCAGACTCTTCTTCACAAAATACACTGCTGTGACCACAACAAATATGAAATCGGGAGGGTAGAGTAGAGGAGGCATAAAGTGAAACCAAACCTGATTTCTGTCCATGTGACTGGCACCTTGTTATCTGCACATTGAGTATATGTAGGGGTGTGTACCAATGTGTTTTAGGGCCAGGTGTAAAGTTTCACCCTTCTCTCTTCCCACTCTTTAAAAAGGGCTGGCAGTTTTAGGGCATGAAGAGGACTAAACTGTTGAGGGTACAAAGAGAGGTTGTTCAAAGAATTGAAAAAGCACAGATAGAACAGATAAGGCAGAAGTATATCCCTAGATACGCTTATGAGACCACCAGAGAGTAAGAATATTCAAAGGACATTACTGGGGACTTCCCTGGTGGTTCAGTGGTTAAGTATCTGTCTTCGAACACAGGGGATGTGGATTCCATCCATGGTCTTATTAGGAAACTAAGATCCCGCATGCCGTGGGGCAATTAAACCCATGTACTGCAACTACTGAGCCCATGTGCTGCAACTAACACCATGCAGTCATAAATAACTGAACAAATATTTTTTAAGAAAATAAAAGGACATTACTGATTGTTTAGCATGCCACATGTCTAGAAGTAGGAATTCTGTTGTAAGCCACGTAACTAGACAATAGAGGTCAACAAGTTTTTGTGTAAAGGGCTAGACTGTAAATATTTTAGGTTTATGGGCCTTGCCTCCAGTTTCACAACTATTCACCTCTGCTATTATAGAGAAAAGCAAACTTAAACCAATGGGCTGTCTGTGTTCCAATATAACTTTATTTACACAAATAAGTGCCTGGCTTACATTTTGGGTTCTGATATGAAAAATAAAAGGGTGGGCCAAATAGTTTAAAAAGTCAATATTTGGTAAGGAAAAAGCTCCTAGTGTGTGATTTAAGCAGCAATTATCAAGGAGATGAGCCATAGAGGAAGGCTGGAAAAATTAAACTGCCCAGCTTGCTGATGTCAACTGCAAATTTCAGCATAAACATATCATCAAAGATTATGCTCAAACGTCTTGAATGAAATCAAAACTTTCTGCTTTATAACTGTTGGGTGGTACTGAGTCACCAAGTTGCCAAGAGCTTTAGAAGGATGTCTCCTTGGTCAGCAAAGGGTTAAGTAATGATTTTTAAAATTGTCATGGTAACAGTAAACTGAGAACTGGACTCTGCCTAAGGTTATGCTCTTCCTATGTCTTATTGTGGGGGACTCAAGACTGGAACTCAGGCAGGTTAGAAATTTGAGCCAATAGGAATGAAGGAAAAGCAGGGCAAGAACTTGCTCAGCAGGATGGAATGGGAAAAGATGGTCTCCTACCTTTATGAGCTATGGGCCAACCCTCTGTTAAGATTGTCCTATACCAATTGTTTTGCCAAAATTCCTTTTTCAAATGAAATCTTTAACGGAAAGTGGACATAAAAATATATGAAAGTGAAGCTACTCTTGGTAAAGCTTGAAGGGACATGAATTTGACAACTTCCCACTATGAGTTACTATCTCTTCCCTTCCTGTTTAAGCATCTCAGTGGGACCCCTAGAGTTCTCAGAAGCACAGTTTGAAAAGCACTTTTCTATACAATAAGGTGATATCAATTATTCCTCCGGCTGTGCTTCCCCTTCATCCTGGGTACAGAAACCACATTTCCCTTCAGGGAGCCCCTCTTCTCGTACACTCAGTACCATTTATTTCATAGAATAGAATATACCTGAAGCAAGGCTTGGAAAACTAGTACCTCCTAGTTCCTTGGCCACAAAAACCAGTTTAAGAAAGGGCAAGTGACTGAAGTCTGAAGAGGAATATTGAGTCCAGGGTTTCAGTTAGAACTGCGGGGAATTCTCCCTCCTTGAAATCGGTAGTTGTCAAATATGCTTGGGAATGAGAGTCACGTGGAGGACAGGTGGGCTGCAGAATGGCTGGAGAAAAGACTAAGGACTGGCAAGGCAGTAAAGACTAAGAACTGACAACGCTGTTTGAGCCAGAAGATACAGTTGCAGAAGACACAGTTATTTTTCAGTTACACAAGCCAACAAAATCTTTCTCTCCCTTTCTCTCTTCCTATGTCTGCTGGAAGTAGGATTCTGTAATTTGTATCTAAAAGAGCCTTAACTAAGACAACTACCTTTTGGGGGTATTTTTGCAGCTAGATAACATGTATTTCAAAGAAGCTGTCAGCAGCTCAACTAAAGGTATGTTAGTTTCCAGGCCAAATGTGATTCACAACTTCTCCAGTGACTGGAATGAGGGTATCCCTAAATTTTAATATCTCACACAAATTTGCCAAGGGTGATGGACACCATCAGCAACATTAATAAATAAAAATAATTGTTGTATGGCGGGGGAGTAAAGGAAATGACCATTTAAGTACTAACTAAATGTCAGACAGGCATCATTCTAAGGTTACAATGATCTCGTTAAATCCTTTAAAAAGATTAAGAACACAAGACATTACTATTACTGCCTACAAGTTCTGTGAGGGTCAGTAACTGGCCTAAGGTCACTTAGTTATTTCTCCCAAGAAATTCTGTTGCTACTGCATGTTCAGATAAACAGTCAATAAGCAACTCTAGTAACGTGCAAGTCTTCATCATGCTGGAAGTCCCTAACTGCCAACGGACTGGGCTTCCTGCCCATCACTCTGCTGAAGCAAGCATTTCAAAGGTCACCAACACCTGCCTTCCTACAAAATCCGATCGCTTTTCCCTTCATTATTCTCCATGATCTCGCCATAGCAGCTGACCTTATTGATCACCACTCCTCCTAACGTGCTCTTCTCCTTCATTCATGCATACATGCATTTACTCACTGGCACTTAACAACTCATCCCCAAGGCAGGTGCTGCATGCAGATGCTCTAAAAGAGATGTGATGAAGTACTGATGGGCACAGAAGAGAGGGTGACTCTGCAGGGGAGGGAGAGTCTTGTAAGATACTGGCAAGCAAGAAAGGAGGGTGGCGGTCCAGGTACATGGAACTAAGGTAGCGATTCTCACACATTGTGTGTCTCAGAATCAGCTGAAAGGGCTTGTTAAAACATAGATCAGATCCCTGGGCCACTCTCCCCCGGAGTTTCTGACTCATTGGGTCAGGGGTGAGGGCCAAGAAACAGGATTTCTAACAAGCCTCCACAAGACACTGATCCTGCTGGCCAGGGACCATACTTTGAGAACCACAGCACTAATGAGATGTGTGTAAGAGAACCAAATATCCAATGGATGTGTCAAACCTGCGGCCAACAAGTGGAAGATGGATACAGAAAAGTCAGACAAGCAGTCTGAAAGAAACCTTAACACTGAAAGCCAAGACCTCTGGAAAGGTTATAATTTTATTTCTGGTTAATAGGATATAGAAAATATTAAATATTTCATAAGATTAAAATGACATAATTTTAGATGTAAAACTCTGATGAGAGTCTGGAGGTTTACTTAAAGGAACAGTTGTCAGCTGGGGACACTTGGCTCACAGCCACAACCCCTAAAGAAGAGGGTTGAAAGGGAGATGGTTAAGGTTTATCTGAAAAACTACCAGGACTTTCTTGGTGGCTCAGGGGTTGAGAATTGGCCATGCAATGCAGGGGATGTGGGTTCCATCCCTAGTGGGGGAACTAAGATCCCACAGGCCATGAGGCAACTAAGCCAGGCACCATTTAACTACTGAGCCCAAGTGCTCTGGATCCCATACGCCACAACTAGAGAGAAGCCTGTGCGCTGCAACTACAGCTCCTGCACGCCACAATGAAGATCCTGCATGCCACAACTACGACTGGATCCAGTCAAATAAATAAATAATATTTTTTTAAAAAGAAAAATTACCACACGTGATGCTGACATACACCCCTAACACATACACATCACTGAAAACCACAGAGATGAGTCAAAGGGCAAGATGACCGAGAGCTAAGTGAACAGGGTAGGAAATGTTTGCAGTGCTCTACTGTGAGATGCCTTGACTCGTGTGTGTGTGTGTGTGTGTGTGTTTGTGTGTGTGTGTGTGTGTGTTTTAGTTGCTGAATTGTGTCTGACTCTGCGATCCCATGGACTGTAGCCCGCTAAGCTCTTCTGCTCTTCTATCCATGGAATTCTCCAGGCAAGACTACTGGAGTGGATAGCCATTCCTTTCTCCAGGGGATCTTCCCAAACCAGGGATCAAACTTGGGCTCTCCTGCACTGCAGGCAGATTCTTTACCATCTGAGCCACCAGGGAAGCCCCTAGACTTCAAATGATGATCTGCATAAACCTGGGATATGCATGGGCCTTTCAAAGATATGCAGACACATGGACTCAGCTTCCAGATCCTGAAATCCCATATTTTTTCTTTCCCCAAATGAATTCCCCTTAGAACAGACTTGCCTGTCCATGCAGACTGTTGTTTAGTCACTCAGTCATGTCTGACTCATGGCAATGCCATGGACTGTAGCCCACCAGACTTCTCAGTCCATGAGATTTCCCAGACAAGATTACTGGAGTGGGTTGCCATTTCCTTCTCCAGGGGATCATCCCAACCCAGGGATCAAACCCACGTCACCTGAATTGGCAGGTGGATTCTTTACTATTGAGCCACCAGGGAAGTCCATCCATGCAGATCATCCACCCTCAATCCTCCTTTGAAAACTACACCCTTTCTTCTTGACCAAATAAAGGCACACGCTGCCTTGACTTAGTGCACTGGCCTAGGATGTAAGGCTCTCCTGGGAGCCAAAATAATGGCCAATTAGAACTGCTTTGTGAAGCCTTGTTTAATGATTAGTAAAAGCACCAAGAACCTAGGCAAGGGCCCTCTTTCCCTGATTATGCAAATAAAGGGTAACTAGAACCTGATATTTGGGTCTATGCTGAAATATTCAGAATTCAGACATTATGTAAAATGGGGCAACAGTCATGCAGTCACCTCTTGAATTCTTATATATAATAATGTATCACTTTTTAGAAAGCATCCTATGAGAGCAAAGCAAAAATGTCCAACGCTGAAAATGGCTTTTCCCTTCATTCTTTTCAATTATTCCTGATACTCACCCCCAGGAGGTGTCACCACCTGGGAAGTAAAGGCCCCAAGCACATGTGATGCCCACTATTTTAAATTCAGTTTGAATATTTTCTCAGACCTATGAAATTTGTTAGATACACTGAATAAAACCTGTGGATATGAATTTTACATGATGTCTTTCAGAAACAATGTTTATTATTTAATAAGGTAATTACTACCCATTTAATCAAGTACTATCAAAATATTTATTTTGGTTATGATTAAGCATCATTTGCATCTTATAAAGTTTTGAATATTTCTACATCCTCTTAATAGAGATAAACTTACAATAAACTATGATCTAAATGCCAAAGCACTTCATTTTTAGCAATATATAACTCCTTTCATTAAATACATTATAAATTTGACCATGTTTTTATAAAATATGGGTCTTATCTATCTTGTTCCTAAAGTCCAATGTCAGACAGTGATACACAGGTGAAACCAACTGCATTATCAAAGTAACAGTTTGAATTTTAACATATTCCTCACTTCATAAAAGAAGTTACACTTTATAGCACATCATTAGTAATTAACTAATGAGAAATAGCATTTCTATTGTTTACTTCATAAGTTGACTTTATTAGCTCTACATTTTATTCTGGATTGTTTTAGCAAACTATCCTATGACATGCAGCCCATAATTTATTGATTCTTATTAATATTTCTCAAAATGTATATTTAATACATTCATTTGAACTGAAGTGTGAGTTCTTTTTTTTCAATGATAATTAAGTCTGATTTGGCAGCCTGATTTGACCATGAACTGGCACTGGTGGAAATTTTCATCAATTTTGATAGCTAAATCTGCAGTAATAAAAGTATCTCCTTTAAAAAAAAGATATATTGCAGAAGTCATTTGAATAACATAGTATTTTTATTTTCTCAATCTTTTTGGTGTATATAATAATAAATGATATGCCTCTAAATTAAATATTCATGGCTAAATTTATAAACAAGCATTCATCATGTCTTGTTAGTGAAGAAATTGAGAAAGTAAATGACTAACAACATCTGAGTAATAAGGTGAATGACTTGCATTTCTTCCCTCTTAACAAAACTAACTGATCACTCTGTAATTGTTGGCACATTATCTGAAATGATTCCTAAGAAGTGAATGACAATGTGATAGTTTCCAGTTGTACCTATTCATGTGAACAGGTGTCCAAGCACTTAGATCTGCAAAAATGGGGAAGGAACTGAGAGTGTACATTTTCTTTCTTACAATAAGATCTATTCCTTTACTGATACATGAACTAATCGGGGAAGAAAACAATTCATTGCCCTATTCATTTTATTGACAGATGCATTTCTGACAAAAATTCACTTTACATTTAATAAGTTAGGAAAATTTGTAATATTTATATTACTTTGATCTTATTCCTCTTCATGATCGAAAGTAAACAATAAAATTTCCATTTATAGATATATTATCTTATTTTCTTAATTTTTCCTTCAGGCATGAATGATAAAAGACTTTCCAATGAACATATGATTTCATTTTTGGTAATGTTATTTGGAGACAGTGAAGTGGAAACAAGAGTTAAGGAGAAAAAATAATGACTTAGAGCAATGACTTAAAGTTCCCGATGTTTAAAGAGTGCTCATTGTCCTCCAGACTGAGAACAGAATTTCTAAAGCCAGACATCAAGGGTTAAAATGCTAGTTGTGCCACCAACTTGCTTATGACCTTGGCAAGTTACTTAATATATGAAAATATTAGGAAAGCTTTTTTTTTTCAAAACTCTTTTGGGGGCAAGCAGGCCAATAGCATGAAGGCTGCTACCACAGTACAAGCAGAAAGAAAAGGAGAACTAAGAATCGAGCCCAAGCTAACAAGAATGGGGAAGAAAATAGATGCTTGAAGTGAAGGTGAGTCAGAGTTACAGGATGACTGAGATTTTTGAGTCTGGAGGATTTGGATGGGAAATCAACTGAGATGCCTGGGACCTGCCAGGATTCCAGAGGCACCACCTCTCCAGCTGTCCACCTGTGATCATCTGCCTCTAGCAATCCAACTACTGCGCTACAGAGGTCATCCCTAAACTGTAAGTTGAGTTCTACCCAAGCTCTGTGCCCTAAACTCCAAACACATCCTTGACCCATTTACTGTGAAAGGGAAGCCTAAGAAACTCTGCCAAAATGCTTAAAAATCAAACCTTTCCTGTTGTATTTTTTTTTTAATGAAGATGTCATAGATGCTCAATGAAAAAATATTAATTCAAGAAAAACAAGCAGAAGACAACATATATAATCCCACCAACCAAAGGCACTATTTGCTTACATGTTGATATAGCTGCATCTGTTTTCTTCAATCCATAATTCTATATTGTTGTTGTTCAGTCTTTCAGCTGTATCTGACTCTTTGCGACCCCATGGACTACAGCACGCCAGGTTTCCCTGTCCTTCACCATCTCCTAGAGTTTGCTTCAAATCATGTCCTTCAAGTAGGTGATGCCATCCAACCATCTCCACCTGCCTTCAATCTTTCCCAGCATCAGGGTCTTTTCCAACGAGTCAGTTCTTTGCATCAGGTAGCCAAAGTATTGGAGTTTCAACTTCAGCATCACTCCTTCCAATGAATGTTCAGGACTGACTTCTTTAGGATTGACTGGTTTGATCTCGTTGCAGTCCAAGGGACACTCAAGAGCCTTCTCTAACACCACAGTTCAAAATCCTTTGGCACTCAGCCTTCTTTATAGTCCAACTATGTAATTCTATATAGTTGAGGTTATGCAAGAGTTAAAAATTTCTAATTTGCTGTTGCTTTTCCATTGAACTTTACATATCATGAACATTCAAAATGAGAGCCTGTGAATGTTTCTACTGCAGATCCCCTGGATCCATCCCTCCTCTACGGACTAACTTCTACCACTGCAGTACAGACTTTCAGACTCTCCTAAGTCCACTAGTAAAAGTGACTTTGGCCTGCCTCTGTTCTCTCTGGCCTAACACAAGAAGAACAGTCAGTTTTCAAGTCAGTCTTCTCAAAAAATGTTTTGCTCTTTACACTCTGAAAACAGTGAAGTGAAGTCGCTCAGTCGTGTCCAACTCTGTGCAATCCCATGGACTATAGCCTACCAAATTCCTCCGTCCATGGGATTTTCCAGGCAAGAATACTGAAGTGGGTTGCCATTTCCTTCACCAGGAGATCTTCCCAATCCAGGGGTTGAAGCCGGGTCTTCTGCATTGTAGGCAAACACTTTACCCTCTGAACCACCATGGAAGTTCTATGAAAACAGTGCGGGAAGGTAATTATGGCAGTTTAGGAAGTGAGGTGGGGCTGCTAGTTGAGCAGGCACTGACTAAAGTTGAATAATTTATTCCCTTTCCTACAAATTCAAGTGTTATTTGGGGGCATCCAATGGATTTCTAGGTACAATCAGTACAAGACCTAGTGATATTAAAGAAAACAAGCTTAATATCAACGTGCAGAGACTGGATCGAAATGAACAGGCATTATGAGAATCATAGTACAGATCACTAAGTTTGTGATCCACGTGCTAGATTTAGGGTCTCCTAGCTATAGAATCCCGTGGACAGAGGAGCCTGGTGGGCTGCTGTCCATGGGGTCGCACAGAGTCGGACACGACTGAAGCGACTTACCATGCATGCATGCATTGGAGAAGGAAATGGCAACCCACTTCAGTATTCTTGCCTGGAGAATCCCAGGAATGGAGGAACCTGATGGGCTGCCCTCTGTGGGGTCACACAGAGTCAGACACGACTGAAGCGACTTAGCAGCTTAGCAGCAGCAGCTATAGGAAAAGATACGGTAGAGCCAGTTCTCCTCCATGTCGATGGCTACTGATCCATGGCCTCAACCAACCATGGATGGAAAATATCCACATACAAAATATTCCATAAATTTCCAAAAAGCAAAACCTGAATTTTCCATACTCTAAGACTACTTACACACCATTTACATTACACTCACGATGATTTACATAGTATTTACATTGCATTAGGTATTACAAGTAATCAAGAGATGATGAAAATATATGGCAGATTTGAGAGGATGTGCATAGGTTATACGACTGAAGTGACTTAGCACGCATGCATGCATTGGAGAAGGAAATGGCAACCCACTCCAGTCTTCTTGCCTGGAGAATCCCAGGGACAGCGGAGCCTGGTGGGCTTCCGTCTAGGGATCGCACAGAGTCACACACGACTGAAGCGACTTAGCAGCAGCAGCAGCAGCATAGGTTATATACAAATACTACAGCATTTTATATAAGGGACTTGAGCAACTATGGATTTTGATATATGTACAGGTCCTGGAATGAAATCCCTTTGGATACCAAGGACAAGTATGACTTTGAAAGGGGGTCAAAGAACAGACAACACAATAATGTTATAAGAGCATCTCCAAAGAAAAGACTATTTTTCTTTTGTAAAAGGTCTGGAGGAAAAGAGAAAAAGCAAACAGGTAAATTAACCTCTTTTTAGTATACAGAATTTTATTGGGAAAAAGAATAGGGTTTAACTGCACAATATGGATGTGTGTGTGCGCTAAGTTGCTTCAGTTGTGTCTGACTCCTTGCGACCCTCAGGACCATAGCCTGCCAGGCTCCTCTGTCCATGGGGTTCGATATGCATTCTAGTTAAAAAAAGGAGGGGGGGAATTCATACTATAAGAGCTTCGTAAACTGTGAATTAGGTTACTGAGGAAACATCATTTACCTGGATTTCCTTAAAATGCCAGAAACAGAAGCGTAAACTGGTAATTTTCTGGCTATAAGACAAAGGAAAAATTAAGGCCTGGATATAATTTCAATAAACACTTTGATAGAATCTATAGCTTTTCAAAGGAAAGTGGTGGCTAAGCCACAAGATACATAAGTCAGTGTGACGAAAACTCATTTCTGACAAGAACGGAATCACCATAAGGACAACAGCTGGCATATTTGTGGTTCATTATGTAAGTATGTAATGTAAATGTAAAATAAGTATAAAGTGTAATGCAAAATATGTAATAAATGCGAAGTAATATATACTTTTAACTACATTGCTAACTTAAAGAACAAAGTAATTCCCTTTATAAAATTCAGTTTTCAAATGTATAAAATAGTACTGGTAGTGTGTGAGGGGTGGTTATAAAAGAACTTGCATCTATCAAATGAAATGTGAATAACTATTTTTTTATTTCAATTTTTAATAACAGGAATTACTCCCCAAACCTTCAAATAAATTAAAATAAATGTAAACCTGTAATTCTACAGACTTCACTTCCAATATTTTCTGTGAAGGTCATAGAAATAAGAACATATTCAGATAGTTTTTTTTCTTAATGTTGGAGTATAAAAGTGCTTTTCACTGATCCTAGAAAATTGGCTCTCAGTGATAGTTTATAGTTCTTAGTTTTCCACAACTTTTTTTTAAACATAACTTTCTTTAAAAGCCAAATTCAAGTGACTTCGGTGGTTTCCACAGGAATATGCTCGAACACTTCAGGCCCTGATGTCCAGTAGACTCCATCAAATAGCTGTTCGGGCACGGTGGTGTGAAGCTTATAGCCATTCAATAAAATGAAAAGCAAGCCAAATGGAATGATTTTTCAAAGCCACCTACTTTGCAGAGTAAAACAATTAAAAATTTGTATGAAAACAGTCTAAAAGAAAGCCTTCTATTTCACTAATTTCCAGTCCTGTCCTGGATATTTTTAAATTTTCAAATACTAATTTGAAGCAATTTTACAAGTGAAAAAAAATTAAAGAAGCCTTATTCTTTGATTTTGGTAGAAAGCCAAGTGAGCCCTAAATTGCAAAGCTAATTGTTTTGAGAACTCCAGTCTCTTGCCCCAACTCCCCTTAGGATCCAAATTATAATAGCATCAAGTGGTCAGCTTTTAGGAGCTCTGGGTCCTAGAATACTATTTTAATCTCTAAGAGGTTAACATTTCAATGTGTCTTTAAAGGGCTGTTTTATGGAATTCTTTCCACAATTACTTTAAGAGTCAAATAAAAACAGCTGTTAGCAACAGAATTTTATTAGGGCAATTTCTGGGGTCAGATTTTTTAAGTTTTGATTACTTATAATCAGAATATTGTTCCCTTTCCTACTTCAACTACCCAGACCATAACCTCTGAATTTATGAGGGTGGGTGGCTCTTCATTGTTGCTAATATGACCAATAATTTCCAATTATACCACACTTTATAATATGCACACTATACCCAATATAATGATATGTCATTTCAATGTAGCTAGCCCATGAACTTCTACGGGTTTAATGGGATTTTGCGTATTTAGAATTTCATCATAAAGGGGCCCTTTGGAATCATTAGAACATCAATCCTTTCCCATTATAAGACTCAGCTTTCTTACTAGGCAAGAGCATCAGAGTGCCAGGCAAAGGCTTAACCTACCATAGGTTGTAAGCCAGTTCCTAGTAATAGCTGTCACACTGGAGAACAGTAATAAATGGCAATGATGACATATTAAAAACTTTTCAGTGAATCAGGCGATCAGTGAGGAAGGTGGACCACGACTAAGAGAAAAACTTCTTATGACTTGAATATTTAGATCTGCATATTTTACCCACTACTTTGGGGGGAAAGAAGTGTGCAGTTGGGAGCAAATTAAGTACAAAATAACTCATGTTCCCTTTAAGTCACAACTTTTTAACTGTAACTGTCAAGGTTGAATTAATTAGGATATTTAATATCAAAGAGAGAGAAGGCTTGCTTTTAGAATGCTTTTTAAGGAAAGAAGAAAAGGAATGATATGGAGCTGAAAGAGTTGATCCCCAAGCCTGGTGATAAAAACTGTCAGTCCTTATATGTGAAAGGCTTATTTTTTTTTCTTGAACAAATAGTGTGTCAGTGTTTTTAAGTCAAAGGGAGGGGGGAGACATCTCTACTGAGCCATGATAAACCCTGATTACATTACTATACCCTGTATACCTTATGTGAAGAGTCCTTGATTTTTTTTTTTCTCTTAATACATGAGGGATAAGAAGATGAGTACTCTTATGCTCCATTAGGAAAGTGAACCTACGCTGTAGGGAGGAAAGGGGGACAGAAGGAGCTCCAATGAGCCCCACTTGTCCTACGGATTTTAATTGCTCCCTATTTGACGTGCAGCTTTGAGTGTATATGGATATGCACACACACACACACACACACACTCACAATTAGTCCAGGGTAGAATTTGAGCTCCACTTGAGACTATATAGATAATATTTCAAACTGATTGGCATTTCCCCCCCTGTGGCCTTATGCATAATAAAGTCCTCACAACAGACTTTGGAAATCATTAAAGTCTGACTGAGGCACACGTAGAAGTAGACTGTCAACGCCGTTATTCAGAAGCTCGCTCTCTCGGCTAGGAGACTAAACAGATCCTTGGTTGTACTTGTCTTCCTTCTTCCTTTTCCTTCCAAGGCCCACTTTTGGGGGTATGTCTCTCCTCATCTGCATCTCCATGAGTAGGTGGTTAAGCATAAAGAGGAAATGCAATCTGCAAGCTTGACAGTAAGTTTAGGAAGACATCGAATAACTGAATCTACCTGCTGCGATCAGGTTTGGGGATTATTATTATTATTATTCCTGCTGTTGTTCTATCCAGTTTCTAGTTACCAAGGAGAGCTGAGAGCTGACTACACAAAACCCTGCTTTATATAATTCACAGATCAATGAATTAAATGCACACTGACTACAAAACATAACCCCTTTAAAAGTAACTATTAAAAAATAAATAAATAAATAAAAGTATATTGAAATAAGCATATTTTGTTTGCTGAATATCCTTCTATTCAACAAACAAAAAAAAAAGTATTCTATAAGAGAATAATCACCCTACTCCCAATTTATTAACTTTAAAGACTTAATTTTCCTGAAGTAGCATAGATCTGTATCAGAAACTTTATTATGGAAATATTCCAAATGCAAGTCATATTTATTTTTGATAGAATATGTGCTTTAAACTCTACCAGAGCAGTGAAGAAGTGTTTCAAAACCTAGCGAGAACAGTGATACAAAAGCCAGCACTTGGTAGAAAACACCTAAAAGAAAGAAATGATTATATGCAGTCTTTTTTTTTTTTAATGAACGTCACCTTTGTGTCACAAGTATTTTTCCTTCCCTCTCCCAGTAAGTCAGTCTGAAATCTCATTCTAAATCTATAATCAATCTCTCTTTCCCCCACTGTAATCCCTTGAAACTCTGGGCTATCACACACACTTTTGACACTGACATGTGTTTTCTTCTGGATTGCTGGATTTGCTTAATGCATATATCAAGTATCAAACTGCTTTGCATCAGTGACTGGCGGGATAAAAGACCTTCTATAAAGATTTGCTCATAAAAAAGGGCTAAGAAGGCTGTCTTAGGAAAAGGCTAAACTAACCAATTTTTAAATGCATGAGCAGAAAATGTTAAGGACTAAAGCAATGCTTGCCGATTTTTTCACTAATATCATCTATGTACGGCTGAGCAGAGAGGAAGGCCTTAAAAGTTCCCATCCCATTTGCTACCAGTTGGCTCTTTGACACTTGAGTTATCAGCAAGGCAAAATAGCATTCAGAGTTTAAGCCACTTGCAAAGTGAAACTATTTTCTACCATCACAAATATTTCATGGAGACCAACTTTTGAGAAAAAGTCTCCTGAAATGACATGAACAAAGGAACGGGGGAGATACTGGTTAGCCCGGTGAATCCTGGTTACCAATTTCATAATAATGACTCTAATGTCTAGTTAGAAGACAAGGTCTATTCATCAGGATCAACAGGCACAATTTTTTTAAAGATCCAAAATTTCAAGTGTAGCCATTGTTCCTGTAGATATTTTACTGTATTTAAAAACCAGTAATAGAAAACACTTGCCAAGTTCATTTAGTCTCTGACTGAGGCACACATATGTGATCTCCTAATTTACAGCTTGCACGTACAGATGTTCACACTTAGTAAAAGGGCTTCTTAATAGCTTTTTTAAATTAAAAGTGTGTTGATAATAGGTGTTTTAAACATATCCAAACAACAAAGCTGAACTGACAAATGCCTGTCTTCATGTCTCACATCGAGGCAAGATTTTATGAGAGAAACGACTATGATTCAGTCACATGTCTATAGGATAAATGTTAACCCCCCCCAAACCTCCAAATGAAATCTTTCATTAATTTTTTTCTCTATGATCTGTTTCCAAGTCGAAAATGTTAGATTGCTACTAGGTTTATGTAGCCGAAAGCAGAACCACACAGCCGTTGCTGGCTGCCTGCAGTTTTTTTCCCCTTGCAAAACTTTGAACCCCATCCAGCTTTGACACACTGCCTCTTCAGTTAATAACTATCAAGTTTCCCCTTGTCTCCTGTCTACTTTTCTTTGAGGCAATTGCGCACTCAGCACCCCGAGATAATAACACACATCTATAAGATAAAAGCAATGGCATTAATGTAATTGTCTGCCTCTCTCTCTTTAGCCTAATCTTTTTTTCCTTCAGTTTTGACTGCCTATGTGACACCTGTTTTTGTCTCCTCTGATCCCAGGACAGGTTTTCCGCTGACAAGGTTTTTGCCTGACGGAGATTCTGCAGACAAGAACACAATAAAATATGAAGAACTGCTTGTCAGAGTTTCTGCCAATGCTCATATGAAATAAAGGAAAAAAATGACTCTTTTTTTTTTTTTTTATAAGGGGCCCTGTGATGGTCGCTTTTGGCCTGTCAGGAAAAAGGCCTTCCTGGCCAGATTCTCCAAGCCAAACAGGTGTTTTTTTTTTTATGTGAGAGGTTGATTTGTTTTTTAATTTTTACTGATAGTGGAAAACATGAACAGCCAAAAGCGGGGGAGGGGAGAATTTCTTACCCTCTAGATTTTTGCAGGCAAAGGAGTATTGAAGAGCTACTAAATAAAAAGTGAAAAATACTTCGCTCAAGACAGATCTTCTGAATAAAACAAAAATGTCAGTATCTGTTAATGATCAAACAAATTTAACTTCTCTAAAATTTACCTCTCGGTTGGGTAGGCTACTGAAACCTTCCACCTACCTTTCACTTGTTTTGTTGCCTGAAGACGCACAGAGGAACAAAGATGACAACAAGAGTAAGGACTGATAAAGAAACACAAAAACAGGACTAAAGGCAGGGTGGGGTGGTTTACAAGCTGTGCTTGGTGCTGCTGGGAAAGAAATTGGCTATCAGAAATCAGAGACTTTTAGGTACATGCAGGAGACTCCCATAATCCTTTGTGCCATGTGCTACCTCACTCCTTCACGTGGGGGATGCTACAGTGGGTATCAGCACCCAGAGATGAAGAAGTGCTTTTCCTGAGGTCCCAAGCTAGTGGAGGGATTGGTATTATAGAAACTACTTCTGGTCTCAGTGAAATATACTGATACTATACACAACTGATGCCTTTGAACGATGGTGCTAGAGAAGACTCCTGAGAGTCTCCTGGACAGCAAGGAGATCAATCCAGTCAATCTGAAGGGAAATCAACTCTGAATATTCACTGCAAGGACTGATGCTGAAGCTGAAGCTCCAGTATTTTGGTCATCTGAACAGCCTGTTCATTGAAAAAGCCCCTGATGCTGAGAAAGATTGAGGGCAGGAGAAGAGTGCATAAGAGGATGAGATGGCTGGATGGCTTCACCGATGCAATGGACATGAACTTGGGCAGACTTTGGGAGATGGTGAGAGACAGGGAGGCCTGGCGTGCTGCAGTCCATGGGGTCACAAAGAGTCACACATGACTGGGCGACTGAACGACAACAACAATACAGAAGGAAAGACTTAATTGCTTCTGGGGGCAAGGAGGTACAGCTTCCCTGATGACAGGGCAGAGGAAAGAGCAAACATCAACAGCACAGCACGTGTGAAAGCACAAAGGACTGGGTGAAGGAAGGACAGCAGCCGGGATGGGGATGTTAGGATTCTTACACTGATTTTAACTACTCTACGAGCAAACCAGGTTAACCAAACACATGATCTCACACCAAGATCCAAGACAGCCATGCCTAACAGAAACAATTCAAGTCATATATGTAATTTTAAATCTCCCTCAGTGCTCAGTTGCTTCAGTCGTGTCTGACTCCTCACAACCTTACGGACTTGTCCATAGGATTCCCCAGGCAAGAATACTGGAATGGGTTGCCATTTCCTTCTCCAGAGGATCTTTCTGAACCAGGGATCGAACCCACATCTCCTATACTGGCAGGTGGGTTCTTTACCACTAGTGCCACCTGGGAAGCCAACCTCATTTAAAAAGCAAAACAAGAACAATGAAACTTATTTTTCAAAAATATTTTCTATTTTTCTATTAGCCCAATGCATAAAATATTTCACCAATATGTAGACCACTTACTTAACTTATATGTAGAGTGTATCATGCAAAATGCCAGGCTGGATGAAGCACAAGCTGGAATCAAGACTGCCGGGAGAAATATCAGATATGCAGATGACACCACGCTTATGGCAGAAATTGAAGAGGAACTAAAGAGCCTCTTTAGTCAGGGGTAACTCAAATGCAGGCCAAGGATAGTGCCATGGGCATTTTGTGTTACCATGGGCACTGATGAAGGTGAAAGATGAGAGTGAAAAAGCTGGCTTAAAATTCAACATTCAAAAACAAGATCATGGCATCTGGTCCCATCACTTCATGGCAAATAGATGGGGAAACAATGGAAACAGTGACAGACTTTATTTTCTTGGGCTCCAAAATCACTGCACATGGTGACTGTAGCCATGAAATTAAAAGATGCTTGCTCCCTGGAAGAAAAGCTATGACAAACCTGGACAGCATATTAAAAAGCAGACATTACTTTGCCAACAAAGGTCCATATAGTCAAAGCTGTGATTTTTCCAGTAGTCACGTACGGATGTCAGAGTTGGACCATAAAGAAGGCTGAGTGCCAAAGAATTTATGCTTTTGAACTGTGGTGTTGGAGAAGACTCTTGAGAGTCCCTTGGACTGCAAGGAGATCAAATCAGTCAGTTCTAAAGGAAATCAATCCTGAATAATCATTGGAAGGACTGATGCTGAAGCTCCAATCCTTTGGCCACCTGATGTGAAGAGACGACTCATTATAAAGGACCCTAATGCTGGGAAAGATTGAAGGCAGGAGGAGAAGGAGACGACAGAGGATGAGATGGTTAGACGTCATCACGGATTCAATTGGACATGAGCCTGAGCAAGCTCTGGGAGATGGTGAAGGACAAGGAAACCTGGTGTGCTTCAGTCCATGCGGTTGCAAAGAGTCAGACACAATTGAGCGACTGAACAACAACAAGTAGACCACATAGAAACCATTTTCACTGAGCTATTTTACATTCTTTTTTTCTAAGATTAAATCTCTAAATTTCAG
Source organism: Okapia johnstoni (assembly GCA_024291935.2). Taxonomy (NCBI): domain Eukaryota; kingdom Metazoa; phylum Chordata; class Mammalia; order Artiodactyla; family Giraffidae; genus Okapia; species Okapia johnstoni. The sequence goes on from CM044314.1 coordinate 76,803,116, forward strand.
TGTACACTTTATACTTCATACCTCAGTTGGGACTAACCACATCTCTAGTGCTCAGTTTGAGAATAGTGGCTTCCTTTTTGGACACCCAGGTCTAGTGTTGCCTTGTGTTCCTTGGCCAATTGAACTTAAGGCCCAACAAAGCTCTTCTTTCAATTAAATGTGTTTGCACTTCATTTCGTAGGATCACCTGACCATACAAGCAGGCTGGGAGATCTTGAGGCCAAAGGAGGGATTTTATTGTGTATCAAGGAACACAGTATAGATTTGGAACCAGTCTGTTGTTCCCTGTCTAGTTTTAACTGTTGCTTCCTGACCTGTATTGTATAGAAAATATTTAAAAGAATTACGGCCATAACTGGATAGATTTGTAAGCAATCTGTTGCGAAGTCCAGTAGTAAGTTTCCTCTCTCCTAAAGGAGATCAGTCCTAAGTGTTCATTGGAAGGACTGATGTTGAAGCTGAAACTCCAATACTTTGGCCACCTGATATGAAGAGCTGACTCATTTGAAAAGACCCTGATGCTTGGAAAGATTGAGGGCAGGAGGAGAAGGGGACCAGAGGATGAGATGGTTGGATGGCATCACCGACTCAATGGACATTAGTTTGGGTAAACTCTGGGAGTTGGTGATAGACAGGGAGGACAGGCGTGCTGTGGTCCATGGGGTTGCAAAGAGTCGGACATGACGGAGCGACTGAACTGAACTGATACAATACCTTGGGCTTCCCTGGTGGCTCGGTGGTAAAGAATCTGCCTGCCAATGCAGGAAGGTGGGTTTGATCCCTGGGTCAGGAAGATCCCCTGGAGAAGAAAATGGCAACCCACTCCAGTATCCTTTTGTCTGGGAAATCCCATGGACAGAGGAGCATGGTGGGCTGTTAAGTCCAAGGGATTGCAAAGAGTCAGACATGACTTAGCAACTAAACAACAACAACAAATACAACACTTTGGGTATATGCTCACTAATGACAGGTTAACTCAAGCTTCTGAAGAGTTACAGATTTCTACCCTCCTGAAAGGCAAACCCTGGTGAGGAATGAGTCGCACAGACAACATTTTATGCCTCCCAGAATATAAGTCAGAATTTCTCTAAACACAAGTATCTCATCCAGTGATTTTACTGTTCAAGTGCAGGGCTGAGGGGTGGAGGATGGGTGTGGGGAGGACCCACACTTAGAAGAAGTCCTCACTATGGCACAATAGGAGGAGGAAGAACAGTTGAGAGTTTTGCTGAGGCATCCTGGTTTCTTATGACCCAGAAGCATCTCCTCATTATCTGAACAGAGCATCCTGAGTGAAATGAGAGGAGCTGAGCATGTTTCATTTATAACCCCTTCAATTTGTGTTCTGCTTAACCTGCTGAACTCCAGTTAATTAAGATGTTCCTATAAACAATTAAGCTTCCTGTAGGATCGTTAGCAAGATATAAAAATTTATGATGTAATAAAGTGCAATAAAATGATAAAGTGGTTAGCCCATCAAAGCGCTTCACGTGCAAGAATACAGGTATGAAAATAGGCAAAAGTAGCCTTTCATCCTGCCTAAAATTCATTTCCTTCTGGTTTTTGGATTTTCAACAAGTAAGCAATCCTACAGTTAAGTTCAACTGATGCGCAGTTCTTAAAATATGAAAAAAAAAAAGTGTTTCAGACTTCTATTCAAGTAAGGGCTCACATGACATTTTAGGAGAAATGGACAGTATGAAGCTAAATTGGATTTGCTGGGGAATACAAGATCACCCTGGGAAAACTGGGCCCTACAACCAAAGAAACTGATGACCTTACTCTAGCACTGGGCACCGGAGAAAACCGGCATGGGGCCCTAGAGAGTATCATTACTGTTCAGTCCAGTTTTTCACTTAATCCTCCTCAAAACATCACTGCGCTATTCAGGTAGATTCCTATTATTATCTGAGTTTCCAGATGAAAAGAACTGGGGCTTACTAAATAGAGACAGAGATGGGATTCGAAAACTGGCCTGAATACACTCAACTTTTAACCCCTTCAACCATGATAAAACACGTCTGTTGTGTCATCAAGGTTGAAATTTGACTTCTGTAAGAATTTAGAAACAACTAACACTTAGTAAGTAGATTATCTCATTTAATATCAGAAAGAACCCTGCAAACTAGGCACTATCATTATCCACATTTCACAGATGAGAAAACAGAGGTTATGTAACCTGGCCTGGGTCCCACTGACAGCAGGTGGTGGAGCCAGGATGAGAACTTATACAGGGCTGCAGTTTTACCTCCTTTTGTCTTCAGGCCCACTCCTCCCATTTGTGTACCCGAAGCTTCTTCAGACCCTGGGGCTCCAGCTCTGTAGTTTCAATCTCCATTTCCTTCCTGGAAAGTCCTTAGCAGGGGACCTGCACTGTACACTTTAGAGGTCAGGATTTATCAGATCCACCTTATGTTTCTGTCTGAATAAAATGGAGCTAGAAAAAAACATCTGGGGAGCTAACAGGCAGAGAGCCCAGGACTTTGAAGGGGAGGCACTGTTTGTGCTGTGATTTGAAAAAAAAAATCAGAGTTCAAAGCACTGTTCCAAAGGTGGGCAGGCTGAGAAACAAATCAAAACAAGCAGTTCAGGGACGCAATAAGAATATAGTTAATGCCATGAATCAAGGAGCGAACCATCACATTTGTGAGGGTGTCCTCCTTTTCAAGCTTATCACTGTGATCAGGGAGTGAAGGGGAGAAGCACAAGAGGGCACAGTGCCCTCAGGTCATGCAAAGATGGCTCATGTGCCAGGCAGGAAAGCAGCCCATGTTTGCTCTCTAAAATAAAAATAAGTGGAGAGATGTTCAAGGACTTTGCCCATGGAGAGAGCATGGAGGCAGAGCTGCTGCTGCTAAGTCGCGTCAGTCGTGTCCGACTCTGTGCGACCCCATAGATGGCAGCCCACCAGGCTCCTCTGTCCCTGGGATTCTCCAGGCAAGAATAATGGAGTGGGTTGCCATTTCCTCCCCCAGTGCATGAAAGTGAAAAGTGAAAGTGAAGTCGCTCAGTCGTGTCCGACTCTTCGTGACCCCATGGGCTGCAGCCTACCAGGCTCCTCCATCCATGGGGTTTCCCAGGCAAGAGTACTGGAGTGGGGTGCCATTGCCTTCTCCAGAGGCAAAGCTAGGAGGCACCTAAGAGCTAGTTTCCCTGACTGAAAGAGAATCCTTCAGCTAGGCAAGCCAGGTTTCAGGGTCACCATCAGGAAGAACAAAGTCTTCTACAAAGACAAATTCTTTTAAGCAGATATGCCACTAATTCCCACCTTTTCCAAACCAGGCCACCAAGGGAAGAGAACGGTGGGGTTTCCATCCTCGTGTTTCTAAGGAAAGTCCTAGAGGCATGGCAACCTACTTCCTCCCAAAGGATCAGTTGTCACTGCCACGCAGAAGCCTGCATTTATTCCCCTGTGCTGAGGTCTCAAGCTAGAACCCTTTCTTACTCTTTTCATCTTATCCTAAATATCTCTCTTCAACAATTCTCTCCCAAAGCAAAATTCAGTCTTGCTGGGACAGTCTTCAGGTTAGTAAGAAGGAGACCAGCACTTTGCTGGTTAGTATCTGCAAGCATTATTTTCCTTTGTCAGAGGACACTGTTTTACCCACCCTCCTCTCTTACTCTTGCAAATTTACAAATGATCATACAGAAACTGCTGCTGCGTTACTCTGAGCATGAGGTCACAGAAGTGTCATGCATTATTGCTTTTGATAGAAGACTTCTAGAAGGCTAGCGAAGAACAGAGGGTGGAAAAGGAAAGCTTATACTTAGTTACACTGGCTCCTGGACTCAAGTCAGGGAGAACATTACAGAGCTACCAGCTGGGGATAAACCACTTTCACAGATGTTTAGACAATTCATAAGAAGAGCACAGACTGGGACAAATAATAAAGACATGTGACCTTTCATGGAGTAAAATGAAAAATTACTAGTTTTGATCTACCCTGCTTAAATCCTTATAAAGTACCGTACAGCCAACAAATCTGAGGAGTCTGTAAACAGAATACTGTGATCTCGTGATTCTAAATGTAGGACGGACATAATCAAAAGGTTTTTGATTACAGAAAGCTCAGAACCAATGGCCTTGATTTGGGACTTAATTATGCAAATTAAGCCTAACTAGGGTTTTCTTTTAGGTGTATGCTTGCCAGATTTAGCAAAAACACAGGACCAGCTAAATTTGCAAGGTATGTGTTTATATTAGAAAATTATTCACTGTTTACCTGAAATTCAAATTTAATGGGATGTCCTATATTTTCTATTTGGGTGAGTGTCTCTATAAATACCCCTGTTCTGATAAGACATATCTAGTAAAGAGCTGGGAATTCAAATTCAATGATGCCAAGAAAAAAAAAAAAGAGAGAGAGAAATTACTTCCAGTTAATTACAAAAAAAGAAATGCTTGAAATTAATGGATTATATGAATATTAAGTCTTACAGTACATTAAACCATAAAGATGGTTGGTAGATGACACTAAATTAACTTTATACTGCTTACCATTTCCTGTGGCACAGAACTGAAGAATCAAAGCATACCTGGCCCAATACTTTACAGATGATATATGTTTAATAAATATCTCTTCACTGATGTCCAGATGACATAGGCCAAGCCTGTTCATTTTACATTAAAAATTCTGAATAGTTTCAATATTGGCAGAAAAACAGCTGGCTTGCTGAGCTAATAATTAAAGTATTTAAAGTCAAAGTATTTTATAAAGAAAATAATCTGCACCAAGCAAGCTACTATGGGGTTCATTAAGCTATGTAGTAATTTTTTTTTTTTCCATCAAGCCTCTTACCCTTGAAAAGTTTTTACTGGACATCCCAAGAAACAGTGGATTTTTTTTTTAAAGGTAGTTTTAACAAGTGAGTTTTGTCAGAAGTAAAAATTACTGATCTCGCCAAGGAAAAAAATTCTAAATAAATAACCTTTCTAAAATCTGCCCACCTATTTATCAAATCAAATATACACCATCAAGTTTTTATTCTAAACAATAATTTTCCAGTTGTCTTAGATTATCATTAAATGTCTGAAAATCATTTAGAGTACCTTATCTTAATCATTTAGAAATAAAATCATCATCTAGACTATATACATTAAGTAATATACATTAATGTATATACTATATACATTAAATTAATTTGCAAGTAATAAATACTAAAACCCGTTTAGTACAGTAGCCCTGAACCTTTATGTCCCACCTCCAGTTTATCACAAAGGCAACAGGGTTTATTTGATTAGTTACACTTCTTGCTGGGAGCAGGTTCCTCAGAGGAGACTGATGATATAAAGCACTCTTCTTTCCACTCCCGCTTGCCCACTACTTAGTATATACTAATAATACTTGCTAATTTGTAAGACTATATAAAACAGAGGAGAAGGGGGCAGCAGAGATGAAATGGTTGGATGGCATCACCAACTCAATGGACATGAGTTTGAGCAAACTGCAGATAGTGAAGGACAGAGAAGCCTGGTATGCTGCAGTCCATGGGATCACAAAGAGCTGGACATGACTTAGCGACGAACAACAGCAACAACAATACAAAATCTTTGGCCAAGGGATTTCTCTGGGGGTCCAGTGGCTAAGACTCTGCATTTCCAATGCTGGGGGCCCAGGTCTGATCCCTGGTCAGGGAACTACATCCAGCATGCCAAAACTAGAGATTCCAAGTACCACAACTAATACCCAGCCCAATCAAATAGATAAAGGAGTGTTTTTAAAAATTCTTTGCCTGAAGCTTCAATGCTGTGAATAGCAAAATTACTATCCTAGTATGGTGGAAAAGGGTCAAAATGCCACGTCCTAAATTTCGACCAACCCAAACATTTATGTCATCAGTAAAGAAGCCCATTACTGCTCTGATGCCAATACCTTATTTTGATGTTAAACCAAGAAAAATTAAATTTGCAGAAAATGTGTATTTAAAATTTTTTGCAAGACTCATTCTGGTAATTTAAAACAAATGAAGGAAAAACACAGAAAAGACAATACAAAGAGAGGAAGGAAAAAAATACAGTTGTTAAGTGAATTAAGTAGCAGTATGCTGGAGTCCTTTAACCAAAGACTGTGAAATATGACAAAATTAGAAAGTGCCAGGTTATTATACACTGTCTGTATGGACAACCTATACCCCAAAAGAACTTGTTTTAAATAATGTTAAAAATCAATAAAGCCCTGCTTTTATTATCGAAGTGCACGAGCTGAAATTCCTTAATGGGGAAAAAGAGCAGGGAATCCTTTATTAATTCAGTGGGAAATGCCTCCTGGTAGTCAAGGAATCATTTTGGGGTTCCCCACTCTCAACTCAATGGTGCTAAGATTTCAAGGACGTAACCTGTGAATAGCACCATGGCCCAGTGAGTAATTTCAAAGTTCAGGTGTTACAGTATGATGAATTCATTATGCCTTTTAATTTTCTAAAACATCTTAAGATTTTTGTAAAGCAACTAAAGTCACTAATTCAAGTAGGTTTAAGATACAATCTATAAAGCTATAAAGTAAGTGTGTGTGTGTGTGTGTGTGTGTGTATGTGAATAATAACCTACGAAATCCAAAATCTTGTGAAGAAACTGAAGATGCTGATAACAAAGAAGATATAGCAAGACATTAATTCAAAACAGGCCAACAAATTTCTAAAAATTCATCTTTTTTGTAAAGAACCCCTGATTTTGGCATTTAGCTATTTTTAACAGCAAATGTTAATTTTTTGTGGTATAATTACTGGTGGGGTGTGTTCAGTGGTATGGTGACATGATTCTATGAGATGTATTTTGGTAGTCTTACTGCTTGCTGTTCTATCCACTTTCACAGAAAAATCACACCATAGAAAAATAAGTCACTTTCTCCTTAGGGTCCCACGTAAAGAATAATGTCCCGAGTAAGGCAGCCAGAGAGACCACTGTGCCTCACCTCTGAACAGAAATAACTGAAGACATGATTTCAGGGTTTTCTGTGCAGGGGAAGAGAGTGAAGCAATTAGTTGAAATGCTAAGGGCAAAAAGAGTGGATGCTCTCATTTCATTCCCAACTCAAAAGCTAGGAGCCAAATCCTTGCTGTCATATATGTCCTACTATATGGGGGAAGAATGGGATATGTATCTGTGTGTACATATTGTGAGTTGTGTACAGACATGTTGCTATTGTGGGGGGGAAAGAGGTCAAGGTGATAATAGTGGTGAGGAAAAGTTAGAACGGAGAAACTTCGAAATTAATATACCAGAAACACAAGATTACTAATGACACAGTAGGAAAAGCCCAGTCTGATGTAACAGAAATAACCTTATTCAAGTTTGGGGAAAAAACCACATCCCTCAGAAAATCTTAGAAACAACCAGTGGCTGGGGATAATTTATGTTGTTCAAGAAGGAAGAAATATTGCTTTTCCCTCCCCATTACACTACTAATGTAATATGCATGTGGAAGTTAGACAGATAAAATAAACTGGTGACACAGTAAACTTTTATACTCACAAGGCTACCACAGTAGATAGATGATGGTAACGCAAGATGGCTTTGGAAAAAATGAGAGGGAATGAATGAAAAGTCCTTTGTTTAATGACTGCCCCCCCTTATTGCTCATGTTTGTCCAGTTTGTTACTTTTAACATGTATTATTTATTTTAAAGACTTCATATATTTTATCTTCAATACTCACAATAATCTTACAAGGCAGGTATTATTAACCTTCTGTTACAGACAAGAAAATTCAGATGCAGAGATTTTGAGCTATGTGCCATCAAAATTATAGAGCCAAGATTTGACCCCACCCTGTCTGCCGGATTCTTTTTTGTTTTTTCTTTTCTTTTTTGTCTCCAAGATTCTTAATGGGCTCGGGACATAAACTATTACCTGGTAGAGCCAAAACATATTGCGGGAAAGGATACTTAGTAATATGAACTGAACTGTGTTCTCGCCAAATTCATATGCTGAAGCCTTCATCCCTAGTACTTCAGAATGTGACTGTATTTGGAGACAAGTGAGGCCATCAGGCTGGGCCCTCACCCAACATGACTGGTGTCCTTATGAGGAGAGGAACCTGGGTGCACAGAGACACCAAGGGTGTACCCCCACGGAGCACAGACCACGAGAGAACACAGCGAGAGGGCAGCCACTTGGCAAGCCAGGAAGAGAATCCTCAGAACGAAACCATCCTGAGTTTTGACTTCTGGCCTTCGGAACTGTGTGGAAATAAATTTCTGATGTTTAAGCCACCCACTTTGTGGCATTTTGTTACAGCAGTCGCAAAGGAGAAGAAATCATCAAACAGTCACTTGCAAACAAAAGTGACAGCAGCTTAAACGCTGTTTGGAACTGGACTGAGAGTTGTTACAGAGATGGGCCTTGTTAATGAAGCAGGAACACGTTCCCTCCCTGAAGACTGCTGGAGGACTGTGGCTTTGTCTGCCAGGCACATGCCTTCTAGTATGTTCCCCCAAACTACTCTTTCTAACTCTTTTCTCTCCCTCACAGACACAGGGCTGAAACGTCTCCACGATGCCAATCCACACACCCCCAGCAAGCAAGATACATGATAAGTTGAAGGCATTTCAAGGCATGGCCCGGTGTCGTTTTTCTTCAGATCTTGCTAGAATAACATGACATTTATAAAAACACAACCCACTGGATATTTGGCACTGCTTGGGAATGAAGAATATGTCCACTTAAGAGCCAATCCCCCAAGGCTGTCAAAAAAATCTCAAGCCAGGATTTCTTCTATAAACATTACCTATCTTTTAAGATTCTACAGTCCAGGAAGTGAAGAAAACGTCTCTGCTTATTCCCAAGTCTCCTCTGGCCTCAACATAAAAAACATAAACCAGACAGAAGGACAGTTAAATGCCTGGTCAAAGCCCAGGGACGGGACAGCTCTGTGCAGCTGGCAAGGAGCCTCTGCACTTCCAGCCGTGGCCCTGGGTCACCCTCGCCCGGAACACACACCTATGCAGAGCTCACCCTCCACCAGGGACCAGCCTCCTCCAATCCCTGGGCACGCTGAAAGGGGGTATTTACGGATTATTTTTTCAGATACCAGTCAAATAATGTTCCCGTTCACTCACTCACTCCCCTTAAGACCATACAAAATTTAACATCTGGGAGGATAAACTCTGCCCCGAAAGCAGATGACAAGGGTGAGCAGTCATGGAGGAGTTCTCCTCAAGCAAAGAGGATTTGCCAGCTCGCCTCTGAGGTCCCGGCCCTGAAAGGCCAACTGTGGTATGTTTGAGTTTCCATGGGGCCTGGTGCTTGCTGGCTGCTGCTGCGTTCACTCAGAACCCAACTGTGCTATAAACATCTAGCCCTTCTGCTGAGAGCCGCCCGCCTGGCCTTACTTCTGGGAGCCAAGAATATGCTATTTGGGAGCTGCAGGCTACATGGGAGCTAACACTTGGGGCACAGCTGACCCTTCTCTTCTCCAGGCCAGTGATGGCTCTAAAAGGAAGGAAAAAAAAAAAAAACCACGCTTACACGAACATAACAAGAGCAAGGAGAAAAGTCCAGATTTTCCTCACCGTGTGCCACCCAGCCATGTTTACACTGATCGCAAGTCCTCAGGTTAATCTTCCCTGGCTGGAAACACTCACACGTGCAGTTCACCAGTGTGCAGCGGATGGCCTGAGAATGAGAGGAGGAAAAAAGATCAGTGTCTGTTCAAAAGGGACCCTACTTCTTCAGCATTTTAAGAAATAACACCGTCTTCCCATTTTTAACAGCCTTTAGGGGCCTGGAGAGCTTTAGAGAATAATTTTGAAACCATCAAAAATCTCTTACCAAAACATATTAGAAAACACAGCTGATTCATTAATAGAATGTTTCTTGCCATTTATAGGTAAGCTTTAAATTGGAAGCATAGACTAAGTAGTATAAGAGTGAACCTTATTCTTATTCTATGAGATGCTGGCTCTGTAATACCAGAGATCCGAAAGAGAAAAAAAGATAGCTACTACCAAATATTCACTGACAAGAGTGCAAAAGATATAGACTCTCATACAATAACAAGTGAAATGTTGAAAATAAAACATGATATACAAATAATATTAACAGAATATGACTTTTCTTCTGCAGTGTTTCATTGAAATGCTTTATCAATCTCTCAGACACCTTTTGAGAGACACTCCTTTTGGCCCAATAACATCCAGCATATTTCTGGCATCATTTACCACTTCCTAACTCCTTGACTTTTTTCCCTCCTTGAAATATTAATTCCATTTCCATTCCTATTTTGAAAAATGCAAAACAACCCTCTCTTTATTTTAATGATGTAAGAAAATAAGTTTAAATTTGTTTTTAGATCAGATGTAGAATAGGAAAAGACATTTATGTGAATATTCGATATTTGGAACAATTCCCCTATGTCACAGAACGCTGGAAGACACACTCAGAAACATTTTATTTCTTTACAAGTACTTTTAAAAATCATCTCATCAGTTTACATTTTAAAGTGAATCCATAGGAAATTAACATTAATGAAGTGTAACTTTTATAGATTAAAAACCTAGGCTGAAGAATTGTGCTAAAGCTGATCTATGCTCCAGGACTACAGTTAATAAATTTATCTCATACATTTAGTCCTAATTTGCATGGAAATTCTGAAGACAGAAGGGATTTTGTCCAACCATTCACAGATTAACAATCTACTGTAACTACCTGAACTGCCAGGAAAAGATCTCTCTACAGCTTTAGATGCAATCAGTAATTACTGATTTGGGGGTGAGGAGGGGGCAAGGGGGAGAGGCATGAGGCTACCTGAAACTGCAGTGCTGGGCCTGAAAGCTCTGCCCACTTACACAGCTTCAGACACTCATTCCTGGAATCAGTTGGGTTTTTATATAAACTGTCTCATTTGTAACAGACAGTATTTTAGATACTGTTAACATGGTTGAGCCAAATTCCATTTACAGAGAATAAGACTGAATGGGCTTTTATTGTTCCCCATGCTTTGGATCAAGCAAATTTAAAATATTTCTCTTTTGCTAATGAACATTAAATCTATAGGTCCTTATTCGGTTTTCAGTGTTAGAGTCCCTGCCGTAGCCTCCTTTCTTGCTTCACCTCTAACCCTAGTTTGCTCCTCTATTACTGCAAGAAAAATAGGCAAGGGTACCATCTGTCTGATGTTTCAGGGTCTTTCTGCCAGTGTCAACAGTCCAATTACATATCAGGAGGTTGTACAACTTTGCTGTATGTATTAGTGAATAAAGGAAATAGTAATAAGACACGGGGAGAGCAAAGGAAATGCTGACATAGCAAGAATAATATATCCTGAGGTTAGAAGGGAAACTATTTCTCCCCAAATTTCTTATATCAACTTTAGTAGTTTAACTGACTGAGCAATACATCAGAACATTCCAGGTAAGAAAGAGCTTCTTTAAATGGCATGTTCATTAGGAAACTCAGTTTGATTGTACTACAGTAAAACAAACCCAAAACAGTTTTTTAGAGGGCAGTGTTTCTACGAAAAACAGGGCATTCTGTAAACTATTCAGTTATAAATTCAGATACAGCAACCAGATCGACATTAAAATATTTATATAATCTGAGATACGATAATAGAATCTTTCATAAACACTTAAAAAAAATTAACTCTGCTTCACCAAAATAACGAATGACCAAAACTAAGAATGACCATCTCTCAAGAACTATATGTTAACTCTGGCACCAAAGACATACATCTTTTAAACTGTTAATTTGATAACATTTTATTATTTCACAAAAATAGCCTCATTTTACATTGTGTTTTAAAATACACTTTCCTCAAATTTTAATTACAGGTATATTCAGGGCAAAGCAAATTAAGAGACTTGTAGATTTGCTTTATTTTAGGTATATTTGTTTATTTACTGGTTCAACTATTCATTCATTTACTCAGAATTAGTTTATAATTCAAATATATTTCTCTCCCTAAATTACTTTATATGTCTGGCACACTTGGGAATTAAAACTTTTTGTACCATCATCCTTTTTCATGAATTCTACTCCTTTTGTACCTAAACATACAAACATTGGAACACCTCAACTCCTTTTGTATATAAACATTTAAGCACTGGAATATCCATTTTGTATTTCTATGAATTCCAGAAGGTCTATTTGTTTTAAATTCAGATTTATATAGACTACAATTGTGCCTTAAGGGAATTATATATATTTAAACAATATGGTCTAAATAAATATTTTGAATACGAGACTATTGTGGCTTCAAAGGAAGTTTTACTCCAAATAACATTTTTGAAACGGCATAAAAGTTTGACATACTATTTATTCAGAACAAAACAGAACCAATGTGATCACTTGCCAACTCACCCACACTTCAAAAACATAAATTATCATAAAACTATCCAAGCCAGTTAAGCCTCAAAACGTACACACTCTATGAGGAGAGAGCTGGGAAGAGCAGAGATGGGGAAGCCTTCATTTTGGTGATCACACCCGTTTCTTTATGGAGCTAATAATACACCAGGTCTCCCACTCACTGCTGGGCACCCACAACTACAGAAAAATCAGGGATGATAGCGAAGTGACAGAAAGGGAATAGCAGGAGAAGAGAGACGAATCTGATCAGGTTGTTCCTCCTTATAGATTCAGGACCCTTATGCAGGTCTGGCCAACTCAAGCCAGCAACCCCTCCACACTTCCAGGATCCCACCTCATCCAACGCCCTGAAACTCTTTCCTCCATTTCAATATGATCAGCTTTTCCAATAGCCCAAGAACAAGAAACAAAGTTCTTAAGCCTACATCCTAAATAAAAGGAATAATGTCTGCTTACCTTTACCATGGATATCTTGAAAGAAAAATCCATGCATCCACCACCCAGTGCTTCCACCTACATTTTAATTTTACAGTCTGGATTCTGCCACACACGGTCCTGAAACTGCCTTCTCCAAGAGGGATATTCTCATCACATCTGGTCCCTTTTTCTAGTCTCCACGTTCTCCGAGACCTTGAGGCAGCTTAAGGCATAACTCTCCTTCATTCCTGGACTGTAGAGACAAACTATCTTGGTGTTTTGGCAGCAGCTTCTCACTCTCTCTCCACTGTAAATAAATACAGGTGTTTCTCACGGGCAGGCTCCTCGTTCTTTAACTTGGCAATTTCATCCCCTCCTACAGCTTCAAATATCATCACTGCACAAAACCGATCACTGCAGAGCCAAATACTATGTTAAGTGGCAGGAAATGGATAGTGAATCCCTATGCTCAAGGACTTGACAGTCAGAGCTCTTGGGCAGTGGGTTCCAAGGAGACACCCTAAGAACAGAAGGAAGCCCCTGAAGACATTTGAGAAGCATTTCTCCCTCTTTACGACTTTGTCTTTTCTTCCACCAAAGGTAGGACATAAAAACTTATCTACAACAGCAAACCATTAATGATTAATAATAATAATATTAATATTATTTATATAATTAATGTAATATTATAATGAATATTCAATATTAATGTTTTTATTATTAATAGCAAAGGCTTGCTGGGTATTTGTCATTTCCAGATATTTACAAACATTAGTTCTCTGTGAAAATACCATGAAGTCCATACTAGTATTTCCTTTATTTCACAGAGGAGGAAACTGCGGTGGAGCTAACTCAAGATCTTGCTTGAAGTCACAGCAATCAGATCCAGGCGAGTGGGAACTCTCCCTCCCGCTCAGTCAGGCAGCCATGGGCAGAGCTCCTCCACCTGCCCACCATCCACCACCACTCTAAACTGTTAACTCCTGTTTCTCTTTCAAGCTTTCAACACAAATATTACTTCCATTCTCTAGAGCAGCTGCTTTCATCTCCTGATCAAGGCAAGATCCCCATTAGTTTCCTGTTTCACAAGTGTCACCGCACTTACCATAGTTGTGAAGACTATATTTATCTAATAATTTATCTATACTACTTATTCATATCAATAACCTCAGATACGCAGATGATACCACCCTTATGGCAGAAAGTGAAGAAGAACTAAAGAGCCTCTTGTGAAAGTGAAAGAGGAGAGGGAAAAAGTTGGCTTAAAGCTCAACATTCAAAAAACTAAGATCATGGCATCTGGTCCCATCGCTTCATGGCAGATAGATGGGGAAACAGTGGAAACAGTGTCAGACTTTATTTTGGGGGGCTCCAAAATTACTGCATATGGTGACTGCAGCCATGAAATTAAGACACTTACTCCTTGGAAGGAAAGTTATGACCAACCTAGACAGCATATTAAAAAGCAGAGACATTACTTTGCCAACAAAGGTCCGTCTAGTCAAGGCTATGGTTTTTCCGGTCATCATGTATGGATGAGAGAGATGGACTATACAGAAAGCTGAGCACAAAAGAATTGATGCTTTTGAACTGTGGTTTTGGAGAAGACTCTTGAGAATCCCTTGGACTGCAAGGAGATCCAACCAGTCCATCCTAAAGGAGATCAGTCCTGGGTGTTCATTGGAAGGACTGATGTTGAAGCTGAAACTCCAATACTTTGGCCACCTCATGCGAAGAGCTGACTTATTGGAAAAGACCCTGATGCTGGGAAAGATTGGGGGCAGGAGGAGAAGGGGATGACAGAGGATGAGATGGCTGGATGGCATCACCAACTTGATGGACATGGGTTTGGGTGGACTCAGGAAGTTGGTGATGGACAGGGAGGCCTGGCGTGCTGCAGTTCGTGGAGTTGCAGAGTCGGACACAACTGAGCGACCAAACTGAACTGAACTTATTCATAACCTAGTTTATATATACCAGTGGTAAAGAAAACACCTGCCAATGCAGGAGACATGGGTTTGATCCCAGGGTCAGGAAGGTCTCCTGGAGAAGGAAATGGCAACCCACTCCAGTAGTCTTGCCTGGAAAATCCCATGGACAGAGGAGCCTGGTAGGCTACAGTCCATGGGGTCGCTAAAAGTTGGACACGACTGAGCGACTTCACTTTTACTTTTTGCTTTCACGCATTGGAGAAGGAAACGGCAACCCACTCCAGTGTTCTTGCCTGGAGAATCCCAGGGATGGCGGAGCCAGGTGAGCTGCCGTCTATGGGGTCACACAGAGTTGGACATGACTGAAGCGACTTAGCAGCAGCAGCAGCCAGTATTCTTGCCTGGGAAATCCCATGGACAGAGGAGCTTGGTGGGCTACAGTCTATGGGGTTGCAAAGAGTTGGACACCACTGAGTGACTGAACATGCATGCACGTGTATATATGTGTGTGTGTGTGTGTATATCTGTGTGGCTACTTGATTAAGGTATGTCTTCCCCTCTAGAATTTAAGCTCCTTAATGGCAGGGTGACATATGTTGGGCTTACAATGTATACTGGAAAATAACAGGTGCTCAAAAAGCATTTAAAGAATTTCATCAATCTCTTAGCCTCTTTCCCATCTATAAAATGATAACAGTAACATCACAACTGTGTCAACAGATTCAAATGAAATAATGAATATAAAGCATGTGGCTCTTTGTCTAGTGATAACAAAAGCTCAAAAGATGGAAATCATTTATGACCTCAACAAACTTTCCACATATTACCTTTGAATTATTTTTCCCTTATGATTCTTCCCAATGTATTTCTTCCACACCTTGTAAATGCTTAATACATATTTAGTCTTAATGAGTAAATGAACACTTTGACATATATGATGCCACATTGTTCATACTATAATCCTCTAAATTGGGCATGACAGGGATCATTATTTGTTTTAATACTGGAGTTCAAAGATGTTTATATAGGTGTTACACATCTCTTAAATGATAGGGTGGATTTCCCAATTACTAATCAGTTTATTTCCATTACCTTCAGAAAGAGAAGATATACAAGGGGATATAGGTATGCTTACAGCTGATTCACTTTGCTGTACACCTGAAATTAACACAACATTGTAAGCAACTATACTCCAATAATTTTTAAGTTGTTAAAAAAAGAAGATACACAGTTGAAACCAGTAAATTATAAATATTCAAGTTCAAAAGTATATCTAAAATGAATAAAGTAGACCAATTTAGTATAAAAATATTTAATCAACTTTCAGTCAGTAACACTCTTATATTTGAATATTAAGTAAGAGTACATTTGCAAGTATTTTGGATGAGGTCCAAAGACCTATTCAAATAAGAGATTCTGTATTCACTAAAACTAAAGTATCTTTAGCTTTATTATACTAGTACCTGGCTTGAACTCTGCAAATTTATGTGAACTGAACATCTGTCTTCTCACCAAATGACATTCCTCAGGAAAGCACAGAATGGCGCTTCAGCTAATATTAATATTTAGTGTATCCCACAGAAGAACTATACACAAGGCTAATTGACACATCTCCTAGTAGCTGTTCCTTGTTTGGGAACATTTACAGAAGTTACCTGTTAGTACAATATAACAAAAGGTAAAATAAGGTCACGGGCGTATAGAAACGTAAGACCCATTCTGCAGGAGCGATCACAGAGAACCTCCCCTTTAAAAAGCCCCACTAAAAATAAGACCAACTTCGGTTCTGGGCTTCGTCTTTCCACACTAAAAAACCATTTGCCATGAGATCTCCTCAAGTGTTCATTAACTTGGTCAAATATTCCATATATAACTAAAAATCCTTCTAAAATCCACTTTCTCCTTATTCATTTCTGGAGAGAATACCAAGATTTACAACTTGGATTATGAACTTTTACTAGAATGATTTTTAAATGTTAAAGAGTTAAGCACATAACATACACTAAAACTGAATTACCGAAAAACTCAGTCATTAATTTAGCATTTATCTGTCCCAGCAGTTGCTCCTAAACCTGGGTGGTACAATCTAGGTACACAAATAAATTGGCTATAATGCTGATCAGTGACAAGGTTTGCCTTTCTTATTTTTAACAAGAACAAATTTCTTAATCAAATAAATTTTCTACTTTGGAAATCACATGGAGGTATGATAAATAGGTAAGATCAGCCAATCTTCTATGAGGATACACAGTAGTCTACGTTATAATTAACTCAATAAATCATCACTGCATACATCACTCAACTCTGAACATACACACAAGTACCAGAAGAAAAGGTATGTACGGTGAAAAAGATCAAATAAACCCTTTACTTGGCATAAAAATGTCCCTCAAAGACATTTATCTTAAAAATATGAAATCTGGAATAAAAAAGTACCTGAAGCAAGATCCGATGCTGTAAAGAGCAATATTGCATAGGAACCTGGAATGTTAGGTCCATGAATCAAGGCAAATTGGAAGTGGTCAAACAGGAGATGGCAAGAGTGAACGTTGACATTTCAGGAATCAGCGAACTAAAATGGACTGGAATGGGTGAATTTAACTCAGATGACCATTATATCTACTACTGTGGACAGGAATCCCTTAAAACAAATGGAGTAGCCATCATGGTCAACAAAAGAGTCCTAAATGCAATACTTGGATGCAATCTCAAAAACGACAGAATGATCTCTGTTCGTTTCCAAGGCAAACCATTCAATATCACGGTAATTCAAGCCTATGCCCCAACCAGTAACGCTAAAGAAGCTGAAGGTGAATGGTTCTATGAAGACCCACAAGACCTTGTAGAACTAACATTCAAAAAAGATGTCCTTTTCATTATAGGGGACTGGAATGCAAAAGTAGGAAGTCAAGAAACACCTGGAGTAACAGGCAAATTTGGCCTTGGAGTACAGAATGAAGCAGGGCAAAGGCTAATAGAGTTTTGCCAAGAGAACGCATTGGTCACAGCAAAAACCCTCTTCCAACAACACAAGAGAAGACTCTACACATGGATATCACCAGATGGTCAACACTGAAATCAGATTGATTATATTCTTTGCAGCGAAAGATGGAGAAGCTCTATACAGTCAGCAAAAACAAGAACAGGAGCTGACTGTGGCTCAGATCATGAACTCCTAATTGCCAAAATTCAGACTTAAAAATGAAGAAAGTAAAAAAAAAAAAAAAAAATGAAGAAAGTAAGGAAAACCACTAGACCATTCAGGTATGACCTAAATCAAATCCCTTATGATTATACACTGGAAATGACAAATAGATTTAAGGGACTAGATCTAATAGACAGAGTGCCTGATGAACTGTGGATGGAGGTTCATGACATTGTATAGGAGACAGGGATCAAGACCATCCCCATGGAAAAGAAATGCAAAAAAGGAAAATGGCTGTCTGAGGAGGCCTTACAAATAGCTGTGAGAAGAAGAGAAGCGAAAAGCAAAGGGGAAAAGGAAAGACATTCCCATCTGAATGCAGAGTTCCAAAGAATAGCAAGGAGAGATAAGAAAGGCTTCCTCAGTGATCAATGCAAAGAAATAGAGGAAAACAACAGAACGGGAAAGACTAGAGATCTCTTCAAAAAAATTAGAGATACCAAGGGAACATTTCATGCAAAGATGGGCTCGATAAAGGACAGAAATGGTATGGACTTAACAGAAGCAGAAGATATTAAGAAGAGGTGGCAAGAATACACAGAAGAACTGTACAAAAAAGATCTTCACGACCCAGATAATCATGATGGTGTGATCACTCACCTAGAATTAGACATCCTGGAATGTGAAGGCAAGTGGGCCTTAGGAAGCATCACTAAAAACAAAGCTAGTGGAGGTGATGAAATTCCAGTTGAGCTATTTCAAATCCTGAAAGATGATGCTGTGAAAGTGCTGCACTCAATATGCCAGCAAATTTGGAAAACTCAGCAGTGGCCACAGGACTGGAAATGGTTGGTTTTCATCCCAATCCCAAAGAAAGGCAATGCCAAAGAATGCTCAAACTACCACACAATTGCACTCATCTCACACACTAGTAAAGTAATGCTCAAAATTCTCCAAGCCAGGCTTCAGCCACAGGTGAACCATGCAATTCCAGATGTTCAAGCTGGTTTTAGAAAAGGCAGAGGAACCAGAGATCAAATTGCCAACATCCACTGGATCATCGAAAAAGCAAGAGAGTTCCAGAAAAATATCTATTTCTGCTTTATTGACTATGCCAAAGCCTTTGACTGTGTGGATCACAATAAACTGTGGAAAATTCTGAAAGAGATGGGAATACCAGACCACCCGACCTGTCTCTTGAGAAATCTGTATGCAAGTCAGGAAGCAACAGTTAGAACTGGACATGAAACAACAGACTGGTTCCAAATAGGAAAAGGAGTACGTGAAGGCTGTATATTGTCACCCTGCTTATTTAACTTATATGCAGAGTACATCATGAGAAACGTGGGGCTGGAAGAAGCACAAGCTGGAATCAAGATTGCCGGGAGAAATATCAATAACCTCAGATATGCAGATGACACCACCCTTATGGCAGAAAGTGAAGAACAACTAAAGAGCCTCTTGATGAAAGTGAAAGAGGAGAGTGAAAAAGTTGGCTTAAAGCTCAACATTCAGAAAACTAAGATCATGCCATCTGGTCCCATCACTTCATGGGAAATAGATGGGGAAACAGTGTCAGATTTTATTTTTTGGGGCTCCAAAACCACTGCATATGGTGACTGCAGCCATGAAATAAAAGACGCTTACTCCTTAGACGGAAAGTTATGACCAACCTATACAGCATATTAAAAAGCAGAGACATTACTTTGTCAACAAAGGTCCGTCTAGTCAAGGCTATGGTTTTTCCAGTCATTATGTATGGATGTGAGCATATCAGATGTGGGCATACCAGATGTGGGCATACCAGATGTGGGACTATAAAGAAAGCTGAGGGCCAAATAATTGTTGCTTCTGAACTGTGGTGTTGGAGAAGACTCTTCAGAGTCCCTTGGACTGCAAGGAGATCCAACCAGTCCATCCTAAATGAGATCAGCCCTGGGTGTTCACTGGAAGGACTGATGTTGAAGCTGAAACTCCAATACTATGGCCACCTCATGCAAAGAGTTGACTCATTGGAAAAGACTCTGATGCTGGGAAGGATTGGGGGTAGAAGGAGAAGGGGACGACAGAGGATGAGATGGCTGGATGGCATCACTGACTCGATGGACATGAGTTTGGGTAATCTCCAGGAGCTGGTGATGGACAGGGAGGCCTGGTGTGCTGCGATTCATGGGGTCGCAAATAGTCAGACACGACTGAGTGACTGAACTGATCTGAATGAGTCTGGGAACTAATTATTCTATGATTGCCTCAGAATACACTGCAGTAATTACAAAGTAACAGCTACCAACACTATGGATGAAAAGAGTAATTATGTATATATGACCAAAAAAAGATGGACTTCCACACCCATGAATACATCTTATATATGAGAACCCAATATAGTACTTAAGGCACTGTCACAAAGATTCTAAAGAACTGACATGATAGGAATGGTGATTAAGTGAGAAGATAGCCCCTTGTATGCTTTTCAGGACAGTTTTTTTTCCTCCATTTTCACATGGCTGATTCATGATCTAATTGAAAAGAAACAGCTTCCAAGAGAAATACGTTGAGCTTTGGCGAAGACACAGAAAATCTCTGTTACCATCTTTGTAGAAGAACACAGTGTCTGAAATTTGCATAATTCAATGCACCTCGAACAATGACTTTTTTTTTTTTGCATGATAGAAGTCTTCTGAGCTTACTTATGACTCACACGAACTAGACAACTACGTGAGAAACTTACTTGATTATAAAACGTAGGACAAAAGGAAAGGTATTTACACCTGCTGTGCTGCAGGGTTTTATAATCAGGTATTAAAACAAGGCAAGAAGATGTGAGCTGGATAGACACAGAACACTGAGCAAGAGACCCCTGATTTTAAATATCCTACAAAGAAGTATTATAACAACCTGAAAAGTCATATCTAACTCCATGAGACTATTAATACAAATAAATACTTATGGTAAAGTGGGCATGTTTTTGCATTTATGCAAGGAAATGTATAGATCTGCGTTTGAAAGAGTTATCTTCACAGACTTCACAAGTGATTATCAGTGATTGTAGGGTGTATGGGTGCACAGAGTGTTAAACTACAATGTAAATGCCGCTATTCATAATACAATAGTAACAACAGCAAATAAGAAGCAATGAAGTTATCCTGTCTCTTAACCAAACCCATGAAAAAATTCACACAATAGGACTGAAACAGTATATATCTTAGCTGGCGGTAAGATAAATTAGAAATAAAAAAGTTTATTAACACTTCAATAAAAGGTTCCTTATTATATCCTGTAGCTGAGTTAGGAGACTTGCAAAGACATGGTCAGTCCAGAGCCACTATAAGGTGCAGATGCTATTGATGTAAACAGCAGACAACAGGTCAGGGCAGAAAGCTGAGGGCTTCCCTGCTGGTCCAGTGGTTGGGAATCGGCCTTGTAATGCAGGGGACACCAGTTTGATCCCTGGTCCTGGAAGATCCCACATACTGCATGGAAACTAAGGCTGTGCTCCACAATTGCTGAGCCTTCATTCTGGAGCCTGTGAGTGGCAACTACTAAGCCCACACACCCTGGACCCTGTGCTCCACAACAAGAGAAGCCATTGCAATGAGAAGTCCATGTTCTGAAGCTAGAGAGTAGTCCTCTCTGCAACTAGAGGAAGTCTACGTGTACAACGAAGACCCAGCGCAGCCAAAAATAAACTTAAAAAAAAAAAAGGACAGAAAGCTGGGCAACTGAAAATGGCAGACTTCAACAAGACATCATAAGAACAACATTACTGACCAAGGAAATATTATCTTCCCAATAAACACATCCAAAATACCTGAAAGAGATTCACTGTGAAAAGGCAGCCTTTGAATACCAGTTAACTGCTAAAAAGCAGAAGACTTAAAACCTCACTTTAATTTTCTCTTAAAAGGTGTGCTCTCCTCTCCCCAAACAACTGGCAAATGGATAAACAAAATATGCATATTTACACAATGGAATATTCATCTGGCTAATACAAAGAGAAGACGACTTGATAATACCGCAATATGGATGAACCTTATCGGGCTGAGTAAGAGAAACCAGACACAAGAGATCCCATATTACATAAGTCCATTCATATGAAATATGCAGAACATAGAGATCTGTACAGATAGAGAGTAGTTAGTGGTTTCTTTTTAAAGTGATGAAAAAGTTCAGAAATCACTGTGATGATGGTTGTGTATAACTGTGAACATACTAAAATTCATTAAATTGTACACTTTAAATGAGTAGAATGTATGATCTGTGAAATCCATCTCAATAAAGCTGTTTAAAAGTGAGGAGAGCAAACCCACTACACCACCTAATTTCTTTTAATGGTTTTAAATCATTTAATTCATGAGATATTATTCCTCAGGGGACACAATGTAGCACAGTATCCTCCTTTAACCTAGCAGGTCAATATACAAATACTAAATGATTGAACTGTGGTGTTGGAGAAGACTCTTGAGAGTCCCCTGGACTGAAAGGAGATCAAACCAGTCAATCCTAAAAGAGATCAATCCTGAATATCCATTGAAAGGACCAATGCTGAAGCTGAAACTCCAATACTTGGCTACCTGATGCGAAGAGCTGACTCATTAGATGCTGGGAAAGACTGAAGGCAGGAGGAGAAGGGGACAAAAGAGGATGAGACGTTTGGATGGCATCACCGACTTAATGAATATGAGTTTGAGCAATCTCTGGGAGATGGTGAAGGACAGGCAAGCCTGGCGTGCTGCAGTCCACGGGGCTGCAAAGAGTCGGACATGACTGAGCTACTGAACAACAACAAAATGATTGAACAGAAGGCAGACCAACTAAAGAATTTCTGCTGCTTAAACTTGAAATTCCCCTACTTTGAAAATATTAAAAACTAGTAGGTCCATGTTAAAATGACAATTACTTTTAAATCCACTGCCATCTTTCTACCAGGAAAATCCAGGACATCCTTATATCCTCCAACAAATTGGGAGTCAGGAGGCCTCTCAGTCATAATGCTCAGCACATTAACACTAAGATATTGGAAAAACTCAAAAGGAATTGTTCAAAATGGACAACGAAGAATCCTGTCATGTGTACAAGTAAAACCATTCCTCTATTTTGTTGTTACTGTTTAGTTGCTAAGTCATGTCCAACTCTTTGCGAGCCCATGCACTGTAGCCCACCAGGCTCCTCTGTCCATGGCATTTCCCAGGAAGAATACTAGAGTGAGTTGCCACTTCCTTCTCCAGGGGATCTTCCCAATGCAGGGATCAAACCCGCATCTCCTGCACTGACAGGGGGATTCTTTACTAGTGAGCTACCAGGGAAGCCCCATCGCTCAACTTACTGGGACGAAAAAGTTATCTCTGCCAAAGTCAAGAAATGAACATGGTTTAGGAGGAGGGGGCAAAGACAGAAAGCATATACTTCTGAGTAGATGCTTGTGTATGAGTGTGAAAGTTTCTATGACTACATGTGAATATATAAATACAAACTGGGAGAAAGGGACATACACAGAGGCACATAAATTTTCACAGACATGGATCCAATGAGCATCTGCAGTCATTACCTTACGACTACAACCTACTATCAATCGACATGAGGAAGACCCCATTTAAATAATGTAGGAGTTCAGAGTAAAAATCAACAGCGGGATATAGCCAATTATATAAGGAAAATATCCCTGCTTCCATGGCATCAAAGACTGCACAGTGCTTGTGTTATGCTTTTTTTCCTCCCAATTAAATTAAGTCTATGGTAATACAAGCTATTTTGTTAGGCAATTAGTAATATTAGAGAAACAGGAAATGAAAAGGCATTTCAATTTGGGCAGAAACATTTTATTTTCTTACCTAACAGTTAACAATTAAGATATCCTATTTATTGCCTGTTTGCTTATGGAATTTTATAGACTACTTAGGCAGCTGTGATAACATAATGAGAAGACATACTCTTCCCATGAACGTACACCTAGCATCTAAATGAAAATAAGGAGTTAGCTCACTGTAAAAGAATAACTACATTCTAACTAAGTTCATTCTACATTTACAGAATTACTTAACTTTATATAAGGAGCCAAAGCACCTGATATCATGTGAATGATAAATACTACTCATCTTATTTCACCTTAACGTTGAATCAGCAATTTTGTATCCCACTGATATATGTACATTTTATTCATTTTTGCTAATGCAATTTGAAAGGTGGTAATGTGATTACATTTGTTACTAATATAATATGATAGGGAAGCCATTAATAAGGAAGGGATTTATAACGAGATGCGAGGAGATTTATCAACCTTCAAAAGCTTTACAAAGAAATAATTTTCATTAGGCAAGAAGTAAGACAAGATGAAGCCAAAGTTCTGGTGTTTCAGAAGCAGCTTTCATTCTGGGAAGACTGATCACATGAAGATTCCCTACTTTGGTGGCCAAGCAGAGAGGTGCAGGAGGAACCCAAGACTTGTCCCACGTTGTACCACATGTGCGACATCCTAAATAGAGGACAGCATCCTAAACTGAGGGCACCTCCCCTTCCCAGACAGCACGGGGAGGACTTCTGGAAGGGAAGGAGTCCCTCTCAACCTTGCTCCTCTTTAAAAGGAGCCAGCCCCATTATTTCAAATGCCAGAGCACAGTAATCAATCCACTTACCAAGCAAGAGCATAAGGTGGGTGACCTTTTAACTAAATTTACTCCTCTAGGTTTGTGAGAAGAATTTATCCCAGTGAAGCAACCAGGGAGACAGGTTGCTGCATTTTCGAACGTTATCATTTCCAATGACAGCTCTGCTTACCCAGGCCAGTTGAGGCAGCCTGTGTGAGACTTAACATCTCGCATCAGACAGTGCCATGAAGCTTGCATAATACTTCAAATACATTCCTGTATTTAATCATCAAAATCCCCCAAATTAGAGATTTTTCAAACAGCAGAAAAATGAGGCTGTGAGATGCCCTTAAATGGCCACAGCTAGTAATCTGGGGCTCTTTCTGGGGCTCTTTCTGCCTGGCCGATGCAGGAGAGGAGAGGCCCTGAATAATCCCCTTGCCACCCTCCTCCACAGTGAGATTTTCTCAGACATTCTTCCAGTTCCAAGAGGAGCTTGAGACTGAATAGGAGATGCGCGTGAAACTACCCACAGAGGGAGAGGGGTGGGGGAAGGTTTGAAGCCTCTTGAAAAGATGAGGGGAACTGCTAAGTAAGCAGTTAAGCATTTACACTAGGATTTTCTACAAACCAAGTGGCACCTTTTTAGACACAGAAAGCGACTCTCAACCGCTTTCTATGCAGTCTGTCGTGGTTACCTTAAAAAAAGGCAAAAATCTGGCGGCGGGGGGGGGGAAGTGAGACAAGGATTTGCCGAGAACACTAATTTTACACCATCTTGCTTCAACTTGTCTTGGGATTGTCCATTCACAGAATATCTCAGCAAACATTTTAATACCTTCCATTGTGCATCTGTCTATGCATCCTAACTATGCCTGATTATGAAAGAATATGTTTCTTTGCCCATGAGCAGATATCACCTCAGGAGTCATACCTATTACAAATAATAATAATGATATGATGAACAGTCTACAGTGCCCTCTTATACGTTATTTATGTGAGGTCATAGACTCTCCAGGGGTCTGTGCTGAGACCTGGACGGGCTTCATTAGAGCATCATATAAATCACTAAAGGCACATCTTGATTTCACCACTGGCTAGAGTCGCTGGAATTTTTTAAGTGGAACCACTCAGACAAAAACATTTTTTAAAAACACAACGTTATCATTTCTTCTAAAAGGTGGGTTTCTCAAACTGAATGCATTGCATTCAGATGCTCACAGAAATCCCACAAATTTCTAAGGACTCTATAAGCATCTGAGGGTAAAAGGTGCCCTAGAGTGTTGCAAAAAACATGATTCTCATTTTACTTTTAAGGATTAGTTTAAAGGACAGAGAGAGACACACAGAGAAAAACAGCAAGAAACAGACCATCCAAACAGCAAGAAACAGACCATCCAGCTGCTATGAAATGCTTTGACATCACTGAGCAAATGGGGAGACTATTGCAACGGTTGTCAGGAACTCTGAGCAAACTCTTATAAATTCAGAAATAAACAGAAAGCTTGTGGGAAAAAAGGGAGTCTTCCAGAACAATGTTAATGTCATCTTGGGCATGTGGACTGGGTTCACACCTGTGTCAGCTGAATCAACATAATGGGCTATAACGGCTTCGAAGCAGCTAATATGGTCCACTGGGTCAATAATCCGTGAACTAAGAAGGATTTACTTGATAGACTATAAATGGTTCATAAGAACTCAAGAATCACTCCATCAGATCAAAAATCCAATTTTCGTATGGTGCCTTTCTACGAATTAGCCAAAAGAAAGTGATAGCTCTAAAGGACTTTAAGGTCTATCAGTTCAAAATTTACTTTTTAAAGAACAGTAGAGAGGAGGAAGAATTAAACGCCTCTCTTTCTTTTTGGTAAACCAACCTATTTTAAAGGGGAAAAATACACTTTATGATGGAAAGCTAATACACAATAGGAAATGTTCAAGGGGCTTTTCATGTTTCCCTCAGGGTACCTGCATGAATGGATCCAAAGAAATGACATGCATGCATACACACATTCATTTCCTCTCTCTCTCCACATACCTACAGATAATACCTCTAACTACACTGTAAACACCATTTCTAGGACAGCAACATTTAAAAATAAAGATTCACATTTCAGTTTCTTTACACGGTTTGTATTTGTGGGTCTGCTGCGAGAAGCCTACAAAGACACACGGGTCAGCACATGGACACTGGTAAACACTTCCATCTTCACGGACGGAAAAGCAGGCCAAAGAAACTATAAAAGGTAAACGGTAAGAACTCCAATGTATTTTCAGCATTTGAGAGAGAGAGAGAAGAGAGGGTCGGTCCACAGGTTGACTAAAGCTTATACAGCCAGTACTTAAAGATAGCTGCAACTTCTGCCCACTCTAGGCTGCAGAGAAATAGTAGCCTTTATCCTGTGTTGGTGCATTTCATTACATATTCATACTAGGTGATAGTGGCTGCAGATTAATTTTTTTTTAATGTAAGCTCATGTATGTAAGTAATTGTATTTACTAAGTTCATAGCAATAAGAAAAGCAAAGGAAAATGCTCCAAAAGTATAAAGGACTGAAATTAGAATTCCTAACAAGAAAGAATTCCTTTACTAGGGAAGAAAATGTGATCTATCACTTGTCTCTCAAAATGCTATTAGCCTCTCTTCATCATAAGGACAAGAAGGATTCTTTTCTTTTGCTTTTTGCAGAAATAACACTGAATAAAATAATAAATATTTTTACTCAAAGTATATTAGCTATTGACATAAACTCGGTCCTCTTCCACACAAGGGAAAGAAAAATTCCAATAATTCTGAAATAGACAGATAAAACTTTTCTCTGTGGCTACGGCCATGTACTATTATACATAACTGCTTATTTTTAAAAAGAGCCTTATTGGTGCTCTCTGAAGGATTTTCTTTTATACATAGCTTTATCCTATAATTTTGTCCCTGTTGGGCACGCTGCCTAAATTTAAACACAAACAGTCAAGCAATGAAGAAACATTAACACATTTACTGTGAACAAAAACTCCCAGTTGTACAGTGAAATTTTAATACATTTCAACTTATCTCTTTTACTAATGGGGAGAGTACAAACCCTGCAGGAATTCGCTCTGCAAACTGGTAATTACAGTAGACTCACTTTTTTATAATGCATATGTATAGTCAGACACAAAAAACCCCGGCTGCCCTTTTGATGTAGGTCACAATAGGAATGTTTTAAAAATTATGAAAATCTATAGCAATTCTAAAGGAATGCATTATTTCATGGAAAACTGTCCTTTAACTCTGTATATAGACACAAATAGACACGTATTTAGATACCAGCTTTGCACACCACAAGGCACAATCTTTATCAGTATGTACTTTTATGTCATTTTTCCCCGTAATCTTGTACAGAATAAATCCACTCCTTGTTGTACAAAAGCTGGATGTGACTTTGAATAAAATAATTTCTCTCTTACATGAAAAGGATATTCTTTCATTCCATGTCTGGTTTTCCTATTTTGTCCTCTCTAGTTTTGGGGATTTAAATCTTTATTTTGAGATCTCAAAGTATCTCTTCATGAAATTATTAGGGATTCCAAACCAATCATTTATCTCTTAGTATAAGCAAATGTGCTCTTTGACCAAAGACTCTATGTACATACCTGCAGAGAAAGAACCACACACTGTAATATGAATAGTAGCACATACAGTTGATAGAAATGAGGTATATTTGTTACTATTCACATCACTTGCTAGACACATTTCTCTGTCAAATTTTCAGTTCCATAACAACTTTGTAAGAAACTGAAATCTGATAGAATGTTAACAGGTGATCAATATATAATTTACATTAAATACGCATTTCTAAGTATTGGCATACAGGGTACAAGGGTGGAAATGAAAGCAGAAAAGCTTTCAAGTGGACATAAGTTTTGACATGTTTTGTGAATTTCAAAATAAATACACAAATAAATGAAGTTGCTAAAAATGTTTATCTGTGACTGAGGAGCAACTACAAATTCCAGCAGTAGCTATCTGAACATTGACGCTATAAAATTGACATTAACATAAAACATACAGCACAGGCTACCAAAACAGGCAAGCTGCTGTACATAAATCATTTATTTCCTGGTCACCCAACTTCAGAAAAGACAGTGACAAGAGGTAAAAGACGTAAACATTCCTAACAAGCTTGGCTACAGCAGAATCCACTCATGGTTCAGGGAAGAAACATTTTAGATATACATATTAGAAAAAGGAAATCAACCCTGAATATTCATTGGAAGGACTGATGCTGAAACTGAAGTTCCAATACTTTGGCCACCTAATGCGAAGAGCCGACTCACTGGAAGAGACCTGATGCTGGCAAAGATCGAAGGCAGGAGGAGAAGGGGACGACAGAGGACGGGATGGTTGGATGGCATAGCTGATTCAATGGAGGCGATTTTGAGCAATCTCCAGGAGATGGTGAAGGATAGGAAGCCTGGCGTGCTGCAGCCCATGGGGTCGCAAAGAGTGGGACACAACTGAACAACAACAAATTAAGGGCTTCCCTGGTGGCTCAGGAAGTAAAGAATCTACCTGCAATGCAGGAGACCGGGGTTCAATCCGAGTCGGGAAGATCCCCTGGAGAAGGGAATGGCAACACACTCCATATTCTTGCCTCGAGATTTCCATGGACAGAGGAGTCTGGTGTCTGGCAGGCTACAGTTCATGGGATCACAAAGAGTCACACACGACTAAGCAACTAACACACACACACACCTTATATTAAGGACACACATGCCTAGCTCTTCTTCTATGCAAAATTAGTAGCATTCTAACCTTATGTCTCCCTGTCAGTATAAGAAAGGATGCTTTCTTCTATGCCATCACCATTTCTCTCCCCCCAAAGGCCACTTGTGTGAGAGTGTGGCTGAAACCAAAACAAGAAAACCAGACTCATCATGGTTCAAGAATCCAGGCACTGGCTCTGTCACAGGCAATGTATATGTTCTTGGGCAACCCCTACTGCTTCCACAGGCAATGAAATGCCACATTTCCGGTTAAAAAAAACTCAAACATACAGATATAAACATAAATACAGATATATTCTTTTCTTAAGTCAGTTTTTGTAGCTCTCCCTTTTGTTCCTTGATGCAACTGTTACTAAAAATATAAAATACATAGTGGTAGTGGCTTTAACATGAACAAATTAACAGAAGTATACTTCAAGGATAGCTACATGTAAAACTTGAGCCTCTGCAAAATCCATTCACACTATATAAACAGAACTGAACATTAAAGGGTAACAACTTTAAAATGTATGTGGTCCATCACACACAAAGCGTTCATGCTTTCATTTGCTAAGTCTGTTACTCAGAAGACCCTGCTAGAAGTTGTGAACTACTAAACAAACTTGCCATCTGCTCCCTCCTCACATAATTTTGAAGGCCAGGTGACCAGGAACATGAATTTAACATCAACCATGTTAAAGTAATTTGAAGGGTTAAATCATAACTCGTGTGCTACAGTTATTTATAACTTTCTGACGGTCAAACAGAAAGAAGCAGAAAGTCAGTATTCTGATTTCTGGCTGCAAGGTACAGGGATGGCTCTGAATGAAAGCCTACAGATGCAGACAACATACACACACCCCTCCAACACCTTCTCCAAATGAATAAGTCTCTCAATTTGTCTTTCAGTAAAGGCTTCCCAGGTGGCACTAGTGGTAAAGAATCCACCTGCCAATACAGGAGATGCAAGAGACAGGGGTTTGATCCCTGGGTCGGGAAGATCCCCTGGGGGAAGAAATACCACCTGCTTCAGTATTCTTCCCTGGGAAATCCCGTGAACAGAGGAGCCTGGTGGGCTATAGTCCACGGGATCACAGAGTAGGACGCTACTGAGCACACAAAGGAAAAAAGTAAGTTGAGGGGGTGAGTCTGAATACCCTGCACAGGCTGATGAAGTCCTCCCAATCTGCTTTCCTACTCCGGAAAGCAATGAAATCACTGGACTATTATAGATTTCTGATTAATATGGAAGTATTACATGCAAAACAGGCAGTATGTTACAATAAGCTTAACACTTTCATACATTTGAGTTTTTCTTCAATGATTTAGAGGGTCATTTTTGCATTTTGTGGTGCTTCCACCTCTTCAGTACAAGTACTGTCACACAAGTCAACGTATTATTGCATGCCTGGATGATTAAATACACACAAATTAACTTTGGCAGTCTACAAAGATGATAAAGGAAGATAGCAGTAACCAAAATTTCACTGTATTTATCAATCTTCTACCTTCACAACCCTGATATAAAAGAAATCTATTCCTAGTCTATATTATATATTTTATATTATCTAACATAGACCCTATAGAGATGGTCACAGACCACAGATAATGCTACTCATGAAACTAGCCATCAGTGCCAAAAACAAAACCAAAAAGAGGACAAGTTAGACTTATGCAAAGTACCTCATAGTTTTGTTAAGATGACTGCTTCCTGCACTATTTAGACAATTAGCATGTCACATTTGGGTGGACCATAAATAGATGAGGAAGGCACAATCTATTATGATTTCACTGAAACATGATTTGAATATCCAAAGATCTGGCAGTGAACATGTTTTAACATTTTATTTTTATATTTTCATATCCAGTAAATGTGAGACTATTATTTTAATTACAAAATATATTACCTGTGTTCAAATTAACACTGAGGCATAGATGACAGATGGTATGCCTCAGATATAAGTAAAGTAGGAGGGACAGAATTTTAAGTGGCTGTGTATTTGTACAGTATTATTTTCTTTCAGACTACTGGTCTACATACAGACTCAGTTTTTGCCTCTCAATCAGAAATTAACAAATTTCAGAGTCCACCCCACTCCAGTACTCTTGCCTGGGAAACCCCATGGACGGAGGAGCCTGGTAGGCTGCAGTCCATGGGGTCGCGAAGACTCAGACACGACTGAGTGACTTCACTTTCACTTTTCACTTTCATGCATTGGAGAAGGAAATGGCAACCCACTCCAATATTCTTGCCTGGAGAATCCCAGGGACGTAGGAGCCTGGTGGGCTGCCGTCTATGGGGTCACCCAGAGTCGGACACGACTGAAGTGACTTAGCAGCAGCAGCAGCAGAGTCCACCTACATAATGCTTATCTAGCTATATTCTAGTGGCCAAAGTATTATTTTTAAAAGTAACTGTATTTATTTATTTTTTAACAGTCTTTATTGAATTTTTCACAATAGTGTTTCTGTTTTAAATGTCTGTTGGCTGCAAGGAATGTGGGATCTTAACTCCCCAACCAGGGATCAAATCTGCACCCCTGCATTAGAAGGTGAAGTCTTCACCTCTGGACCACCAGGGAAGCCCTCAAAGCATTTTTAATATTTATCTCCATGAAAAATAGTTTAGATTCTGTGTATCAATTTACCAAAATGGAGATTTTCCCCCAAAATTAAAATAATAATTAATTTTAAAAAGTCAATGATAAGGGTGAGGAGGAGGGAATCCTCAGGTGCCTAAATTAGTATGATGTAGAAGTATTACATCAGCTACTAAAGCCAGTTTGTGTGTATTAACAAATTGAGGCTCTCTTCACACAGGTGTCCAGTATGGTACTTAGCTTCTTGTCTGAGAAAATAAAGCATGGAAAGAACAAGGGTGAGAAATACAAAACCGTGCTAAGAAGACCTCCAATACGAAACTGCTTCTTGTTTGATTAGACATCTTAGTTGGAGCAAGGAGAGTCTGTACATTGAAAGTGAGATTTATCAATGTGCTGAGAAAACCAAGTTTCTTAGAACAATTTCATCTTCTTTTGCTACAGGCCCAATGTTTATACTTCATTAAAAAAAACAAATCAACCCTGAATATTCATTGAAAGGACTCATGCTGAAGCTGAAGCTCAGTACTTTGGCCACCGGATGTGAAAGGCCAACTCACTGGAAAAGACCCTGATGCTGGGAAAGACTGAGGGCAGCAGGAGAAGGGGACAACAGAGGACGAGATGGTTGGATGACATCACCGACTCAATGGACACGAGTTTGAGCAAACACCAGGAGAGGGTGAAGGACAGGGAAACCTGGCGTGCTGCAGTCCATGGGTCACCAAGAGTCAGATATGACTGAGCGACTGAACAACAACAACAGCAAAAAGAAAGCAAAACAATACAAGAGAGAATGGGTGTATGTCACAATCCTCTGTGGCACTTTACAGAAGCACCACTGCCCGGACCACACTCTCGAATGAAAGCCTTAGGATCTCAAGTGTATTCGCAGAGGCGGGTGGCTTCTCACATTGCGCTCCCAGGGTCCTCACCAGGGTCTTGGCCTAGAATTGTTCATTTTATGGTGATGCCTGTAAGAGGCATGGAACGAAACCAATGGACATACATGCCAGAAGATGCCCTGTTTGAAGAACTTCAGGGACAGAGAGAAATCCCAAACTTGTTTCATATCCCCTTGGATACCAGGAGGGAAGCAAGCTGCTTCCTGAGGAAGGCCTCTGGAGCTTTCCGACCTTAGAAAGCAGAGCCTCTCGCGGGGAGCTGTGAGCCAAGCCAACCATTGAAGCAAGGTCCCAGAACAGATTCCTAAGCCGTAAGCTGACTGAGAAGGGAAGAGGGGGCTGGGAGGGCCGGGGTGTTGGTACCTCCATGGCTATCTGTTTTTATTTTAAATGGATGCAAGGAAGAGACATAAATGATTAATCTGACTAATCAGTTCCCTTAGGAATTCCCTTCTTCCCCTATTGCCACCACTCACAATTTTTCGGGCCTCCTTGCTGGCTCCCTGGTGGTAAAGAATCTTGCCTGCAATGTGGGAGACCCTGGTTTGATCCCTGGTTTGGGAAGATCCCCTGGAGAGGGGAATGGCAATCTACTCTAGTATTCTTGCCTGGAGAATTCCAAGGACAGAGGAGCTTCAGTCCATGCAGTTGCAGAGTCAGACACGACTGAGTGACTAACACACACTCACCAATTTTTCAATATGCATTTAAGACAGCAGAGAGCTTGCCTCCACCTGGCAATGACTGCTGTCCCACTTTCCTATCCATGGGAGTCTGGTAATACCTGTACCTTTTAAAAGGTAACACATAGGAAAGTACCTGGCACGGTCCCTCCAACATAGCTACTGGGCGATGTTTCTCTTCGCTTCATAGTCCTGCTCTTGTACATAATGATCAAAGTATGAAAGCTACATGCAGCAATAGAGTTTTAACATACTTAAAAATTTCTAATGACAGGGCGCTCGTCTGCTTTCTTCTTCTTCCTTTTTATTCTTCTGTCTTTCCAAACCCCTTGCAGAAACTCAATTCTTCACTCCAGGCCCTTATGAATACAAAGCAGGTTCTCCTCCTAATTTATGGTAATTGTAAGTGAATTAGGCCAAATGGCTCCCAAACTGATTTTTGAAAGACTGATATGCCCTCTTCTGGCTTCTTAAAAAAAAAAAAGAAAGAAAAATGTTAGCTTATTGAAAGCATAAAAGGGTGGGACAGTGGTCTGTTTACTGCTATATTTGTTTACTAATAATTCTAATGACTTAATAGAAGTCTTCTCAGGCAAGTGAGAATATCTAGCAGTCCCAATAATATGAAGGGTGAAGATACTGTCCAATAATATGCTACTCAGCCAAGGAGCTTTCAACAAATTTTTTCCCAATTAACAAGACTGAAAATGATATAAACTGCATAAACAGGGGTCAAAAAAAGATAATCAAAATATGTGTACCCACTAGCAAAATCTAAGGAAAAGTCCTCCCCCTCAATGCCACACGCCCCACCAGTGCACCCCACTGTATGCCCACGCAGACCTGCTTCACAGCTCGGGGCCGACAGCAATGCCAATTAGTGTCAGTTGTGATGGGGTTTTGGAGACAGGGCCCTTTGTCTTAGAGGAAGTGGGCTGCAACCACCAACTTACTGTACAGAGGCAACCTAACAACCCATTAGGTGGAAATGACTTTTCAGCCACTTCCTCCAGGGACTACATCAGAAACGGATGGCTTAGACAGATGGGAACATTTTTACATTTCTGTATTAACTGCATCCAGGAAGGTGGATTTTTACTGTGTAATGCTGCCCAGTCCTCATTTCATCCGATATCCTCTCTGTGCTCCTTTACTCCCTATCATAGGATGATACATAACATTAGCTAATAAAATGATGGGCTAAAATTCCCTAGGAATAGAGGCAGTGCATTCAGAGTATGCTATGGGTCAGCCACTGAAACTTTTGGGCAATGATGAAAACAAAACAATTTCGTTGCTGGAATCCTGTTTCTGGAGTAGCATTTTGCTTTTTGAAAAGATGTTGACAGTTACCGTTTATTCCTCACATTGTTAAACTGGTAGTTCAGTTCAGTTCAGTTCAGTTCAGTCGCTCAGTCGTGTCTGACTCTGCGACTCCATGAATTGCAGCACGCCAGGCCTCCCTGTCCATCACCAACTCCTGCAGTCTACCCAAACTCATGTCCATAAACTGGTACTAGACTTGGTTAAATGTATCAGGAAGCAAAAGCAACTCCTATTCCCGAGTCTAGGAGAGGATGGAGTCAGCTCTACAAACAGGAATGCTCATGTGTCTGTTGCAGTGTAAGTGCTGGGTTGCAATCCAGCGTTATATCCCTGTATCCACATTGTTGCAGAGCTAAAAACAAAATTTACTCCCGCTCAGAGTGCCATGTAGAATACTAATGTTACATGAGAAAATGTGCAATTAGTACAATTTAAATTTTCGTATTCTTTAAGATGTGAATTAAAAAACAAACATAGGTTGATTAGATCCTGCCCATTTAAATACTTGTTAAACATTTAACAACCGGGTCTGTCCAAATTCACTTTTTTTCTTCTGTTGATGTGCAAAAATTGTTTGGTTGCAGAGCATCATTTTGAAACATTAGAAATTCAGGTACATAAACATTATTTAACAGCAATAAGCAGATATCAAATGCCTTTATAACAGAGATATCCAACAATCAAAACTTCCATTTTGGTTCAAGATGCTTCAGTTTATACAGAATTTAAAGGGTATCGGAGGTGGGAAATACCATGAAATCTGACAGTAATATGAGGTTTTACAGTCTCACTGTAATTTTAGGTGGGCTTCACTGCCAACATTCCACAGCTGCTATTAGTGAATCCTGCTTATAATCTCTGTTGACTTTATTAATGCATTGAGAGATGTAAGTCTTTCTTTAAAATTTTTCTATTTAGGTTTTCTTAAGGACCTTTCTCTCAAGAAGTGAGATGCTTTAAGCATCTAATATGGACTACTGTCACTGTCCTGATAATACAAATAGAAATTTCATAGCAATTGTCGACTTTTTTCATTGCTCAAATCAAATATAAACAGACATAAAGGTATAAAAACTCTAGTAAATAAATGTTTCTATGCATTTATATACTAAATAAAGTTCTATATAAATAGTATTAAAAGTTCGAGTTTTACTTCATTTGGATGTTGGCAAAACAGTCGATTCTTTTCATTTTGTTCAAATTAGTTCATCATTTTAAAAACATTAACAAGTCTCCTGCTTATTTGACAGATAAATATAACCTATTACAAAGCACTATCCAGACAGTATCTTAATTAGAACATTTCTCTGTCTCACAGTCACTCAGGCTCCCTCTTGCTCTCGCTCTGCACATTGATAGTACGTGGAGATTTTTAAAAAATATTTTAAAAAAGAGAACCAATACTCAATGTTAATGTTCATTCCATTTCAACACTTTCTAATTTTATGAAAGAAACACTGAACTACTATGTTTTTAAAAAGCTTGGTGACATGATTTGAATTCAAAGCAAAATGCATAAAACTTCCTTAAATATAAATCCTTTTCAATTAAAAAGATCTTGTAAAACAGTGGTGATGGTAGCACAGCATCATGACTGTACTAAAAGCCACTGAATTACACGCTGTAAGTGGTGAATTTTATCTGTTATGTGGGTTTTAACTCAATTAAAAAAATAAATCTTGTAAAACAAAAGAAAAATATTTCTGGGTATCAATCTGTTTTTAAGTGTTAGTTTCAGTTAAACTAATAAGGTTACTGAACCAAATAAATCCTCTGTTCTTGGGAATTGTTAAAAACAGTGAATACACTTTCTTAATGGACCCTTCTCCTTCAAATAGACTTCATATAATGTCCTTGAGTAGGGCTTCCCAGGTGGCTTAGTAGTAAAGAATCCACCTGCCAATGCAGAAGCCACAGAAGGTATTAGTTCGATCCTCAGGTGGAGAAGATCTCCTGGAGAAGGAAATGGCAACACACTCTAGTATTCTTGCCTGGAAAATTCCATGGACAGAGGAGCGTGGCAGGCTACAGTCCACGGGGTCAAAACGAGTCGGACGCAACTGAGCACGCACACATAGGTGTCTAATACATGTTAAAGAGCAAATCATTATTTAAAAAAAAAAAACACACATTTAACACTGCTAGTGCCTTCTTTAAAACACACTGAGTAGATTATGTCAATATAGTGTGTTAGTCTCTCAGTACTGTCCCATTCCTTGCAACCCCACGGACTGTAGCCCATCAGGTCCCTCTGCCCATGGAATTCTCCAGGCAAGAATACTGGGGGTGGATTGCCATGAAGGAACACCTAATTCCCGAGAAATAAATGGGTAAGGAGAACAGCGAAAAGATCCCACTTCAATACACAGTCTTTTTAAGAATATATCCTTAGTTTCCTCGCATATTTCAAATCCTGTCTGGAGAGTTAGACAGTAATACGGGCCAACACTTCTTACACACTTCATATATACCACACACTGTTCTAAACACTCTATGCAGAAAAATTCATTTAACCCTGACAGATACCCTATTAGGAGGGTATCATACTATTATTATCTCTAAGTTACAGGTAAAAGAAAAAAAAAAAAGCAAAGCACAGAGACATACATTAACTTTCCCACACCAAGGCAGGTCTTTCTCCCAATAGGCTAGTCCACTACTAGGCTCAAACCCACTAGGCTCTACTGCTTCAAAGTTGTGAGACCTTTACGTCCCAGGACTACTGTGGAGTAACAAGGACTACATCATTTTCCCCCCTTACTTAAAATTTAAAATAGACTGAACTGGAGTTTTTCTTATTGCCAGAGAAAGAGTTCACAGTGGGAATTTCAGAAACTATCAAAAGGGAGACTATGACAGTACCAGTGTAGACTGTAGTCATGAAAACTGGTTCCTTTAGAATTCAGAGTACTTATTGATATACCTAAGTGATACTTAATAAGGAGTTATTCCAATCTTTCAAGAATGATTTTTTTGTAAATCAGCCATTTAGAAGACTAACTTACAACATGGAAAAAAGGGCTTCCAGCTTCAATGATGAGCAAGCTTTCGGTCCTAAGTAAAAGAATTATTTATAAATTATGAGAATTATTTATAAACTAGTTTACATATGCATTTAGAACAGTGAATAAAGAAACGTGCAGAGGACAAAAGTTTGAGAGACATTAGAAAAAGAAAAGCATTTCTTACAGGGATTAGCTTTAAATGAAGGGAAAAAATTGACCATGGCAGGGACTATAGGTGAATCAGAGGTAAATTAGAGGGGAGAATAAAACAGGTACTCAGTTTTTGAAAGAAGATTCACTTTGACAAAAGTAATGTGAAACCTCAGAGAAAGAAAAAATGGAGAAAACAGAGAGATGGAAACAATGGTAAGGGATGCAGAGGGACACCCCCGGCGGTGCAGTGGTTAGGACTTCACCTTCACAAGCAGTGGGCGCAGGTTCAATTCCTGGTTGCAGAACTAAGATCCCACATGCCTTGGAGCCAAAAGACCAAATCATAAAGAACAGAGGCAATACTGTTATAAAGACTTTAAAAATGGTCCACATCAAAAAGTCTTCAAAAAAAAAAACTAAAGTGTTATTAAAATAAATAAACAAAGGTAGAAGAAAGGTGGTGGTGATCCCATGAGGTGCCATCAAAACAACACAAGCCCAGGCCACATTCAAAACTTGGTCATAACCATTTCAAATTTGGTAGGTGGCTCAGGTCAAAACACTGGAAGTAGTGATACAGGTTCCTCTGAGAATGAATAAACAATCTTATTATATTCTTATTCAACACGTTTTCTAAGCAAAAAATAAAAAAGTGCTTATCCTGCCTTTCCAATATTGTTTAGAAAAACACAAACTATGCACAGAGAAACTAAAATCTCCACCTGAACATACCACAGTGTGCTTACATTCTCCTTGTGTTACACAGATGCTTCCATTATCAGATGAGGCTCTCTTTAAGACTTCTTGACATCAGAGACAATGTTTTCTCCCATTCCAAGACAGTTCAGACTTTCAGACGGAAAGTCCCTTAATATTTGAATCACAAGTTCTACTGATCTCACTTATAAATTAACAAAAATTGACTTTCTTAGAAAACACAAAATGAGGCAAAGAAATTTGGCTCCCATGAAGTAAGTGTGTGCTGAGTGTGTAAGTACAATTTTAATCAGTCAGACAGGGTTCCTGGAATCCACCCTCCCCACCCCCCTGCAGCTTATTCTTAGGACTAACATCTACTCCCTGGTTTCCAAAAGCCCCATGGTGGGGTCAGCAGCCACACTGCCAGTAGTGACCACAAAGCACTGTTTATAGTGAGCAAAACCTCAAGAATCTTGAGGCAACTAGTTCACACGATGGGAGGGCAGGTGCTAGAGTGGGAAGGCTATGACTGGCTAAATTTACCCTTATCCACAATTTTCGAAGGACAGAAAAAGGTACCTTATAGGTACTCCCCACTTACTGATTGGGCTTCTACAAGTTACTGATCCTCTCTGAGCCCCCCAATTCTTCATTTGTAACAACAGAATAATACTATTACTTACAGATGGTTTTCACATTCATTAGAAATCATCTTAGCCAAATGCCAAAGAATGCTCAAACTACCGCACAGTTGCACTCATCTCACACACTAGTAAAGTAATGCTCAAAATTCTCCAAGCCAGGCTTCAGCAATACGTGAACCGTGAACTTCCAGATGTTCAAGCTGGTTTTAGAAAAGGCAGAGGAACCAGAGATCAAATTGCCAACATCTGCTGGATCATCGAAAAAGCAACAGAGTTCCAGAAAAACATCTATTTCTGCTTTATTGACTATGCCAAAGTCTTTGACTGTATGGATCACAATAAACTGTGGAAAATTCTGAAAGATATGGGAATACCAGACCATCTGGCCTGTCTCTTGAGAAACCTGTATGCAGGTCAGGAAGCAACAGTTAGAACTGGACATGGAACAACAGACTGGTTCCAAATAGGAAAAGGAGTATGTCAAGGCTATATATTGTCACCCTGCTTATTTTAACTTATATGCAGAGTACATCATGAGAAACACTGAGCTGGAGGAAGCACAAGCTGGAATCAAGATTGCCGGAAGAAATATCAATAACCTCAGATACGCAGATGACACCACCCTTATGGCAGAAAGTGAAGAAGAACTAAAGAACCTCTTGATGAAAGTGAAAGAGGAGAGTGAAAAAGTTGGCTTAAAGCTCAACATTCAGAGAACTAAGATCATGGCATCCGGTCCCATCACTTCATGGCAAATAGATCGGGAAACAGTGGAAACAGTGGCTGACTTTAGTTTTGGGGGCTCCAAAATCACTGCAGATGGTGATTGCAGCCATGAATTAAAAGACGTTTACTCCTTGGAAGGAAAGGTATGACCAACCTAGACAGCATATTAAAAAGCAGAGACATTACTTTGCCAACAAAGATCCGTGCAGTCAGGCTATGGTTTTTCCAGTGGTCATGTATGGATGTGAGAGTTGGACTATAAAGAAAGCTGAGCACCGAAGAATTGATGCTTTTGAACTGTGGTGTTTGAGAAGACTCTTCAGAGTCCCTTGGACTGCAGGGAGATCCAACCAGTCCATCCTAAATGAGATCAGTCCTGGGTGTTCATTGGAAGGACTGATGTTGAAGCTGAAACTCCAATACTTTGGCCACCTGATGCGAAGAGCTGACTCATTTAAAAGGACCCTGATGCTGGGAAAGATTGAGGGCAGGAGGAGAAGGGGGCATCAGAGGATGAGATGGTTGGATGGCATCATTGACTCAATGGACATGGGTTTGGGTAGACTCTGGCAGTAGGTGATGGACAGGGAGGCCTGGCGTGCTGCAGTTCATGGGGTCGCAAAGAGATGGACATGACTGAGCAACTGAACTGAACTGAGAGATCATCTGTTTGAAGAGCCTCACACAACGGAAGACACACTGCTGCTGCTGCTGCTAAGTCACTTCAGTCGTGTCCAACTCTGTGCGACCCCATTAAATGGCAGCCCACCAGGCTCCCCTGTCCCTGGGATTCTCCAGGCAAGAACACTGGAGTGGGTTGCCATTTCCTTCTCCAACGCATGAAAGTGAAAAGTGAAAGTGAAGTCGCTCAGTCATGTCCGACCCTTAGCGAACCCATGGACTGCAGCCTACCAGGCTCCTCTGTCCATAGGATTTTCCAGGCAAGAATACTGGAGTGGTTTGCCATTTCCTTCTCCGGGAAGACACACAGCAAGCAGTAAATGAAAACAATCATTATGAGTATTAATCCTTATCTTGACAAAATAATCACGGAAAGAAAATATGTTTCTGATATAAATAATACATGGCTTCCAGATATATAGTTCATACATTTATAAATGCCCTCGCCTGTATTCACAGAAATTAGCTAGGGGAAGAAAAAGAGAACCTGACGGGGGAAGGAGTTGGGAGGCCTAAAACACTGTGGTACAGCTTGCAGACCTGTCCTTCCCTAGCAGTGAACTTGAAGATCTAACTTGGCTTCTTTCCTCTGCCATGACACGCATGAGTTAGAATATGCCCCAGACATCCTCTAAGCTCTAGGTTTACGTATATTATAATAAGGAACTTGCTTTCATCATGTACTTAAACTCCCTAAATGTCATACCCCTCCAACCTAAGTTCGGTCTCCTTAACAGGAAAGGACCTTGGGATTTTTGTACATTTCTCTGAGGCCTAAAATACAGCCCTATGAAAGGAAGGTGCTTAACAGGCTGTTTGAAGGCAAGGTATTGAATGTACAAGGCTTAGCTGAATCTGATCACAGACTTGCTGGAGAAAATGCTACCCTACGGGCCCTTTCAGAGACAAAGAGCTTTTATGGTAAAAGTTTCAGACATGAAGTCCTTAGTTTAAGAATGACTTTTTCTGAGTACCAACTCTGTGCCAAGAACTGTAGATAAAGATATTGTAAAAGCATATGAAGACACAACCTGTAGAGTAGGTAAATAGGCAACTTAGAATGGAGTGGCGTAAACACACAGGGCAATAATGCACAGGGAAGGGATCCCTCATTGTGGAGACACTGAAGGAAGAGACCCAAAGGGAGAGTACACTTGAG
Organism: Okapia johnstoni; assembly: GCA_024291935.2. Lineage (NCBI taxonomy): Eukaryota > Metazoa > Chordata > Mammalia > Artiodactyla > Giraffidae > Okapia > Okapia johnstoni. The sequence continues at coordinate 76,844,823 of CM044314.1, forward strand.
TTGCTCCAAAACAAAATATCTGGAACTCAACTGGAAGACTAGCTAAATAGGAGAATACAAAAATAGTGCATAACTCATGTATACTCTGCTACTACACTGACCTTCATTCTTACGTCTTTACAGAAATTGGGAGAGGTCTCCTGGTCTTCTCTCCCTTGTGCTACAGGTGGTATGTGTACAAAGCATGTGGCTATAAACTATTCAGGCCTCTGGACTGCAAAGTCACACCAAGGAAGGTACCTTATGGCATTTAAGCCACTGAGCTTATTTCCATTTTGGGTCTTCATTCAACCTAACCCAGAAAGAAATGTCTTCTGTAGGTCTCCTGGAAAGACTGGTGTTTTATTTCTCTTCTTCACATGAGTGTTCCTTGTTCCCCTCTCTCTCGCCAATAAGTGTTGAATCCCTAACCTGGTCTTTCTTCTCGTCTGACATTGCTTCTCGTTCCCCAGGACTTTCGTCTCTCACTGTCCTAGGTCTTGACTGATTTGAGAGGGAGAAAAACTAGATTTGGCTTTGTTTTGTTCTTACTTTTTCTCTGCTTCCCACTCCATTGTCGAAGATGTCCTTTCTCTGAGGATCACAAGCTCTTAAGAAGATGAATCACCTCTGTTTTATCCTTTAATACCTAATCATTTAATACAAAATCACTGCAGATGGTGACTGCAGCCATGAAATTAAAAGACACTTCTCCTTGGAAGAAAAGCTATGACCAACCAAGACAGCATATTAAAAAGAAGAGACATTACTTTGCCAACAAAGGTCCGTCTAGTCAAAGCTATGGTTTTTCCTGTAGTCATGTATGGACGTGAGAGTTGGACCATAAAGAAAGCTGAGCACAGAAGAATTGTTGGGGAAGACACTTGAGAATCCCTCAGACTGCAAGATCAAACCAGTCAATCCTCAAGGAAATCAGTCCTGAATATTCATTGGAAGGACTGATGCTGAAGCTGAAACTCCAATACTCTGGCCACCTGATGTGAAGAACTGACTCATTGGAAAAGGCCCTGATGCTGGGAAAGATTGAAGGCAGGAAGAGAAGGGGATGACAGAGGATGAGACAGTTGGATGCCATCACTGACTCTATGGACATGAGTTTGAGCAAGCTCTGGGAGTTGGTGATGGACATGGAAGCGTGGTGTGCTGCAGTCCATGGGGTCGCAAAGAGATGGACATGACTGAGCAACTGAACTGACTGACCTAATCATTTCTATTTCATACATGTTAGGGGTAAATGTAATATACATCCCCATCAAGGCTTAGTACCACAATACAGATATCATATGGTGTGGTGGTGAGGGAGGACGAAGTGGAGAAGCATTCAGTACACCATTAACCACACCAGAAGGACATGTCCAGGGAAAGCACCTAATAATACAATCAAAGAAGGATATACTAAATCAGAAACAGCTTCAATCACATTCATGGAGTGGCATTTGGGAGCCCTCTTTGCTCGTCAAATAGGTTTTGTGCCTGCTAGATGCGTGGCTATAATTAAACTCACCAGAAGTTGCAAAGAATGACCAATGAGCAACATCTTTCCTTACTATCCCCAGGGAGAAACTGAGGTTCCCAGCAACTTCTACATGAGGAGAAAAAGTAGGCTGCAATTACGAGACTGAAGGAGGAAGAGTCTTGGGAGAAACTAACAGAACACTTGTGTTTAGTCGCTCAGTCATGTGCAACTCTTTGCGACCCCATGGACTGTAGCCCGCCAGGCACCTCTGTCCGTGGCGATTCTCTACACAAGAATACTGGAGTGGACTGCCATGCCCTCTTCCAGGGGATCTTCCCAACCCAGGGATTGAACCCAGGTCTCCCACATCGCAGGTAGATTCTTTACCATCTGAGCCACCAGGGAAGCTCATAACAGAACACTTAAAGGATGATAATCATCAGGGTTGTATGGGTCTGCGACCTGAAACAGAGATAGGTATTTGTGAATAGTTGATCCAACAGAGTTTAAATGGAATTAATGAAGAGGATACGATATACACCTGAAAAAAGTTTCTACCTGCTTTTTGTTTTTTTGAATGACTTACCTGTGCTTAATTTTTAAGTTAATGATACTTTAAGGAGGAATCTGTAAACTTTTTTTTTATTAGCTATTTTATACATAGTGTCAATAGTGTGTACATGTCAGTCCCAATCTCCCAATTCTATCTGCTTTTTAATAGCCATCTACACTGTGGTTGACTTTGCACTCATTCTAATCCAAAGCATTTCACCTTTCCTTGCCTCAGAGTTTGAGAACACCATCACCCAGAAGACCACAGTGCCTGATGTCTTCCCCAGGGCATATCACTGTGCATGTCCTTAAAATAATTAGTCCTGAGTGTATGCCCATTTTCAAGATGACATATGTGTAGCAGAGTCTGTTGTTTGCTGGCACTTAAGAGAGAGAGTTCATTTGTTGTGATAAAGCAAGGAGAAAATAGCTGTCAGTTAGGCTGCCACTTCTGTCATACTTGTTAATGATGCAGCTCCTGTAATTACATTGTGGTTCTTTATATGAACTCAGGGAAAGCTCGCTTGGTTTTAGTATGAAAACAATTTATGAAATTATAGAAACAGACTGAACACAGCCGTTCATTTGTTGAGGCAATTATCCAGATCCTTTTCAAAAAAAAAAAAAGTACAAGTGAGAGAAGACTGTGATGTGCAAAAAATGTTTCTAATTCTATGCTCTAATATGTACAATATGTCTGTGGTTGTGCTGAATTATGTTAATAAACTGCAGCCGAAATATATTTGTCACAACACAAAGGAAAGGCGCTATCAATCGTCCTGCCAGATATTTTAAATTAGTTACCAAATGGTCCAGCCAGAGTTTCCTCGACAACCTGCAGATGAAGAGAAAGGCTCACTTGATGTTTTCCCAGTGGAACCAGAAGGACTCTTCTAGTATTTGGAATTATCTGGAAAATAACTGTAAAGTGAACTACGGCACAAATACCATTTTTAAGTGACATTTAAAAATCCAACCCTGGACACCAATCTGATGTTATTTTTGACTAGCTATCCATCAAAACACAAGTATCCATGACAGACTCTAAGAAGAGGATTTGGGACACTGGTTACTGGAAAGCTGAGGGAGCAATCAAGCGATATGAAGGTTACCGCATAAAGAGAACTGCATAAAGACAAAAACACGTTCTTAAGGCTAAAAAAAAAAGTCATTTTCTACTCTATGAAGGCCAGAATTCTACTGCTTATTAGCATTTAGTCAATGAAGATTAAGTTGTAGAACAGCATTGTAAAACTGTATTATCTAAGTTTCCCTAAGCGGTTTTAACAAATCTCTGGAATAATGACTATTAAGTTCAATTCTTAAAGTTATACCTGCCGAGCAAAGGAACAATTATTGATTTAACTAAATAAATATCTAGTTTCCATAAATTCTATACATGTAAATTTATCATATAAATATCTCCCAGTGAAATAATGGCTCAAGGAAAAAAACAATGACTTTTCCACACTGAAACAACCTAGCCTCTTTCTTCTAACTCAAGCACAAAACTTCAATAAAAGCATACTACTGAAAGTTTCCTTTCATTTCTTTTAATTATTTTAATAGTTAATTTCCAGGAGGTGAAAAAGAGAGCAGGGATCTAACACTAAAATAAAACGAAGTGCTAGAAAACAGAAGCAAAAAAAAAAAAAATTGAGCTCAAATTGTGAATTGTGCAAAGTGTTACACGCAATAAAATGTGGATGCCGTTATTTCTCCTCACATCTGGAGATAGTTTAGTATACCGATTTCCAGAAACCAAGCAATTGTCCAGCCTGACTAGCTCCTTTCATTCACAAATAAACAATTAATGGAATGGGCAGCTAATTTTCCAAGTGTTCATATTCATTAGGCTGTTTCCTGAAATTAAGTATCAGCCTCATGATACAATACTGTACACATTAAACAGTCTTTCCCTCAGCCCCCCACTTCCTTGGCTATCTTTCTCATATCAGACTTAGAGAACGGGGCATTTGTATTTCTAGTCTCCTTCCTTACGATACACTAGCATCTGAATATTAAATTCCCTTAACTGTGCTGAGTTAGAAAGACAAAATATTAAAAATATGACGAGATCCCCTCACCAAATCCTAGCAAGAACTTCTATTCTCATGGTCCATTGATTCACTAATATTTATCAAACATCTACTATATGAAAAGCAGAATTCTAAACCTTGGCTTGTAAAAGTAAATACATCCTCGAGAAATTTACAACTGAGTAGGGAGATAAACCTGACCACAAATAACTATACTATAAAGGAGAATGTGATCAATGTGACAAGAGAGGCATAAACAGAATGCTTTAGGGTTCAAGGGAGAGAGACTTACTCCTTTTGAGGTAACGAGAGAAGGCTTAGCGAAGGAAGTGGTTTGCAAGATGGATAGGCTTTCAAGAGGCTCAGGACTGGAAGGTCTTCAAGGTCAGAGATCATGTCTTGTTTTACTTGGCGTCCCCCACCCCCTTAACACACACACCTGTGGCACAGTGCTGGGCCATCAACACTATGAAAAAGCTAGCTCTTTAGCTTAATTCAACAAGCAAACATGGAAAAAGAAGATCACCCAAGATGAATGAGCACTGACCATGGCATGGGCTTATTCAAAGAACATGGACGTTTTAGAAAAGAGAATACCTAGAAACATAAGGTTAGACAGGTGGGCTGAAAAATGGATTAGTCCAAAATAAAACAGAGCTAACAAATTTCATATTAAATTTGTGAACCATGGGGAACACTGAGAATTTCCAAGCGTATGAATAATATAATTAGTAGGGTCTTATATCTATTGTGCCAGTTTAAGTAAGGCTATCCTTACTTAAATCTTTTGGACTTTTCCAATTTTTAAAACTTTGAGCACACAAGGGAAGAAAAAATGTACTACATTAAATAATTAGAAACCTATAAACTCTGTTAAGTTGACATGGCACTTTGAAGGCCAAGAAAAGGTTGTATTACTGGTGTGCAACCCAGAAAAATATGCTCCTCTAAAGAATTTTTAAGTTGAAAAGGAAAAAAAAAATACAAGAGCAAGGTAGCCCCAAATGCTGTATGCTACTCAAAATCGACAGTGGCAGCAGGGTGTAGCTGCCATCATTACAGGCTCCCCAGAACATGGTTCTATAGCAAGAACAATACCCATGGCTCTCCTGGAAAAGGAGATGAGCGGTTATCTTTTGTTTCTCAATTCCTTGGATACTGATCAAGCAGTTCACCTTGCTGCCTTCCATAACCTTCCACTAAGTGACAATGTGCAAACGTAAAGGGGGGTGCTCTGAGACCTCTCACTAGGATTTAGGGGCCCCTGCACCTTTGAATACCCAAACACCAATTCAACTTTAAGTGAGTAATTCTTGGTAACCAGGACAGCAGACTGTGATAATTCCCTGGGATTTCCCAGAAGGAATGGTGACAAGCAAGCGTGTCATCTGGACATGTCATACAGAATTGCAAAATTTTCTCAGTTGTCTCAGATTCCGGACAGACTGTCTTATTTTAAATAGTCTAGATGATATCATGTGACATTTGGCTGAACAAAAAAAGTAACAGCCACAAAGGGGAGAAGAGAGGACCTTATGAAAAATCATCCCTAACAAAGAAAGGATAGTGAAAGTAAGTCCAGATTTCTAGCGCCTGTGCCCTCAGAGCTGATCCTCATGGGATAAGGCTCAAAACCAAATGACAACATGTCCTATAAAATAGTAGCAGAAAATAATGCTTGGGATTGAAGCTCAAATGTATTTGACTGCCACAAACTTCAAGGAGAAATACAACAGTAATGGGAGAGGAGGTGGTGCACCATGGGATTTCAAAGCATGAATGCCAACAAAACTGGTTGATCATTGGCCAAATATTGGTAACCATTCCAGAATACTAATGCGTAAACTTTTTAGTAGCAATGACAGTGTCTTACTCATCTCAGCATCCCAATGCTAGCAGGGTGTCTAGTAGGCCATCAATATATGCATGCTTTGGGACGAAATTCAGTTGAACATGATGGCTTTCATTTTAAAAAGCTAACAAAACCACTTGGAAAACTGTTTATTTCTTCCTGAAAGAAAAAATCCAAAGAACTCAACCAAATCAATACAAAGACTTTACTATCATAATTTATGGAACTAAGAGTGCATTTTTTCCAACTGGCGAGAAAAACACCTCTGTAGACACACCATGGTGCCCCCAGCCAGGCAACTTCTGCTGCTGAGAAAAAGGAAGATGCTTTCAAGAGTGAGGGTGCAACATGATGAACCCATCATTACTGCCATCATTAATGAATGGTGGAACCGTTCATATGTAATGTAGCAAGGAAGTTAACCATTCTGTCTCACATATTTCTAAAGCTCACAGTCTTAGATCATTTCTCAAGCTATTGCCATGCACCAGACACTAAGTATATTTATGGAAATAGTTGACCCTTGAACAACTTGGGGATGGGAGCACCTACCCTCAGCTCAGTGGAAAATCTGCATATCATGTCTAGCCAGCCCTCCGTATCCCTGGTTCTTCTGTATCTGCGGTTCCTTCATATCCATGGATCTGCGTCCATGGTGTCAAGCAATCACAGACTATGTAGTACTGTAGTATTTACCATAAAAAAAAAAAAATCCATGTATAAGTAGACATGTGCAGTTCAACCCTGTGTTGTTCAAGGGTCAACTGTGCTTTACATACATGAATTTAATCTTTCTGACAACTGAGAAAGATCAGTACTACTATCATCCCTATTTCACAGATAAGGAAATTAGAAGTCAAAGAGATTAAATGACCAACACCTTATAGTGGGTAAAAGTGGAAATTAAAACCAAGTCTGATTAACTCAACAGTCACATCTGTCCAACAGCAATACATCAGGATAACCCCATTAAGGGTGGCAAATCTGGTGACTACAACTAGTTAATAATGTCTCCATCACCATACTGAAACCTTGGGCACAAGTGGTAGTTTCCTTAAGTGGCTGTCCCTAGCATTGCACGGTATAGTCTTTCCCCTTGATCTGAACCATTCTATCCTCATTGACATTTGGGCAAATACGATCACATTTCTGTGGAATCATACAATAAATAGTTACCACAGATAGTATGAAACCCAGTTATGTGAATTCCAACAGGTAGTTGGGGAAGGCTTAAATCACAGTGTTGGCAAATGTGTAGGACTTATTCAGACAACCACACAGTGAATTTCAGAATATGAAAATTAATACAGGGTCATGATGATCATTGATAAATGTAAATTTCAGGGTCTCCCTTCAAGTCTCTTTTAATTGTGACACTACAATCAAAATGAGATACTTATTCTATAGCCAAAAAAGAAAGTGTTAAGACATCTGGATGTTCTGAGGACTAATAAGTAAAACTTGCTAAAAAATTAAGAATTTAAAAAAAGAGTCTGCTTTTCTGACTACAATTGATAGTCAGGTATCACTTCTTAGCAAGATATAAGTTGAGAGTTAATCATTTTGGTTTTCAAAGATGCAACTAAAAACATCGTTCTATGACAAATTGTATGATGCTGCAAAAAGAAAGCATCACTCAAGGAAAGCAAAGCAGAACAATCTGAAAAAGGATTACAAAACCAGCCCTATGTCTAGATCCAAGTGGACTCCACTTAGCCCACATTCTCACCCAAGGGAATCCCCACAACAGCTCTTTATAGCCAGATTCGTCAAATTTTACCTATGGATGAAGGGAAAAAATGTGAGGTTATCTATAGGAACCTCTGAGTACATGGCATTTGTGGCAGGCATAAAGATTACTATTATGAAACCCGTCAGTGTTAATAAAGGGTGAGCTTCCTGGGGTAGGTTTCACTAATAATTCTCTGAAGGATCAGCATCTCACTACATCCAGTTTTACTTTATTACTCAAACATGTCCTCCTACTTGTTATATTTCAGGCACTATTTCGGGAATTACACATTCACTCAGTCTTCACAGTTTGTTTAAGCTACACAGGATGTAGGTATCATTATCTCCATTTCTCAAATGACGTACATGGGGCACAGAAATTTCTTATGCCCAAGAAGAAGGCCACACTATCCCAGGCCACACAGCTAGTACAAATGGGAGAAACAGGATTCACGCCTAAGCAGGTTGGCTCTGGAGCCCACGCTCCTTGTCACTGTGCCATGCTACCCTTTCCCAGAAATGCTAGTAAAACCATGCCTAAACTAAGCTCTAACATTAGTTGTCATTCTACAGTGACCAAGGGCAATTCCAGAGCTAAGATATGCACCCTTTCAGACTGGCAGGCTTATTAGGAATCCAATCGATCATCCCCAACCCCATACTTAAGTACAGTGTTACACTATCAGTAAGGCCGGTACCTTGGGGACTGTTGTGACCAACCCCTCCCTGCCACATGACTTCTGAGATGACTGGGGTACTGCTGGCCTGGCTGCACTGTCTCTGTGATTTAAACCAGACCATCTGACTGCCTTGCTCTCTGAGCTGGGGCAGGTCTAAAAATGCTCAGATTGCATTAAGCAACTTCTCTGCTCTTTGGCCAGATTCAAGCTCTAGAGTTATTCTATGTGGATTTAGTTCATCCTCTTAAGAGTACAGAGAAGGTTTTCTCTGAGATGAACTTTTTCATGATCAAAGCTTGTTCCTGGGATGACTCAGGTGGAGGAAAGCTATGAGGGACACAGCAGTGTACTTGAGACACTACATCTGACATAATGTTTTACAGAACACAGACAGTAGGAAAGGTCTGTAGATTTCAATTTCAAAAAGGAGGAGGAGAAGTATTTCACATTACAATACTAAGAAACCCCAGGATTAGAGGGTCTAAAAATTCTTAACAACAGCAAATCAAAATCAGGTTGAAGAGAAAAGTGAGATCATGGGGTGGAGAAAGGATAGATATGGCTTCCTTCCACAAGAACCTTTACTGTTCTATTCTTAAGCTAGGTGTTCTCAGAAAGCCAGTGAAATTTGGCTGATCCTCTGTGGGGCCCCAATAAAATGCTTTCCAGAGTCAACAGCTGACCAGTCATGAGGGTGGAGAGCAGAAGGAGTTGCAGGTTCCAATGGTCCTGGAAGCTCTGAAGAAAGAGGTGTTCTTTCAAAACTCAACTGACTTTCCAAAAAGAAAAAACGGAGAATGATCCATCACCAAAAATGTTCATCTACTGACACTGTAACAAGTTTAGCTGAGTCACCAAATTTCCCAACTTTTTAGAAGTGAAGCAATTTTTAAAAACTTTTTATTGAACATCTACTAAGTGTCAGGCGTGAAGATCACTCAAACAGGAAATCTTATCTTCAAAGGTCAATCAACTGTGGGCTCAGAAGGAGAGAGGGGAGGAGAATAATTCAAGGGAATGACAAAAATTCAAAGGGAAGAGAGGCTCTGGTTGAGGGGAATCATGAAACAAAACTTCCTAGTTAAAATATTCACAGAAAAATAAATATGTACACCATCCATCCTCCTTCCAAGTACATGAGAGGAGAGAAGGGAGCAAGGAGAAAATTCAACCCTAACAGGATGCCTTAGAAAAACAAGAAAAGTTTTCTTAAAACAAAACAAAACCCTTTTGGCACACCAAGCTCCCTGTGACTGCAGGGTGAAAACTGTAACATAAAAACCTAGTCCATAAGTGCCAGAGGAAAAGAAACTTTCCCCAAATAACAAAATAAAAATAAACCTTCAGTTAAAATAATATATTACACACTGATGTAAACTGAAATGCTCTTGTCCATGGGTTGAGCTTATGAAACCCTTAAACATGAGCATGTAACACTAACAAACTATTTGACATTATTATTTGGGTTCAAAGACTCTCTTTCTCTAAATGTTTATAGCACCATACCAGTTATTTCAACTGAGCTGACACAATGAATTTCAAATGATCTAATACTTTTGACTTACCAGCGGATTAGCACATGATTACCCTGAGTAAAAGGATTATTATTACTGCTGCTCTAAGATATTAACACTTTCTGTAACACACTCTAAGGACGCTGTATAGATCACTAAAAAACGTGACAAAATACATGGGGGAGAGGGGATTTTTATTTTTTTTTTAATGGAAGGTGGTAAGTGTTCTTCTCTTATAGAGTTCTCTTGCTTAATATAAGGTGGGCCTCCCAATGGTAGAAGTGGCATTTTGCACGACAGTTTCAGTGGCATGCAAGTCACAATAAGTCCAGGATTCAACGCACTTGGGACATTAACCCACATGTGGATTTCTTCCCATGAAGATCAGGCTCCAAACAAAAACCCCCACTTTGTAATAGACAACTAATTCTCATGTAATGAATGACAGAACACAGTGTTAATGTACTTAACAAGACAGAGCTAAATTCAATGAAGCTTGACGCCATTTATATGAAAAAGGGTTACATTTGTAGACAGAGCCAAAGGAAGAGGGGAATAATTCTGAATTAAACAGTGCAGCTTCTGCTTTGGTTCAGGCCTCTCACTGGAAATAAAAATCATGGCTAAGATATGACCCTGAAAACTGGCAGCAGCAAACAAAGCTAACTACCACCATATTAAACTCTAACCCTCACAGATGATGAGGTAACAGCTCAAGGATTTTGCTCAGAGCTTCTACTGCCCAAAGTGCCATTTCTTCATAGCCAAATTCCTGGTCCATTAAAACACTTCCATTCTTTACCAGACTCCGTGATATGCAATTCAGTGGCACTAAACAGAGTCACAGAAAATTCAGATAATCCCCACAATGTTTTACTATCTACTGCATCTTGTGGGTTCATCATCAAAACAAAAGTTGAGAAAGTAAGCTTGTGACAAAAGATGAGGATGTTGGAAAGATAAACTTAGGTGGCTCTTCAGAAGGTTTTAATGTTACATTTACCCTTCTCTAACAAAGACGTACAGAGGAGTCCTAGGGACACAAGTTGTGTAGAAGTGTGGGTGTGGATAGGTATAACTGTCACAACAAAAGATTTTTAAAAGCCTATGACTAATGTAATGCTGACTCTCCTCTTTCAAGGCAAGTGCAGAAAACAGATTTTAAGGTACATTAAAAGAACACAGCATATGAACCATGCCGATCAAGCACCCACGTTCTGAAAAAAAAAAATTGATGAATTGTTATAAGTAGATGAGAGAAAATTTTCATTCCTTGAGTGGGTTTACAGCGAGAACACTGATCTCCATAGCACGCTCCTGCAGCTGGTGATATGACTTATTTCTGTAGGATGCTCTTTCACACGTGGAGGTAACACCACCTAGAGTGCCTATACCTTCCGGCAGGGAAGCCTTGCTAGCCTCTTCTCTCCCCTATCGGCAGTGTTATCTGGTTCTGTTGTTGTCACAGAGCCAGGGAATGAAGCTTTTCCAGAAAATTTACCGAAGATCAAACTGTGCCTGGTGACAGCAATGTCCAGGCCATAAGTAATGTTCAAAGGATTCAACAATGCCTGTGACTGATCATGTTCTCTCCCTTGCCATCACCTGCTGATTTTGTCCAGGTGTTTTATGGCTATCTTGAGAATCTGGAGAACAGACAGAGGGAAGACGTTGCCAATTTCTTTTGTCTGAGATTGTGAATTCCTCACACAGATGGTGGACAGCCTCAGCTCAGGGCAGCACCAGACTGCACTACCTTCAACCTCCAAGAGGGGCAGTAGAGGGAGATACAATTGTCCCCCCATTCCAGCACTGCCTGTGTGTGTGTGTGGTTAGGAAACTGAGACACTGTGGCTTCACATGGGAACAGTAAAGAAGAAACAAAGTCAACAAGTTATCTTGAAAACATTTACTTGTTTGAGGTTCTGCTAAGCATTGACCAAGCAGTTGAAAATGCTGACCAGAGGGGTGATACCTGAACAAATGTGCTTCTATCAGAGACTCTGTACCCCAAGTTTCAGTTACTTTCTCATGTGCATATCTAGAGCCATCCATCAGCTCTCCTAAACTAACCAAAATAGGGACTGGAAAAATCCCAGCCAAGCCTTTAGAAGCTATTATATTGCTGTCAGGGGGCTTCCCAACAGTGGTTCAGTGGTAAAGAATCCACCTGCCAATGCAGGAGACTCGGGTTCGATCCCTGGATCGAAAAAATCCCCTGGAGTAGGAAATAGCAACCCACTCCAGTATTTTTGCCTGGGAAATCCATGGACAGAGGAGTCCATGGGTTGCAAAGAGTTTGACACAACTGAGCATGTACACACACTGCTATCACAGCTGGGAAGAAAACTGGATTGGTGTTGAAACCTATGCTACATGGTAGCCACTAGCTACCTGTGGATACTGAGCACTTGAATCATGGTTAGTCCAGATTGAGATGTGCTGTGCATGCAAAAGAGATGCTGGATTCTGAACACTCCATGTGAAAAAAAGACTGTAAAATACTGATAAATATTCACAATGATTACATATTTTTATACCTATTTATACATGGAAATTATAATTTTGATACATTGGGTTAAATAACATATTATTCAAACTGACTTCACCTGTTTCTTTACACTTGCAATGTGGCTACTAGAAAATCTTAAATCATAAAATTGCTTATCTTGCTACTTACTGGACAATACTGGTCTAGACAAGAGGACTCTGGTCCTTTTCAGTCAGTTGTTGGTTACTTGACCATGGTCTGCTTGGTTAACTTTCTGAGCTGCATCGTTTTCAAATGAGAGGAATAAAAATCAAGAACGTATCAATACCTCCAAAGTTTTACAACTCCAAAATTAAAAAATTTTCAGACTATCATTCCTAAAAGCCATGGTTCATTTTCATTCGGGCCTGCTGTAAAGCAGCAGTGCAAACAAACAGCAGGGAAACAGGTTTTATTCATTATTCAATTAATTTAAGAAGTGACAGCTGACTGGTGGTTTTAACTAAAGCTTTTCAGAATGGTGGGAAGACTGTTTTAATGTATTAACTTATTAATGTAAAACTTGTTCACCGTATGAATTCCATCAGTGACTAACAACCCACCATGATATATAAAATAAAGAATGTGTAGGCCCTGGGTGGATATGGGTTTATAAAGCAGTGAAGTGAGTGGCTTGTTTTACGATTTCAAGCTCAATGTCATGGGTACATCTGACTGCAATTCATTTGGTAAGTAGGCTACTAAGGCAGACATCCTTTACAGAAACCTCAGAAAAGCTTTAGCGATTTCTTCACTTAATCAGAGGGAGTGTATCTTCCATTATACTGTGCACTTGATTCCTCTTGGAGGCACAGTTTTTGGCGCAAGAGTTGCACAGGTCCCATCAGTTATGCCTAACTTTGTGATAATTCCTGAAACACCTCCTCATACAGCTCTTGGGTGGCCAGGCCCAGAGAGGATATTTTTAGGAGCCTGCTGTTCCCACAAGTTGTACTGTTTGTGCTAAGTGACCATAACAGGGCTACGGATGAAGTATCTAAAGAACAACAATTCAGGTGACACTTTAAATACTTAATTACACACTATTATTTACTTCCTATTAAGGAACGATGGAGGACTTTATTCACTAAGTTCCTTGATAGGAACAAACATTTTATTTTACGGATTACGTTGAGAATTTGATCAGTGTGCTGCCTGAATTGAAGAAAGGAAATGGAAAACAGGAAGAGATTAAATGCAGGACAGAAATCCAGTATCTGTTTAATACATGTATTTTTAACCCAAATGACAGTGAAATGAAACTCTACATCCTGGCACACTAAACACCATGCTAGAGTATGTGACTGTGTGTGGAAAACACACCTACATGCACACAGCCCTCATTTATGGATATATTCCAGTGGATGAGATAGAAAAGTCAGGTCAGCCACAAGAAATTGAAGTGTAGCTTCCAGGACTCAGGAGTCAGGAACTAGGAGAGAGTCAACAGACTGTACCAGATTGAGTTACTTCTTGGCATGATGAGCTTAAAATTCAAACATAAGTGAGAAAAGAGCTACGAATGAATTCTGCCATACTCTATGTATCCAATGGGAGGAAAGCATGGAATGTGGGACCTTCTGAAAGACATTCAACATCAAAGTAAAGAGCACTGGCAGATAGGTGAAAGCTGAGGAGCCTGGAGAGAAAGCCATCCAAATGGCTTAAGCCATCACGCTCTGCACAGCATTTCAGCAGACACATAGCCAGCGTTATAGTCTGAACTATAGCTGATACTAAGAATCTAACTTATATGCAAGCAAAACATTAAATTATTTGGTTTTAGCATTGTTCTTAATGTATAACAGATAAACATTAAATTGGGGCGGAATTAATTTACAGGTCTCCTCTGCTTGGCTAAAACCAGATGTACATGGGTCAAAATGTGAATGGTTCTTACCAGAAGCTTTGAGAAATTCAAAGTCAGTCCAGTTTTGAGCTCTGTCAGTAACAGGCAAGGTGAAAAGGATTCAGTGAAAAGCAAAGCAAGAAACAGGATGGGATGTTACCTTATAAAAATAGATTACTGAGTGTTTCTGTATGTTCCTTTGTTCAATGCTTCTTAAAACAAATATACAGCATGATTTGCTTAAACATTCAATTTGGAAATCATATGGATTTCAAATGATCATTTCATTCAATATTAAGTTGGATGAGCCTTACCTAGCAATTTCATAAGATATGCCAAATTTTTTTTAAACAGTTTACAATGCCCTGAGTTATAACTCTTAACTGCCATGTTAGAAAGAATCTTATTCCTCCACAGCAAAGAACTTTCAGAAACCACTCAAACATTCTTGCCCTCTAAATTTTTGGGAATGGTCTCTTCATGTGTTATTAATAATCCAGATGAAGTATTCATATTAACGGGCACACAATGAATATTCAGCTGCATGGAGCCTCATACCACAGGGACATCAAAACCAAAACTCACCTTTACTTGTACTTGCCTGACATATGCTAGCAGAGCTACCTGACTGTCCCAAACTTTTTGTGGCTTATGGGGAGAGTCAACAGACTGTACCAGATTGTGGCAACACAGACACACACAAAAAAATACTTGCCATTTTAAAGAGAGAGGCAAGAAAAAGTGCTCACGCAACATAAAAGTTAATTTTACATTAGTGTCATTAATATTACACTCACACTGTCACAGCCAAGTAAACCTTGTGCTGTAAAAACAAATCAGGTCACTCGAGCTGCATTCTGCTAAGAAAGCCAAAACCTACCATGCATGGCTCATGTGGACACTTCCTCAATGGCTTCTATTGTCCCTGGTCAACTTTGAAGTCCTCCTTTTCCATGCCCTGAATCCCTCACGTGTACAAACCTACATTAGTGGCATTAAAAACAAAAACTTCAAGGGATGGTTCCAAGTATTCCAAATAGAAGCTACACTTTGTTTTCTTAAAGTCATGGTTATTTCCCCAGTTTATCTGGGCATTTAAGTTTTTTCTTTAAATCCAACAAATATTTCTCTAAAGAAAGGTCTTTATGTGGCTGAAATTAGACTGCACACAAGATAGTTTTTCAAGGCCAGCAAGCACTTCCTAACCAAATCCCCCACTTCCTTTGCTAGCTAAACATAACTCCTTTCAATGTGTACATCCTTTAAAAAGTGAGCAGGGAGCACCTCACATGTAATAGCAGGCAGCTGGGAAGCCAATTGGTGCAGTCCGAGCACACAGTTTAGAAAGCAGCTCTTTAACATTCAATAACTAAGTGGTAATTGGGCACAGAAACATAAACTGTCAAACTGAATCAAAACCCCTCTGCTTTTCAGAGTATTATTTGTAAGATTATACTAGAATTAAATTTGAACATGCATCCACCCTATGCATTCAGTCAAATTATAAAACAAGGAAAAAAATTGCTGTGCTTTTCTTTGGATAAAATTAATGTCAGCTTTGTGTCCTTAAGCCAGACCCGATCGGGAAATGAAATATGTTTAGTCCTGAAATAGTTGTGGTAATTCAATCCCGGCGCTCTCCTTATTTTCTTGATGACAAAGAAAAACTCCCAACTGGCAGGGCCACCTGCACTGATTACTCCTCCATCCACACCCACAGAATATGAAAATGAGCCAATGATCATTAACCTTAATTTCTTCTAACATAAACCTCGGCTCTTTTTCAGTCTTGCTACTCAGGGAACTCCCCTGAGATAAAGAAGGGGGTGGGGAGGGATAAGGAAACAGGGAGTGAAAGCTCAGAGGAAAGGGGGTGGAAACAAATGAAAAATGGAATCCACTGGCTTTTGAAGAACTGCACAGCTGGCTTATTAAACTTCATACAGCAAAGATGTTACAAAGATAAAGAGATTGTGAGGCATCACCACTCTCTGGATAGTGGGACACTTTCCCGCCCAGCCCTCTCCCCTTCTGAGCAAGAAATAAGAAAGGATGATTCCTTCCCACCCTCTCACCCTGCCTGCATCTCACTCCTCCGCCCAGACCTCACTCTGTAAAGACAATAAAAGATGGGTCTGGACAGCAGGAATGCAGGTGTGGCTTGGAGATAGCCAGAATGAGGACCAAAGGGCCTGTGCAACCATGAGAGGGATTTCCAAGGTGAGCACTTCAAATACAGTGTTGAATGCATCACACCTCCTGGTCATTCACATTCAAGTATCACCAACTGGAATCATTTTAATTCAAGCTGTGTGGGGCTAGATCCCATTGGCATTACATCATCTTCTAATGGATGAGGAGCTAGATGGGGCCCTAAAAAGAAACACAACCAGGAGGGGAACGGGAAAACCTCCGAAACAAGGGTCTCTACTGCACAGATGTGTAGACTGAAAATTACCCGGGTTGCCTACAGACCTAAGCAGATTGCTGGAAAAAGATGAGAAGACCATGAAAACGAAGAACATATCAACATGTCAACATAGAGAACTCTCTGCACAGCATTCCTGAAGCTGGAAAAAAACCAAACTTTAAAAATCACTACATTGCTAAATGCAAGCAAAAAAATTTTAAAACATGGTTCTTTTTTCCATTAGAAAATTTGAATGCAAAGGCAAATAAATGCCAAAAAAGAAAAGTACAACTGTATTAGGTACAAGTTTATTACAAGATGTTTGTTGTCTACCCAACACAGGTGGACAGAGAACAACCCTGATTATACAGTGATCCCCTCCTTATTTCAGATCTAAAATCAGGTGGAGGAGCCAGGAGGAGGGTGAGGCAGAAAGGCAGGAAAAACAAACCAAAACAAAACCCTGGCTGTAGTTTGGTCCTGGATTCCACAGCATGACTGAAAATAAAACCTGGATCCAGGTTGCTCGGTGTTCACTGCCTCCTGACTTAGCCCGCCGACTGCACACATACACCCTTCCTTCTGCTTCCTCTCTCCTCTGCACCCCCAAGATCCCATCAAGCGACCAAAGGTCAACGGTCCTCTCTGGAAGTGAGGACAGAGTGTTGAAGTATGCGGTGCCATGAGTCAGCTTAAGAAGAGATGCTCTAGCTTGTGACCCGGCGGCAAGCTGAGAGAGCAGGGCTTTTAATAAAGCAGCACTTTTGCACACTCCCAGCCTGGTTAATTTAATACCTGCAGCTTGTTTACCAAACAGCGCGGGCATGTCTCCGTGTCAGTAAGTTCCTGGTGGCAGTGAGGTGACTGGATCCAGGCATGGAACAGATGCACCTTTTTACGCTCTGTTAAACCGTGTCACTGACTACAGCCCCTGAGCGCATTCCTTTATTTACGCTGCAGCCAGCTGAGCTAATTGTCAGAGACAGCCCTGGTTCTAATTCTGCAGAGTCCAGCAACTACAAGAGTGTGAGTGCTGAGGCATGAACGGTGCAAAACTCTCGGAAATGGGAACAGCTGAAACAGGCTGAGGGTAGAGGAGTAATCTGCCAAAATTTTTTTACCTAGAGAGACTGCAATAATGTCACCTATCTCCACAGGAGGTGATGAGGGGGTGGGAACACAGGAAAAGCATCCCTAGTGTTTAAAGAAAAGAGAGGAAAGCAAATATTAAAAGAATTACCTATGGAAAGGGGACACAGGCCAAGCAGAGCTGGCATTCATTTTTCAAAGAATAGGGTCAGGATGGGGCAGTTGCACAATATTCACAAGCTCACAAACTACCTGATTATGGGCTGGGGTTCAATGCAGCTCACACCAGTGGTTCTGCAAGATACAACATGGATCATTTCAGATACTGTGACGTGAACCCATTAATGACACCAAAAGAGTCCCATGTCCAGCCAGCCAGTCAACTGCAGCCTGCCTGATCATGAGTAGACAAAGGAACTCCCATTAATTGTTCTCCTCACACCCTGCTGTACTTGGAGTGGTTCCTCTTAGCTGGAATACCAGACTCATATTTTATCAGTAGCAGGAGTTCACTCCAGTTAAAGCTCTTCACCCGTCATGGGCATTTTTCTGCAAATTAATGTCTTTTACTTGCATGACTTCTCTTCATATTGTAATTTGGGGTTTAAACGGATCATCATACTTTACAGAAAAGAAAAAGAGCAAAAGAGCTCTGTGTTGATAATTTTTACTACTTACGACTAAATGACCTCAACTGAGGAAGAAAAAATTAAGTCATTTGTCTTATGAGGTACAGAGGACATTTTATGGTGTACAATTTAGCTAATAATGGGTTGGGGCCAATGCTTAACAAGTCACATGTTTCCATTGTCCCTTCACCCCCTGCTTATGTTTTTACCACATCCTAACAAAAACATGACCAGAACTGGTGAAAAACATACGGTTCCAACTAATGAATCACATACTTTCCCGCAAGTACAGTAAGTACTACCAGCTGTGTGACAATCTTGCTCTGGCAGTGGAACCAGCATAGAACAAGCCGGCCCATCTGAAAGCAGCTGCACTGAAAAACCACAAGCAATAGAAGTGTGTCTGCCTTCTCAGGGCGGCTTTGTCTCTCTGTTCTGTGTCTCTGCTCTGTCCTCAGGATGTGCCAGCCATCTTGTCTGGGGAAAGTTTTGAGAAATTCAGAGGTAGAGAGACGACCCACAAATTCAGAGAACTTCAGCTTTTTCAAAAGTGTTGTCACTGTGTCAAGTGGAATGCCTCCAGAGGATGATAAAAGGAATACGTCTCTCTCTCACATCCACCCACCCGTGTGCCTCTTTGGGGGACCTGCCTTAGGCTAATGATCGTGTCTATCCACGGATCTAAGTACGGGAGGTGAGAGATAGAGACAAGAACTGCACCAGATCCAGCTACTTACAGACGGGCTCAAGATCAAACCCACACAAAACACACACGTCGGACAATTCGCAGATAATCAACTCATGCCACGAGCTACTACAAAAATTCAAACCTGCCGTTTATACAACTATAAGCTTCGTTTGTAACCACACAGCATTCTGAAAAAAAATTCCCTGGCAAGCCCTAGATATTTTTACACAAACGCACTTTTCCTTTCTGTGAAACAACATTCAAATGGATAAACATTACTGTTAAAGGGAAAGAAAGTCCAACAGCATTAGTCAAAAATGTAAGTGGAAATGGTAGGATTTTTTTTTTAACCTTTAGAGCATGTGAAGGCAATAGCTAATAAAATTTTACGAACATTATTAAGTGAACAGTAGCTTTTATGCAGTGTCTAAGAACCATCTCATCAGGTTTTCTCTGAGAAAAAGACTTAAGAGTTGTCATTCTTGGCTTTGCCAAAGTCTCAATCAGGGAGAAAAAAATAATGAAATTACTTTTTGTTCAGACAAGCATTTTAAATATAAGGAAGTCACGTGTAAGGACTAACAGGGAAGGTCTGCCTTTGATATTTCCCTTTATTGCTTAATTTAGCCAAACACATTGCTCTAAGCTTATGTTGTCAAGATGCTTCATTCAGCAAAACCTCATCCCAAAGTCATATTCACATGCCTTTTCTGTTTCTACCACAGTTCTATGATCATTTTTTTTTAATGAAGTTATTATCAATATGACACTTAAAAAAGGGTCAGAAGATTCACTCCATGAACAGAGGAAACCTTGACCCTCGTGGTTTAAATGCTTCCTAAGTGAATTTTGCTGTGAGGGTTTGGGTGCGTTCAGGGTTGGGCTGGTCAAAGGCAAGTGCTTGGGGTCAGTCCCGAAGTCCATCCCTGTGGTTGGATCAAGTCAGGCAGATGGGACAGGGTTGAGAGCACTGACAGCAAAGCGGACAAAGCAAATAATGGACTTAAGAGTCAAGCACAAAGAATAAGACTTCAAATGTTCACTAAAACATGGATTTGAAAAATAATATACTGATAAGACATAGTATTTAAATAAAAAGTGACAAGTCTGCAGCATTTAGTTCATATCAAATAAAGAACATTCTCTAATCAAAACTGGATTATGAAATTACAGAGTGAAGAAAAAACTGATACAGTTAGACCCAAATTATGGTAAAACTACTAAAAAATCATTAAAAACCACAGTAATTAATTTCACAGCTGGAAAATTACAATAGACTAATAATAAAAAATGCAGTTTATGAAGCAGTACACACAGGATAACCCTATTTTTACTTTTGAAATGAATACAAGAAAAAGAAGAGGTAAGAAAATATTCTAAAATTATTAACACCTCTGTGGACAGTACCATTGGTAAAGCAAATGGTTTTATTAACAGTTAAGTTCCATTTACTAAATTTTATTTAACATATATAAATTGCACATTAACAAAATAAGCTTACAGGGGTCCCCCCATGTGATAAATTTGATTTTTAAGAACACTAGTAACTAGATTTCTAGTCTTGACTAGTTATTATACTACAAAGCATAAGTACTATGAAAAATGTAGAGCTTTTCTCAAAATCAAAAGTTGAATTACTTTAATTCTTTTAAAAGCTACATTTAAAATTTCTCTGTTTTTTTTTTCTCGTAAAATAGGAAGAGTAGTATTGAATTTATTTATTGTTTGTTTAGTTGTTAAGCTAAGCTAAGTCGCTTCAGTCGTGTCCGACTCTGTGCGACCCCATAGACGGCAGTCCACCAGGCTCCGCCATCCCTAGGATTCTCCAGGCAAGAATACTGGAGTGGGTTGCCATTTCCTTCTCCAGTGCATGAAAGGGAAAAGTGAAAGTGAAGTCGCTCGGTCATGTCTGACCCTTAGCGATCCCATGGACTATAGCCTAACAGGCTCCTCCATCCATGGGATTTTCCAGGCAAGGGTACTGGAGTAGGGTGCCATTGCCTTCTCCGAGTTGCTAAGCCGTGTCCAACTCTTTTTCAACCCCAAGGACTGTGGGCCACCAGGCTCCTCTGTCCTTGGGATTTCCCAGGTAAGAACACTGGAGCGGGTTGCCATTCCATTCTCCAGAATTTACTTATGCCTATCCCCAATTTTCGAAAAGCGTACTCTCATAATGTAAGCTACAAACTAGCCTTTGTTAATTCAAACTTATAAAAGCAATAAACCTAGATCTAGATCTTCACCTTTCTAATAAAAATAATAGTTTTCAATGGCACTTGTAATTGCCAAAGCACTCCCATAAAATGGAAGTCCATGCCCACCCACCCCTGAAATGCCATTCTTCCCAGACATGGTGGCAGCTCTCACAGAACGCAACGCAGGGCCCTTGGTCACGTGTGATACTGTAACAGGATGACCTCAACAGAGCAGAGCTGTAAAATATGCTTATCTAGGTTGAAACATGGCAGAGATAACTAGATTAACAACAGTACTCTTGTAATAAAGGACTTAGAACCAAATCCAGGAATTGGATTTACTGTTAAAGACACATTCCAAGTTTTTCATTCATTCTATGAATTCTGAGAGGGCTGGCATGGACACTCACTTGGCAAGTATTAACCAAAGATCATGGCTAAGCAATGTGTCCATGTTCAGGTTTGAACAAAAGGCTGCTATAAATCTCTTGATGTCAGAAAAGGCCTACTTCAGGAGAAAATATAAAAATTTTTAACATACTGTATAGATGAGTAGCAGAAATCCACAGTGAACACTTTAGGAAACAGAGTGGCACTTACTCACTGGGGTTTTGAGAAGACTTCAGGAAAAAAGTAGAAAACCCTAACTGGAAAAGATACATGTCCCCCAATGTTCACTGAAGCACTGTTTACAATAAATAAGTTGTGGCTGCTGCTGCTGCTGCTGCTGCTGCTGCTAAGCCGCTTCAGTCGTGTCCGACTCTGTGCGACCCCATAGACGGCAGCCCATCAGGCTCCCCCGTCCCTGGGATTCTCCAGGCAAGAACACTGGAATGGGTTGCCATTTCCTTCTCCAAGGCGTGAAAGTGAAAAGTGAAAGTGAAGTCACTCAGTTGTGTCCAACTCTTAGCGACCCCATGGACTGTAGCCTGCCAGGCTCCTCCGTCCATGGGATTTTCCAGGCAAGAGTACTGGAGTGGGTTGCCAGTGCCTTCTCCGAAATAAGTTGTGGAAGCAAACTAAATGTCCATCAACAGAGGAATGGATAACGGAGTATTAGCCATAAAAAAGAACGAAACAATGTTATTTGCAGCAACATGGATAGACCTAGAGATTATCACATTAAGTGAAGTCAGGCAGAGAAAGATAAATGTCACATGATATCACTTTTATGCGGAATCTAAGAAAATGATACAACTGAACTTATTTACAAAACAGAAATAGAGTCACAGGCTTCAGAAACAAAGTTCTGGTTACCAAGGGGGAAAGGTGGGATAAATTAGGATTCTGGGATTTACCTATGCACACTATTGTACATAAAACAGATAATCAACAAGGACCTACTGTATAGCACAGGAAACGGTATTCAATGTTCTGTATTAACCTACATGGGGAAAGAATCTGAGAAAGAGTGAATATATATATACATATATGTAACTGAATCCCTTTATGTACACCTGAAGCTCACACAGCACTGTAAATCAACTATATGCCAATACAAGATGAAAACATAATTGTAAACAAGTTTAGCAGCCAACCATGCAAGATGAGAAAAGGGAAGAAAGAGGGTCAATGTAGGAGAAAGCTGGACAATGAGAAATGGCGCAAGATCAGAGAAGTCCAAGCTGATCTGTGCTGCTGGGGCAGGAAGACTGAGGCATGAACAGACAAGAGTGGCGGCGGAACAAGGAGGCAGGGTCCAACCACAGCAGATCTTGTCTGTCCCTTTGAAGAAGTTCTGAGTTCCCATCTTCTAAACAAACAGTGAGAACTGCTGCAGTTCCTAGCGCCATTCCCCATGAGTCAGAACTAAGTGTGTCATCTTGCAGGAGGGAGACTTCAATAAAGCAACACTTCCCATGTGCCAGGCACTGTTTCAGGCACCGGAAACTCTGGAATAAACAGCCCTGCTTCTTGTCTCTCAAGCAGTTCATTTCCCTAGATACCTCATTCACCAATAATTTCTTGAAAAGAAAAATAAATAAATAAAACTGTCATGGCCCTCTACGTCTTTCAGAGGCTGAAAGACAAGAAAGACTAAAGTAACAAATAAATAATCTGCATATGTAAAAGCACAATATTCCCAAATCATTCTGTTGATCTCATTCAGCCAAACTGATAAAATCATAATTAAAGAGAACAATTTGTCAAGTCACTACTAATGGCAGATGCTAGCATATCGGACCAACCAAACCTTGGAAAATTTACTCTTGATAAGGTTAACAGGTATAACACTTGGCATAAGCCACAACACAGCGTACACAACACAGACAGTGTACACTTAGGTCTAGACCATACCTTTGTTCGCCCGTTACGTTGGGGACCAGCGTATCTTTGGCTGAGACACAATCCCAGGGCCTAATTTCATGCATTTAATTCATAAAATATCAGATAAAACATTGTGATACAAATTCTGATACCAGTCAAAATTCAACACCAACTTTTATGCAAAAGTCTATACCCCATAAAAGCCACTTTGTCAATAATTCCTAACACAATATCTTTGGGGAAAACAATATAATCGAGTTTTATAGCAGGGCAGGTTTCTTAATCCCAGCTGGTACTATCTGGGCCCTGAAGCATGAGAACTGATCATATTAAAATCCAGATACCAGCTATTATATCTAAAATGGTTGCTTCATTCGTATTTAGCATGAAGAAGAGTCTATCTAAAGCAGGCCTATTCAATACAATATGGTTTTAATTGGAGTCTGTTTTAGATGAGCCACCTGTATTTCATCTTTTTAAAATTATCCCTAATTTTCTGCACAATTTGCCTCTGCAACATAACGAATAGCAGTTATAGATTACTGCCATTGTTTAGATGTCTGAGAAGGTACAGCCCTCTATTTACTGAAGTACGAGGGCCCGGTATCAAAGAACAAAAGTAGAAAACTAGGTTCTGATCCAGTGCAGGGATGAACAAGGGCATATATGAAAGTATTAGTGAGCCTTAACTAGGAAGACAGCAGATCAAACTCTATTATATTGTTTCATTCTGGCTACTGTGAAGCCTAACTACAATCTCACTTTCTTTTCTACTCAAGAAGAACCTCTTAAAAAATAATTTCTAACTATAAAATTTCTATCTCCAACTACGTCAAACATTTTTTGTAGTGCTGTAGCTCTACTTCACAATTATTTCCACTCCAATATATTCATTGTTTGTTACCAATTAGAAGTATTAAATAGTTCTATATGATATCACTATTTTCTGGGATATTTTCCATCTTCATTGTTCTTAACTGCCTAATAATTACCGAAGTATTTTGAAATATGGTATATCACAACACCATCATGATAATATATCTACACAAATTCAAGTATATAGCAGTTTGCAAACTAAAGGATGTTTATGTGATGCCTGTAACAAGAACCATAAAACAAGGAAAACACCTAATATCAAGATTTAAAAGAGAAGTCTTCATTTAATCTGTTCCGAATTACCCAAAATGTATTCCAAAGTCAGAATTTCAGTGGGTGGCAAATATAATAAAACTGTTTGCTTTTTTTTTTTTTAATCACATGCAAAACTTAGGCTTGCTTGTAAGCTATTAGGCAGAGAATAAAGTGTCACAACCCACATAAATGTACTAGTGCTATTTATTAAACTATGCTACCCACTTTTCTTCTCATCATGCTTACATAAACACAGGTGATTTCTAATTAGATTTCTCCCCTAAACAGAGTTTGTTCCACAACATGACTCCTCTACTCATCTTGGCTTTTGAACTACCTAGAACTATTTATATAAATTATACTCTCCACTTCCAACTTATCCACCATGCACATGGAACAGACTTAAGTACATGACAAAAATAGCACCTTTCTTTTCTGGAAATGTAAATGTATGTCTATTCCTCCACTAGTCTCCCCTACTTAAAACATTTTTATTTAAGGCTATCATCAGCTGTTAATATTTTCCCAATTTTCTCCAAAGACAGTTGTTATAATTAGTCTCATGAAATATGAGTATCTGCCTAGTGATAAATAGGTAAACTAAATATGATTATAGTATTAAAAGTAGTGCACTCAAAAAAAAATCTAACTTGAGGATTAGTGCCACTTAGTTACCAAAATTATCCTACAGTAAACTTTCAACTATTTCATTCTTAAACACCAAGGTTGAGTCCAAGAATCTGCCTCTAGCAGTGGCATAAACTGCACAGGGGGGGGAAATATCACACTAATAAAGGTCTTTTATTTTCAACCCAACCCCAAAATATACCAGCAATTTCCTTACATATTCTATTATATCAATAGTTTGGGTTCAGTGCCAACTTGGTAGAGTCTATTATTAGCGTGGTCTGTATAAATTACACATAGTATATCCCATATGGAAACCATATTTTCACAGTGACCAATGTTTAATAACAAACATTGTAACTTGGAGTATCTGTAGCAATTTCTCTTATTCTGCTGCACTATTTCAGCAATTTGTCTACTCAGATATTTAGTCTATGAAGCCAAGGAGCTTGAATTTTCTCACTGTAGTTAAAAAGGGACTAATTTTATCCCATGTTATATTAGTTACAAGATAATTGGGCTCCTTGAAAGGCACCAACATAAATTATCTTGATCCAGAAATTATCCTAAACATTGGTAGGTTAACAATGCTCTTGCATAAACATACTTGCTTGTGGAAGTTACTAATTAATTTTGTTTATTTGCTTTACAATTTCATGCCTTTTTTCCCGTTGGTCTCTATCATGTAAAACTGATTAGCCAATGTGCCACAAGCTCTAACCAGTTTGATTTAATATTTTATAATACCTTTGCATACTTAGATAAAGCACGCATTTTATTTTAATAAGCACAGTCTCTATGTTAAAATGTTGTGAGACTATACAGTTTTACTGAGAACAGTTAAAAAAATTAGTGACTAGGTCAGAGTCTGAATGAATACTGCAAGTTTTTGTGTTTATGCACAAGATACAATTTGAAGTTATATATTTCAAAGCGGGAAGAACAATTCTACTATATAAGTTCTCAGCCAACTCTCATTAGAGACACCAACAAGCTAAATATATTTTTGGACAAAATCATATAATAAAGAAACTGAACAGATAAGTCGTAGGACTTTTTTAGAAATGGTTGCCTAAGTGCCATAACCTTGTTTCAAAGATAGGTTTCTTCAGTACAGAGGAGAAAGCAAAAGTGCTCATTTAAAAGATTATTAATGAAAGTTCATACTCTAGGTGACAAGGGGTAAGGGATTGGGGGTGAAAGAAAGTAAAAGAAACAAAAGGACTCCTACCAAGTGAGGAGAATAGCAAAAAAGAGATAGATACATTGTAAGGTGGCGGTTAGGTGGTTTTTTTTTTTTTAATATTGAAAGACTGGGAGCAATTTAAACTTAAGATGAAAGGATACTCAAAATTTACACAAAGGAAATAGCAAAATAATCTTAAGAATGTTCCTTGGACAACTTCAGAATTTCAGAATATAGAGTCTGTTAGGATAAGCGAACCAGCACACCCAAAGACAAAATTAAAACTTGAAATTGTATTGGCAAGTTGGTCATAAAAATCATAACACAGCAGAAATATCTACAGGGAAAAAAAGCTACTAAAACAAAAAAAAAGGATGTCTGATCAGTTGCGGTTTACTGTTAAGGGAAGGGCATGTTTTAGATGAAGTTTTCTTTAGTCTAATGTCTAAAATATATGTCTATGTGCTTCTAAGAAGCACGGCTGAAAGAAGAATGCAGTAATAGATTCCAATTCCGAAGAATACCCAAAAAATAGCTAAAGGGAAATGAAGGGTTTCTGGGTTACTTTGCTTTTTCTTTCTTTTTTTTTAGCCAAGCTACTGAAATTCTGTCATGCCAGATCCTCACATAAGCCAAACAGGTGGGATGTTATTTGAAGCTACAGCCTTTATTTAATTAGTCAACTAAAAGGGTGTTGATGCAAAATCTGGATACAATCTTAAATCATTTGTTCTATAATTATTTCATGATAATTTTTTTTTTAATTTAAAAGCCCCAGCGCTGCTTTCCTAGCTAATGGGAAAAACAGGTTGGAGGGCCTTGAGAATAAATCCTTCCCTGGTTCAAAGACAACTGCTCTGACTTTTTTTCTTCTGGCTGTCTAGAAAGGAGCAAATTTTTTTCTCCATTTTTTTTTTCTTATCATACCCTTATGGCTTTCATTAGGCACATAAAAGGCCATAGAGTTAATTTCGTGTTCAAAATTACTCAGCACCAAGCCTTCGTATGAACTCTTACAGAAAATGACGCAAAAGAATAAGCTTCTTAAGGTGCCTAACGGACAAGCGGTCTTTAAAAGGAAAGTGCTCTTTAGTGTCCATGTATTCATAAGACCTCAAATGAAGCTGCAGTTACGGAAGAGATGTAGGGAGAGCCTCAGCAAGCTCTCACAGTGTAAACACAGCAGTTAAAATTGTGATGTTCACCTGATATCAAAGCCATCCGCCCGGGACGTGCTGGGGCAAGCCCCTGCCAGGGAAGACCTGCCTGTGTTAAATGGATGGCTCTAACCCCCCAAAATAACCCAGAGTGTGATTTAAATCACAACATACACAACAAACTTGGGCTTTGTCACACTCATTTCAAGTGTTCAAAGTCATAACTAGATTTCTATGGTTACCCAAGATATATACACATACTTACATACATTCATAAAACATACACTATTACCCAAAACACAATATACATTTACACACACACACACATATAAAACACATAGAAGCTTTTTAAAAAGGAAGTTGCCTCATGCATTTTGAAGACGTCTAGAAGCAATTAAGCATCTAACACACATGCAGAATCGAACAGGCAGGAGAGTTTCCTAGCTACTAGAAATTTTAAGAAACAAATGGTACAAGATTAAGAGAAAAAAGAAAATAGTTATTTGTGACATCAAAGGTGAACAACATATATCAGGTAAGGGAAAAAAAATACATAGGTTCAAAGTTTTAGGGATGTTGTGGTATAATTTACATATAATGAAATACACAGATCTTAAGTGTCTACCAAGAATATATTTTGGAGGGAACATGTAAAAATCATATACTGACTTATTTATATTGATTTTCACACTAGACTGGGACATTAAAAGTTACTATAATTAGCAATGGGTGACTCTGAGCAAGACTGGATTTGCTTCCTAAGTTTTAAGTGATTGCTTGAAGCTAAATTTCTGGGAACTTCTTTGGTCTGATAATCAGTCTGGGAGTCTTGTAGGAACAAGCTTTCTCGTGATATTTCCACTGCCTCGTGGTTTCTGGCAAGGTTGAGTCGTCTACAGAAACAAGATTTTCTAAGAGCGTCTTGTTATTTCCATTTCCTATCTCAGATGAAACCAAGTGCATGCGGATGCAAATATTAAAAATACACACACATGCAAACTTCTCATCATCCAAGTTGTTTCTAAATCGACTCAAATGAAACCCATCAACAGTATTTTTAAAAATTGAAGGCAACTCTAGATCTACTGACTATTGTATAAAATAAAAAACTTGGAAGTAAGAAGAGAACCAATTAATTTTGTATTTTTAAAAAAGTAGGTTATTCTCGTGACCATGCCAACCTTAAGAATGTTAAGACTTAAGAAATGTTAATAAACTAAGAAGCCAAAAATCTTAATATAACAAGGATCTTTCCAATGCATGAATTCTCCACACTTAGGTTCTCACCTGCACTTCTGAAGTATGTCTCTAATTAACATTAGAAACCCTTATATGCAGGGTACATTGTTACACATGGCATCATATTATACTCATAAAATATACTCCCAGAAAAAGATACTTTTAAAAGAAAAAGAAGAATGAACTATTTTATCTATTGAAATATGCCAAACAATGGTAAGTAAACTCTGAAAAGAATGAGAAAATACAAAATATTTCTCTTTCTCTATTTATTTTAAATAAATAAAATTGATTCTATTTTAAATTCCCATAAATTGCCCCATCTAAGACCACTGAATACAATTTATGATTCTCAGTAGGGAATTTAATATCTAAACACAATGATAATATCAATTTCAAAAGTTAAAAATAACCAGACATTAATGATGGCTAGAATGGCAATGTAACCTAAGGATAATGATCCAGTTATTATTGACCTGAAAGTATAAGATATTTACAAAGTATGAGGTTTAAAAAGCTCTCACAAAAAAAGGAAGGAGTGAAAAGCATGTTGTATGTAACAGGCAATTTTCCCTTGAAAAACTTTCCTCAAAGCTAACTTGAAAAGTTTTGAAGTTATGGAAAAAAATACTGTACATATTTTTACAAAAACAGAAGTTAGGAAAATACTCTGAGATGACACTTAAGAAGACATTTCATCAAAAACACATTTTACTTCAGGTAACAGAAATAATGAAAATTCATATTCACGGAAATGCTGTTATTGGCCTCTGTTAATATTGGAGCAAATCATGACCATTTTACTCTAACACCAATTTTAGTATTAGCTTAAACTATAAACATCTAGAAAACTACAAAAGTTCACCCTGTGGCATATTTATATTTTAGTCATAGGCCTAACATATATTTCAAGATTGATTTCAAGTTGTAAGAAGTCATTACAATCTCTGTGCATCACTGTTGAATATTATTACTGTATTCACTTCTCTGTTACCTTTATCTGTTAAGAGTTTCTTATTTAACTATGTATCAAAATTATTTATTTCCCTGTAACAGCAACAACATAACTGAAGCCCAGGGCATCACATGTTAAAAGGCAGGGGGAAAGATATAAAAGGTAAATTATATTTTGCCCCTGCTAGTGACAGTCTAAACATATTTTTTTTTTAAAGGAAGACCAGTTTGTACAGATAAATGAACCCATTTCCAATATACTGCTTCTAACAATTATTAGTTAAAGCAACAATATAGGCATCCTTTCCATAAAAAACAGAAGCCACAGAATTATGTGATACACTTATGTTCTTAAATTTGCAAACCACATTTCTGGTTAAGAAAGTCAAGGGGAAAAAAAAGAAAAAAAAAAAGAACACTATGTCAACAGACTACAGAAACCAAGTGTAAAAGTTGCAAGTAAAATAAGTGTGTTGGTTATGCTACGTGAAATCAGGAGACCAAATATTCAAAAACAGATTGAATATTCTCATATTCTTCCCCACCTTTCAAAGCTCCAACCACCATTCCAAACACATTCCTTATCCAGACATTTAAACACACTGTATTCAATACAAATGCATTAAAGCTTTATCAATTTAGATACATTCACAATGTTTAACAAAACATATGAGGGAATATGGGTTCAAAACAACCTTTTCATGTTACAAAATGGCAATTATTAACTACTAGTTTTCAACTAATTTTTCATTAACAGGTTAACAGTTTCTTCAGAAAGCAGAGTCTCCCCATTTTTATTCTGTGTTTAACATTTCAAATTATAAAATTCCATCAAGAAGTCATTCTATTAGGCTAAGCAAACTCGTAGAAAATTTTCCCAAATTTATGCAAGAAACTGTGAAGCCTGGCTTGCTGTGAATCAAGCGTGAATTTGAGGCATGAGCTTTGAAAGACTCTTTTTTTTTTTGGAACAACCCTGTAGTCCTTCAAGAAAATCCCGACAAGAGGCATCAGATATGTGAACTTCAGGTCAAGCTTAACAATACAGCTGGTGAAGAGTCCAAAGCAGGCGTCGCAATACCTGCACCCAGGACCTGGCTAGCTACATCCCTTGTAGTTATGTGACGCCATACATTTCAAGGAGTTGTGATCTCAGGACAAAACTAACATTATAATCCTGTTACTTCGGAGAAATGCTGTAAGCATTCAATGAGCAGTAAGTTCAATGCCTTAGATAAAGTTAAAACATTATCATAGGAACATTTACAGGCATGTCAGGATAAAATAAAAGAAACTGGACCTTCAGAGTAAGTTATGTTCATGGAGAAACACATGAGGATCAATGGATAAAGTAACTACTGGAAAACTACAGAGAATAAAAGGTCTGGTCTATGTTGTAGAAATCAATTACCAGAAATATTCAAAGCCCACTGATTGCTTTTTAAACTTTCCTATTATAATACAAACATACACACAGTCATACTCTCGACATTATCTGAGTATTTTTCAAAATACTTCAGGTTGCAAATCATTCCCCAAAAGTCAGTGGGAAGATTAAAGAATCTTCGAGATGTTAAACTGTGAAAGACAGCAAGTGGTCAAGTGGATGAGAAGTCTCTTCTCCCTTTAAAGAAACTTTCCCCTCTAGTGCCTGGGAAATTTAAAAATCCACATCACATGAATTTCCTAAGCTACTGTCCCAGATATCTTACAACGGAACCTTATTACTATCATGAAACTGCTTACTGTACCAATCTGTTGCCTCCATTTAACTTTGGTTTTTTAGCTTAAACAGTTTCATATTGTAATAACCTAATCTTATCACTAAAAATTTCTGAATTAAAAAAGGAACTAAGATGCAAGTTAAGTAATTTATTGGGCTAAAGATGCCTGTTATCACATAAGTGCTTGAAATCAGTGGGTCCCTAGCCAAGATTTCTAAAACTTCTATCATACAGCAATTCAGCCCAAATAACCACTCCATTTCAATGGAGATATAAGGATTAAATGAAGTACTGCCTATAAAAACATAACTACCTTAAGTTGTGTTTTGGAGCAAGCCAAAAAATAATAGTAATACTCTGTAAAGTGGTGTTATTTAATGGAATGATCATTTCTGGTTTGCTGTTAAAATTTAAAAGTCACCGACTAACATCAACCAACTTACTGGTTAAAGATTGTTCTCCATAACAAGTAAACACACACTGCAGCAAGTTACTAAGCAACATTTATCATCTGATTTCCACCTACTCATCATGAGCTTACCATCATGTTCATAAGCCAAACTAAACAGTGACCCTACTTCTAAAACACTCATCTGACATGTTAACTAAAATATTACCTTGCCAACACACTCTTTCCACTTCCCCATCCTGAGCTTGAAATGATATCTGATACAAGTTTCGAAGATTTTTACTTTGATACTTGAAAATGAGTGCATAAGGGTGTTTTATTTTGTTTTCAATGAACAGGAGAAAGAAAACAACACCTCTAAATATTCGACAAGTCTGCAGAGCATTCTGCTTTGTTAAGTGCTGCTTTTAGGCAACACCACAGTGGCTTCCGATTCCAAACCAAGAAAATCTGAGGCTTTTTCCCCATGACAGTACTAAGCATTGCCACCCACACCTGAACTCTTCCTCGAAAGGTAGAGTGAATATTTTAACATATTCGATTCACCATATAGCTTTCCTGATTTTTTCCATCACTGATTAAACAACCGGAACCACACTACAATACCAATGACCACCCCACCCCACTCACAGCCTCTACCTCACTCAACTTTTGCTTTTACTTCTCTAGATAGAAAATCTTTGAGGCAAAACTACAGCCAGCTGCCAAGTGTCCATTTGGCAGTAGACAGACTGTCATCACTAATATCCCATGCTTTCTTAGGATTCAAGAAACAGGGGAGGGAAAGAGTGAGTGCCTTGGGGGCCACACTTTTTGCTTTAATTTTGGCTTTCAAAATGTGGTTGAGAGTTCCCATGGCTTCAACTGTCTACACAAAACTTTTCTTTTGGATTGAGAAGTAACCAGCAAACTCTTTTGGGGAAGGTACACCTAAGTCGCTCAAGAGCCACTATGCTAGAATCAAACTGCCAGGCTCTAATTCTACACCTCCACTTGCTCTTGCTCTGTAGGAATAGGCAAGTTACTTAACCTCTCTGGGCCTGTTTCCTCATTTATGCAACAGGAATTTCTTAGGGAAGCAACTTCTGTAAAGCTCTTGGGACAAAGTCTCCATCGTAATAAGAACTCACTAAATTGAACCATTATTACCAACTTAGAAAGAGGACTGGGGCTTCCCAGGTGCTGCTGCTGCTGCTGCTGCTGCTAAGTCGCTTCAGTCGTGTCCGACTCTGTGCGACCCCACAGACGGCAGCCCACCAGGCTCTGCCGTCCCTGGGATTCTCCAGGCAAGAACACTGGAGTGGGTTGCCATTTCCTTCTCCAACGCATGAAAGTGAAAAATGAAAGTGAAGTTGCTCAGTCGTGTCCGACTCTTAGCGACCCCATGGACTGCAGCCTACCAGGCTCCTCCATCAATGGGATTTTCCAGGCAAGAGTACTGGAGTGGGGTGCCATTGCCTTCTCCGAGGTGACTCAAGGATAAAGAACCAGCTAGCTGATGCAGGAGACACAGGTTCGATCCCTGGGTTAGGAAGATCTATGGAGAAGGAAATGGCAACCCACTCCAGTATTTTTGCTTGGACAGAGGAGCCTGGGGGGCTACAGTCCATGGGGTTGCAAGGAGTTAGACACAAGTGAGTGACTAACACACACACCACATATGGAGTGCTGAGAAAAACTCAGATTCAAACCTGGAAGACCTGAATTCCCATACCAGGTCATAAATGATTTGTTATTTAATCTCATAGAATAATTTTACCTTGTGTGAATCTCGTTGACCTCGTATGTAAATAAGAAAGATGGGTTTAGAATCTGCATTAGCAGTTTCAAGGCTGGCTGTATACTTTAATCATCTGGGGAAACTGAAAGAAAGATGAGTACATACCTATCTCCAGAGATTCAACTCTAACTGCACTTGTTGTATTAATATGCTCAGGAGCATTATCTGGGGTCCTTCCATTTTTTAATTCTAGAATTCTTAGGTTTACCTATCTTTTCATGCACAAACATCATGAAGATATAATACTCTAAGCATGTTAAGAGCAGCAATCACTACTTATGTTTCTTGATATTTATGAATATGGGTAGTAGATATTAAATCATCAATTTTAGCCTCTTCTGGGGTCAATGGGACAAGTACGTGCCTCTACAGCTGCATCAAAATTGATCTCCCCCAGCATGGTTTAAGATTCAGTATCTTATGTTTAGGAAAACAAATAGCTTATTTAGCCCACTTTTCTCAAGAACAGTATCAGTAAGTAGCCAATTTTTAAAACCTTGCGTTCGCTTGACACTCTTAAACTTCCAGAGATAACCATGAATATGGATACTTACACATAACACTGGGAAAACATCCGGAAAAAACCTATGAGAACTTTCTGATAATCTTAGTCAAAGCACAGATTCACAGGTTCGCAGCAACACTCTTTGATATACGTTTTATTTCTATTCTGCTTTTCCGCAATGACATCAAACTTTCCTACATGTATCAGAATCAAAAGGTATTGCAGGGAGGGATTTTCACTGCCAACTTCCCTTGACTGAGCGACTTTCACGTTCACTTTCCCTAGAGTCAGGAGCAGAAATGGGAAGAGAATCCCAGTGTCTGGAATAACCTCAGGTGGCCCCTCAAGGCATTACACCATGAACAAAGAAATGAAAGGGTTAAATAATTTAATATTAAGGTTCCATGTACCTTAAATGTATTTTGATTATAAGATTATTATTAAGAAAGATTCTCTTTTTGACAGTACCAAGAGCTGAATATAAACTTTCCCAGGCACCAAAACTTCAAATTAAAACTGAAAACTCTTTTCACTATCTTAATCATTATGGTTATTCATAGAAAAAAAAAAAAGAACAGACACCAAATTCAGTCTAGATACATTAAGTCAGTGATAGTCACTGGGATTCTAAATAATCCCAAAGTCTCTAAAAACATTCCTCTTTCCTTTAAGCCTGTGCCCTATGTTTATAGAAAATCACAATTTATCCTTTAAACTAATAATAACAAACATGAAAGGCAATGCGTAATTAGTGGCATAAAATAGTTAGCACAAAATCTCAGCCTAAGAGTATCAAGGGAGATACAGAAGCAGCGACAGTAAATAAATGATACACATCAACTACCATGTAACAAAACCAGTGACCCTCAAGAAAAGAGGGAACCCACTTTCTAGAGGTCACCCTCTTTCCCAGAGTGACCTTTCCCAGACTGATCAAAAAGTCACTGCTGCTTTGGGCAGGTTTCTTTTCTTTGCTCTTTCCTCTTTCTTTTCTTTTGGCTAGTACTGATTTAAGCATTTTATTTTGCTTTGTCTCCTTCTCGTCAGTTTGAAGGAAACTAGGGCCCATTCAAGAAGCAGACTTAATAAACGAGCACCTAACTTCTCCACCTTCTGTGCTTTAGAGCAAGTCTTCAACATCCTTACTCTCAGCCCTCACAAGGATGCTGAATTCATTCATTCAAAAGAATTCTTACTGACTGTCATGGCAGTCTCTTCGGTAAACTCTTAAACAGATATAAGAACGTCAATAGTCCCTGTCTGTGCATCACAGTCTACACTAAAAATATAGTAATTAGAGCAGTGTGCTATATTGAAAATGGATAACCAACAAGGACCTACTGTATAGCACAGGGAACTCTGCTCAAAATTTATTAACAAACTAATTGAGAAAAAAATCAGTTCAGTTCAGTTCAGTCCCTCAGTCATGCCCAACTCTTGGACTGCAGCATGCCAGGCTTGTCTGTCCATTACCAACTCCGAGAGCCTGTTCAAACTCATGTCCATTGAGCTGGTGATGCCATCTGACCATCTCATCCTCTGTCGTCCCCTTCTCCTCCTGCCTTCAATCTTTCCCAGCTTCAGGGTCTTTTCTAATGAGTCAGTTCTTTACATCAGGTGGCCAAAGTATCGGAGCTTCAG
Source organism: Okapia johnstoni (assembly GCA_024291935.2). Lineage (NCBI taxonomy): Eukaryota > Metazoa > Chordata > Mammalia > Artiodactyla > Giraffidae > Okapia > Okapia johnstoni. Next base: position 76,880,658 of record CM044314.1, read on the forward strand.
CTTCAGCATCAGTCCTTCCAATGAATATTCAGGACTGATTTCCATTAGGATGGACTGGTTGGATCTCCTTGCTGTCCAGGAAACCCTTAAGAGTCCTCTCCAACACCACAGTTCAAAAGCATCAATTCTTCAGCGTTAAGCTTTCTTTATAGGAAATGGCAACCCACTCCAGTGTTCTTGCCTGGAGAATCCCAGGGACGGGGGAGCCTGGTGGGCTGCCGTCTATGGGGTCACACAGAGTCGGACATGACTGAAGTGACTTCGCAACAGCAGCAGCATGGTGCAACTACCACATCCATACATGACTACCAGAAAAACCATGGCTTTGAGTATATGAACCTTTGTTGGCAAAGTGATGTCTCTGCTTTTTGATATTCTGTCTAGGTTGGTCATAGCTTTTCTTCCAAGAAGCAAGTGTCTTTTCATTTCATGGCTGCAGTCACCATCTGCAGTGACTTTGGAGCCTAAGAAAATAAAGTCTCTCACTGTTTCCATTGTTTCCCCATCTATTTGCCATGAAGTAATTGGACCAGATGGCATGATCTTGTGTTTTGAATGCTGAGTATTAAGCCAACTTTTTCACTCTCCTCTTTCACCTTCATCAAGAGGCTCTTTAGTTCCTCTTTCCTTTCTGCCATAAGGGTGGTGTCATATTCATATCTGAGGTTATTGATATTTCTCCCTGCAATCTTGATTCCAGCTTGTGATTCATTCAGTCTGGCATTTCACATAATGTACTCTGCATATAAGTTAAATAAGCAAGGTGACAATATACAGCCTTGACATACTCCTTTCCCAATTTGGAACCAGTCCATTGTTCCATGTCCTGTTCTAACTGCTGCTTCTTGACCTGAACAGATTTCTCAGGAGGCAAGTAAGGTGATCTGGTATTTCCATCTCTCTAACAATCTTCCACAGTTTGCTGTGATCCACACAGTCAAACGCTTTGACGTAGTAAACGAAGCAGATGTTTTTCCGGATTTATCTTGCTTTTTCTATAATCCAACAGATGTTGGCAATTTGATCTCTGGTTCCTCTGCCCTTTCTAAATCCAGCTTGAACATCTGGAAGTCCTCAGTTCATGTACTGCTGAAGCCTCGCTTGGAGAATTTTCAGCATTACTCTGTTAGGGTTTAAGATGAATGCAAAATTGTGCAGTAGTTTGAGCATTCTTTGGCATTGCCTTTCTTTAGGAGTGGAATGAAAACCAACCTTTTCGAGTCCTGTGGCCACTGCTGTGTTTTCCAAATTTGCTGGCATATTGAGTGCAGCACTTTCATATCATCTTTTAGGATTTGAAATGGCTCAGCTGGAATTCCATCACCTCCACTAGCTCTGTTCATAGTGATGCTTTCTAAGGCCCACTTGAGAAAAAGAATAGATACATGTATATGTATGAATCACTGTTGTCTACCTGAAACTAACAACACTGTTAATCAATTATACTCCAATATAAAATAAAAGGTTAAAAAACAAAAAGAAACAAAAAAGATAACAATTAACCATGTTCTTTAAACCTGGGCTTAGATAAGAGAATAATATTTGAAAGAGGAGAGTAAGAGCCATGAGGAGACAGACTAGGTTTCTTTTCACTCCCTACTGCTCTGGCAAAGTCAGGGAATCCTATCTCAAACTCTCCATCTTCAAAATGAGCGCAACAGCCCTTACTACTTCCATTCTTCACAGAACATTATTTTGTTAATTTTCACAAATTCTGAGCTCCTTAATTGAAGTGAATCCAACATGGTTAGAGGCTCCAGTTTGAGTCACATTTCCATTCTTTCCCCCTAATATTGAATAGTTAAAGAATTATGTTAAAATGATGTGCCGTGCTCAGCCACATCCAACTCTTTGCGGCCCCTTGGACCGTAGCCCACCAGGCTCCTCTGTCCATGGAATTTTCCAGACGTGAATACTGGAGTGGGTTGTCATGCTCTCCTCCAGGGGATCTTCCTCACCCAGGGATCAAACCTGCATCACCTGTGTCTCCTTCATTTCAGGCAGATTCTTTACCACTGAGCAACTGGGAAAGCTCCATACTATACAATATTGTAAAGTTAAAAAATAGAAAATAAACTAATTAAAAAAAAAAAGACAAAAAAAACCAAAATATCCAATACCAAGTACACCTGTATCACCATGTGTGTGCATGCTCAGTTACGTCCAAATCTTTGCGATCCTATGGCCTATGGTCTGCCACAGTCCGCGGGACTGTCCATGGGATTTCCGAGGCAAGCAAACTGGAGCGGGTTGCCATATCCTCCTCCAGAGGATCTTCCTGACCCAGAGATCAAATCTGTATGTCTCCTATGTCTCCTGCATTGGTAGGGGGACTCTGTACCACTGAACCACCTGGGAAGCACCCGATATCACTACATAACCCGTTGAATACTTTGAAGAAGTCCTAAGAGTAAGGGTAGAATGTCAGGGTAGAGTGTTTGAGAGACGGGACATCCAATCTGGAATCATACCCTCGAACCATCGCTTGTTAGCTGTGAAACTGTAGGCAAGTTATTCAAGGCTTAGTTTCCTCAGCTATCAAGTGGGAAAGATAACAGGACTCAAAGTACATAACTAGTGTTAGAAAGATTATATATGAGGTAATATACACAAAGTCTTAGCCCATTGTCTGTAAGGGATAAGCAACTTAATGAAGAGTAACTACTATTAACATAATGATCCAGTGCTTTTGTCACAAAAGCATCCAGGCCAGTGGGGCTGTAGCAATCTCTCAGGGAGCAACTCAAGTAAAGAATACCCTGGGCTTCTCACAACCTAAAGAAGAAAATACTAATACATCCAATCTAAAATAAACTTCCAGGGACTTCCCTGGTGATCCAGTGGTTGACTCTGCGCTTCTAATGCAGCGGGCACAGCTTTCTGGCTGGGCAACTAAGATCTCACATGCCGTGTGGCATGGCCAAAAAAATTAATTAATTAAAACAACAACAACACCACCACTTTCAGAGACTCAGAGACGAAGTTCTTTTTCAAGCCATTCCCAAGCACTCTGGAAAAAAGAAAAAACCCTCAGATTATTTCAGAACCCCCATGTGTACATAAAACAATTCTGCCTTCTAGTAGTGTAACTGTTTGCAAGTGAGAATATCTAGAGCTTTTAGACTCTGGAAAACAACTGAAGCATCCAAGCCTAGCCTCACTGCCTGTGAACCATCTCAGTGCACACGGAGGTCACTCCTCCGTCTGAAGTTCAGGGATGTAGACCAAGAACACCCAGAAGCCTGAGACTCTGGGATGGGCAGGCAGCCCACGGCTGGAGGATTCCAGTAGCCTGCGGTGGGGAGGTAGCAGAAGAACAGTGTAGCAGAAAACAGTCCTTCTAATTACATCAGACATACAGTGACGGTCAACCATCTGTCATACTCAAGGGTAGCTGTGATGTTAGGCTATTTCCATAAACTATACAGAAACAACTCATAAAACATGTCCAAATTTTTTTAAAGGATTCTTTTCACAATATTTTACAAATTTATAATTTTTTTTACAATTTTAAATTAAAATTTTAAAATTACAAAAAAAATTACAAAATTTTTTACAATATTTTACAAATTTTTTATAGGATGTTGTTTACCATAGAATATTCCTTCTGTAATAAGAATAATATGGATATGCTCTGAAAATATTGTGTTGGACAACAACAGAAGTCAGGTACCACATAGTTCATACTGTGAGACTCAATGCATATAACGTTCTAAAATAGGCAAAATTATTCTATTATGACAGAAATCAAAATCATGCATGTCTCCAGAGCAAAGGAGATTGAGGGGAAAGGTACAGAGGGAACATTACAGGGTGAATAAAATGATATGGATTTTGACTCTGGGCATACTTTTGACATGGGTGTGTATACATGTGTCGCAACTCATGAAACTACCCTTAAAATCTATGTATTTCATTTTATATAAATTGTAGTTAAATTTTCAAATTAAGGGGTAAGCAGAAAATATCTTAAAGTTTAAGAGTGGCTACAAAAATAGGGGTGGAGATCAGGAAAAGGTATGGGCTGTATCGCAAAAACCAGCAGGAATGGAAAGGAAGTCCACTGGAGGTGTTAGCCATGGCTGAGTCCCAGGCCTAAGTCACACAAAGTTCCTCTCGTGGAGCATCACGCAGAGGTCTTTTTCACCCATCTGTATCAGTGGGCCATGCAGGCACGGGAGAGCGAGTTACAGGGATTACACATGGAGCGGTGTAGAGGGGAAGAGATAGGAGAAAAATAGCAGTGGATTTTATTCAAATGCAGCCTGGTTGCAGATGACATTTCCCATGTATACAAAGGTTCTCAAGCAAACATCTACATATGGTTGTATTTTCCTGATGTCTATCAGCCCTTTTTTGTTGCAGACTTGAGCGCAGCACATGTTCCAATTAACTCCACTCTTTGTTGCAACTTGCTGAGTCGGGTGTCTCTTGCCAAAAAGGGGTAGGTGGTTGGTTACATAACAAGGACCTGGGTGGAATTGGCTGCCAAGTCTACACAGAATTGGCGGAATGTGTGTGGTATGGATGGGGGTTGGGAGAAGGTGGGAAGAAAAGAGGAGGCCACAGGAAGAATAATAACCTTTGAGGCAGACTCTGACAGAGGCAGGCCTCATGGGCTAGGCTGCTGAGGGAAAGAAGGTCAAAGAGTAGCCAGACCGGAGGTCATGAGGTGTCAATGCACAGAATGTAGATTCTGTAAATTCTGTAAATGTAAATTCTCATGTGAAATTTTCCCCTAGGGCGATGCTTCCAGGAACAGTCTAACGTGACAAGAACTTTAGGAAAAGGTTTGACCCAACTGTAACCATGATGGGATTTTTAATAATGAATGAAAGAAAGGGAGGTCATAAGGTGAAAGGATAAAGGGGCCTGCACCAAAGTTTTTCCAAGTGAGACGTAAGTGATCCAACAATATGTGCATTCATTTTGGTGAATGAAGGACTGGGTTGGCCAAAAGTATGTTTCGGTTTTTCGATAAGCAGAAAAACCCAAACGAACTTCTTCACCAACCCAATACTACTTACTAGAAATCACACTTTAAGTCTGATCTTCTTAGACAGGCTTAAAGGTTTTTTTCTGGGAATTTAGACCCATATGCTATTCAAACTAACTTGTGGGGCAGGTTCTATTCCATAGCCATGGACTGTTTTCCTCACCGTATTCAACCATCCTCCAACCTTTGAAAGAGTTTATGTACTACTAACGAGAATTTATCTAACAAATTAAAGTGACGGAAAATAAAACACTAAAGGGGTCCCTGGGATTGGTTTCTTTATAGACAGGACTGTAGGGTGTCATCAATATACTCAAAAAATGATTTCAAAAGAGACACGCAGTCTTCAATAGACAAAAAAAAGTAATATGGGACAAAAACGAAGTTATTTACTGAAGAGATAAACATCTTTAATGCAAAGACTTTCTAGATAAGCAGATATGACAACAGTGTGAAATTACCCCATTATTTTCATAATTTCTACTGCCATACACTTAGGTTTTTTAACTGAAACTATCTAATCTAGAGATTTCTGGGGGTTTTCTATTTAAGACACCAGGATATCAAACTATGAAGGGGAAAGTGACAGAGTTGGCCAAAAGAGGGCTATGTAAGGGCTACACAGTGCAGTGTTCACTATGGCAGCCCGAAGAATACACGGACAGGTTCCATCAGCTGAGCTCAGAGGAGATGTGTGTGATGCAGGAAAGCAGACCAGAAACACGATTCTGAACATGGAATTCCCTTGGCTTCCTCGAAGACGAAGGACTGGGGGATAAGTGTCACAAAACAAACACTAGTCACTGGGCTGAATGCAAAGTAATGAGGGCAGAACCTATCATGGCATGTTTAATAACATAATTTTGCTAAGGCAAACTAAGGGGTGGTTAATGAGGTTTCATCAAATAAGTTATGTGAATTGTGTCATCTGCAAACCACAAAATATCACGTTAGTTAAGGGAAACATGACAAGTAGTTTCTAGTCTCATGACCAATTCCACATTAGGCAATCTTGCAAATGACATAATTAACACAACTTACTTAGCTGATCTCCATCTGCAATTCATTAGGAAGAGTCTTCCAGCAGAATCATGCCATCTATAGGTGACCAGGCACAGAAGGGCTCTTAACAAATATGAGGGACTCAATCTATGCTAAAATTTAGTGTGAGTCAATCACTTGGCATTAAAAAACAATGATACTTCTTTGCCAAAAAGGCAAAGCTATTTGGTCCCCTCGGACTCTGTAACAAAAGATGAAAATATAGAAGCATACCTTCCATATAAGTCCATGTATATATGAATAAAAGTGGAGTAAAAAAGTTGGCTTAAAACTCAACATTCAAAAAATGAAGATCATGGTATCTGGTCCCATCACTTCACGGCAAACAGATGGGTAAACAATGCAAACAGTGAGAGACTTTATTTTCTTGGGCTCCAAAATCACTGTAGATGGCGATTGCAGCCATGAAATTAAAAGACGCTTGCTCCTTGGAAGAAAAGCTATGACAAACCTAGACAGCATATTAAAAAGCAGAGACATTACTCTGCCAACAAAGGTCTGTCTAGTCAAAGCTGTGGGTTTTCCAGTAGTTATATATGCATGTCAGAATTGGACCATAAAGAAGGCTAAGCACCAAATAACTGATGTTTTTGAACTGTCGTGTTCGAGAAGACTCTTAAAGAGTTCCTTGGACTGCAAGGAGATCCAACCAGTCAATCCTAAAGGAAATCAGTCCTAAATATTGGAAGACTGATGCTGAAGCTGAAACTCCAAAACTGTGGCCAACTGATGCAAAGAGCTGACTCACTGGAAAAGACCCTGATTCTGGGAAAGATTGAAGGCAGGAGGAGAAGGGGAAGAGAGAGGACGAGATGGTTGGATGGCATCACTGGTTCAATGGACATGAGTTTGAGCAAGCTCCAGAAGATGGTGAAGGACAGGCAAGCCTGGCGTGCCGCAGCCCATGAGGTCGCAAAGACTCGGACATGACTGAGCGACTAAACAACAAAATATACGAATAAGTTCATCCCCATGCTTTGCATACCACTGGAATGTTAAACGATGAGCAAACAATCTGTTCTCACTTCCAGTTAAAGAGAGAATGAGCCTGGCTAACAGAATTTCCAAAGGTGTTCCAGGACTGATAGCATCAGAGTTGCTCATAATCCTCAGCACAGGGCACCAAGCTGAAAAGCAGCATACCCTTCACCCATGAACCACTTGATGTTGTAAGAGGGTAGTGGTCCACAGTTGATCAATTCTTAGGAACCCAAACTACGAACTCTTAGTTTTGAACAAGACTTTCCCAGAGCCCCTGGAACATAGAGACCCAAACTGAGTCGAACTCTTAACTCAGGAGGAAAATTTTTGAGGAACACATACTGCCTGTCCCTGACTTTTCTTTTTTAGAGATTTTTCAGTAAGAAATAAATGACCGCATGTTTGAAAAGCCACTTCTACGGGCCTCTGTTTCTTAAAAATTTTATGAGATGTTCAGGTTGCAAAAGCTAATTTGGTTTAATGTCTTGACCCAAGACTCTAAATGTCAATACCAACTTACAGAGATCTTATAAGTCCATTCCATAATAGTCTTACAAATATTCCCTTGAGGAAAATTAAACTCTAGCCCACAGTTTTAGAAACGGAGAAACTGAGGACCAAAGTAGTTCATCCAATCTGGTTGGTTTAGACCTGCAGCCCACACTCAATCCCAGATGTACAGGTAAGGAGCAGAGGAGAAAGCAGAACTGGAGAGGAATGCACAGCTGGTTTCAAAAGTACTCTGCCCTGAATACATAATATTAAGTGAATATTACCATTCACAAGACACAAGAACTCGTTAAAATTCAAACAATATTGACTCTCCACAGATAGGTTTTAAGATGGAATTTTACTTGTCAACCATTTTTAATAAGGAACAGAGGGTATAAATACAGCCAAGGAATAGAGGGTATGAACAGAGTTATTCCATTTAAATTTATAAAAAAAAAAAACCAGAAGATGCACTATGTCTGAATGCTGACAGGACTAGGCCCAAATAGTTAGGCCATCACTGATGTGTTTCCATCTCAGTGGAAACATATTGTGTCTTTACCTATTCTGTAAAGACTAATTAAACCATTTTCAGTTCTTCACTCTTCCCTTGTACATTCAAGGTGCTTCACATCTGCAGTGTAAATAACAAAATCTGCCAAACTGCCTAGCTGCTCTCATAGCAGACGTTATATTTGAAAACAATTAAAAAAATTTTTACACTAGACTCATTACTCATTTATTTATAGTGCCACCTCAGACCAAAGTCTGACTTCTAAAAATGTAAAACACAGTTTCCAATGGGTATATGGCAGCATGATGTAATCAACTCTGCATACCCTCTAAAACCTTATTGTTCAAAATACACTGGAGCCTCAAAGTAGCCAAATTCATTCACAAAACTATGCTATAGCTATACGGAGTATAGTTGACCTTTCAAACTGTTAAATACAGGTCTACAAACGTATGCTTGTGTAAGTTCTCTACATGTTGACATCCATTATATCTCAGTAACCAATATTTTTTAGTTTTCCTACTTCACTTCTTTTATCTTGTCTTCCTTTCTATTCAGACAGCTCTTTAAAAAGAGTCATCTTCAAAAAAATAAAAAATAAAAAGAGTCATCTTCACTTTCTAAGTTTCCTCACCAGAAAGAGGGAGATAATAACTGTTTACCCTCAGATGCCACCCACTCCTCCTGCTCCCCAGGTGTATTAAAAGGATTAATTAGATACTAAAGTTGAAGTATAGTCAGCTATGCAAAAGAGAAGGCTTAAATACAGAAACAACGATCAACGTAAGATATACTTTAAATAGAGACCCTCATGGTGTTACAAACATGTCTACCTGTTTCTCTTCCAAGCTATCAGGTAGATGTTTGATCATGTGTATTTCAATATGGTAACTTGCTGATCCAATTTTGCTGATGACTTCAATCAGTAAAAAGAGACACATAAAAATTCCATCGCCTTACACTCCCAGTTATAAGCAAAATCAGACCCATGTATGTTTCACTTTATTACTCTGACCAATTCTAAATGCAGCTTGACTTTACTGTTGTTTGAAATGATTCATATTACAAAGCTTTTGTCACTGAACTGAGGAAAACATTACCGGGTTTGGGTTTCTTACCCTCCACTGGTCACTTGTCCCAGAAGCTAAACAGAACTCCCAGCTCTCTGGCTGATCCTGGCTGGGAGCTCATTAGACTGTTTCTCACGTTAAATTACTGAAAAGGGTGATGTATTTATAATACAGCTTGCGATGCTATAAAATGGCTCATCAATCTGTTTTATTCATGGAAAGTCCACATAAGGCCACTAGTCTGTTACTGGCAATAAACCTTGGGTGCGTCTTCAAAAGACCTGCATATTAGATAGTGATTTATGTCTCTGTCCAAGGAATCAAACATGATACTAACAAGGCAGGGGATAACTCAACTGACACTTTCAAAAGCAATATAATTTTGGTAGTAAATCAAGTGGGTATAACATACACAGGAAAGAGAGAAAGACAGATGATTAGCATGAACATATTTAAAGAAAAGTAGTGTGTTGGAAAAAAATAACAATTCTGAGTGTTCAGATCTTAAACCATTCCTAATCCGTTCTCTGCATTATTTTTCTTACACGGTATTTCTTACATAGCCCAGTCACTCCTCACCTCCCACTTTATACCTAGAATATTTTTCTGTAAAGACACAGATATATTCTAAATATTTTGCGTTTTTTTAATGTCTAAAGGTAAAGTTGCTTAGCAGTTGTTACCCTTAAAACATAAAGCTGTTTCAAATGAGAAAGATCCAATGAAAAGAACACGAGATATTTACAATCAGCATGAGAAACCAAAATAATTAGTTAGCTCTTACACTGTTTTCAGAGACCAGCTCATTTATTAGAAATATTTTCCCTGTTAGGTGTCTGGAAATCCCAATATTTCAAAGAGATCTCTCATCTTAAGATCAAGTAAAAAACTGACTCTGAAACAAATGATGCTTTTTTAACCACTGAGTTTTCTTGCAGGCTGCCAAACAGTCACTTAAAACTAACAGACGAATGTAAAAGCACAGATGCAGAAAATAAAACGCTTTCTCCTACAAGTGAATAGTTGAGTTTAAGATACCTTACACATACTCGCTATTTTATCTTCAACGGTCCACTTTAAAGAAAAAAAACTCATTTTCATAAAAGATTGTAAGTTCTGTAAATTCAAACTCCTATCTATACATACTGAACCCATTTGCATTATTTTATTTAGAAAAAGAAAACTTATTTTTAAAAAGAGAGTTTTCTTCCCCGCCTCCCCCCATCCCTAAGTGCACGTGACATCACCACTTTTCTTCCCCATCAGTGTGTCTCAGATTCTCCTTTGGGCAAAACTGGAAAGCTACTTGACTTTTCCCCTTGGACTGCTCAATCTTCTGGACAGGGATCGTGCATGAGACAGCATTCCTAAAAGTGAAAGGGAGAAAAGCATCCTCCCTGTTATTGTTAGTTGCAAATAAAACACTCAGCTTCGGCAACGAGCGACTCCAGACACCTTCTCTCTCGCTGGAAGCAAGCTAGCCTGGCCCAGGCAGGATCAGAGGGTCAGCTGTGCTTGCTGAAAAGCCCTCTGCGGTCCCTTTGCTAATGGCTTATAGGTAGGTTCCCACCTTGAACTCTTCGTTTCAAATGCAGGAAGCTGTATGTTTGCGTTTACATTCAGCCCAAACAAACACGAATTCTACATTTCAGACCAGTTTTTGCAGCTAAAACTCCCTTGGTTTTCCAAACAAATGGAATTGATTAAATGCTGCAAATGACGGAAGACTACAGCAGAGTTTAAGACTAGAAAGGGAACAGAGCGGATTCGCGGAGTCAATTGATCTATATAGTTTTATCATGAAACAACTTTTCAGATAATCACATGTGAATGAAGGGGGAGCGCTGTTGATGCCTTTTCCCCACATCTCACCTGTCACCAGGGCTTTTGGGATACAGAAAGAGGAGAAAACTCACCCGCTCCCCTTCAAGAAAACAAAAAAACTCAAAATGTATTTAAGTGCCCCCCACAAAGAGATTCTGTCTTTGATATGCAGGAACAGAAAATAAACTATCTCCTCTTGCTTCCTCAAACACAAAACGCACAGGTGTCTACACCCTCGGCCAGACTCCTTTGGGGTTATCTCCCAGTTAAATAAAATAAAAAGGGCTTTTTTGTGTTTGGACACACACACACAGATGCATGCACACAGGCACACACGATCCGGGCTTTAACAAAGGATCGGAGGGACAAAGTGCAGGCAAGAGACTGTAATTATAACAAAACTAAAATATTCAGAGAGAGGGACAGCACAACGGCTCCGGGGCAGGGATAAAATGTCACTGGAAACCGCAGCTCTGTCCTCTCTCTTTTGGTTTCTGTCTTTTCCTGCGCCCCTCTCTCCACGGCCCCCTCCCCAATCCCCACCATTTATTTTGGTTGCTCTCGTTCTTCTTTGTTCTAAGTAGAATTCAAGGCATAACGGGAGCTTTATTAAAGCATTCACTAAAGCAAATAATGCTCACCTCGTATTTTAAAATATACCTAAGTTGTATTAAATCAAAGAGAGGCACTCTCAGTCAGTACCTTTAATATCTTCACTTTGCATCCTTATCTACAATATTTGCACAGAGAGGCCCCAAATCCTTTTTGAAACTGTCCAAAATGTAACAACTGTACCAAGAACCAGTTACTACTTATGGCTCGAAGTTAATTATTTGAACAGCCATGAAAATGATTTTACTTACTTACACAAAAACATGCTTGTTTTTTTCTGACTGCACCATTTGTGTAGAAATAAGTCAATAAAATGTTAATATAATTACTATGTGCTCTTCAAATGGCTTAAGAACTATTTCATATTAGACTTGTTCTTTCTCACCCATCCTCCACCCTCCCCCTAAAATTTATGTTCCAGAGTATGAACCATTAGCCAAGTCAGATAAGAAGGTTTTGGACAGTTTCTTCTGTTCTAAATATTTTAAATGCAGCATTTTGAGTTATCCCGGCAATTTCAGTCACATCAGACACCTCTTAATGCAGGAAAAGTGATGTTCCATCATGGAGGTCTTGCACCAGTCTCTACTGTAACTGTTGCTGATGAAAATAAAAGTGAGTTAGAATAGCTCTACACTTTCTTCCTAGTCAATCAATGCCTGACAGCACCAGTTCCTTCAGCCATGTACTTCAGTGATGATGGATCAATAACTGTGGTTTAACAACAGGGAGCCACCAATCATTATACGAATGATTAAAAGGGGTCTCACTCACATACACCTCTGCAGACAGAGTAGGCCATGAGCTCTGAATACCTGCCACATTACACTTCACACTACAGAAATTCAGGTACAGAAGGAAAAAAATGGGGGGTAATCATTAAGACAGCATTAAGGAAATACAAAATGCTTATGACTGTGTCAATTTTTAGCCACTGTCATCTTAGACATTAGTTCTCCAAATTTATCATGATGGAGTTGAATAAAATTTTTAAAAGGGGAGAGGAGCATTGCTTATTGTTCAATCCTACAAAATATCAACTTATTAAGATTACGTGGGATGTCCCATGGACACCCTTTTTTATCCTCCACACGTACACAAGAACCATCTTCCTGGAGAGCCAGTCCTGGCTATCTTGGAAACCCTTGCTGCCTGACTTATTTTTATCTGTACTAAAATTATTCCTTGAATATATTAATCTGAAAAGCCTAAAAGGCTAGGACTATTTCATCCAGGAAAAAACAACATCCCTGACATGAAGTAGGTACTCAACCATGATAGACAAATTAATAAAATCAATGAATCAGCTTAAAAAATATATCATCTCTTTTTAAAGAATCTCAAGCAAAAGATATTGCACAACTTCTCTCAACTACCTACAGAGTATTACTTTGGGGACTTTCCTGGTAATTCAGTGGCTAAAACTGAATGCTCCCAATGCAGAGCAGGTCCTTGCTCAGAGTACTAGATCTCTCACGCCACAGTGAAAGATCCCACATGCTGTTGCAAAGATCTGGCACAGCCAATAAAAATAAATAAAATATATATATATATATATATATATATATATATATATATATATATAAAGAATATTACCTTGAATTGATGTAGTGTAATTCAAAGCACCATAAATTATCAAATTAAACCATCAAAATATATCTCTTTCAGAATAACAAAATTCTCTGCATTGCTGATTGCTGAGTGTCCTTTCTCATTTTTCTGGGAATAGTAATGAAAAGTCCATTCTGGCATATACTCAGCTAATAAACAAATGCTAACTAGAGGCTCCCCTGGCCTCAACACTGAAATTGGAGGTTCACTGGCTTTGACCTTTGACATCAAAGAAGATAAACAAGTAAAGACCTAACCACAAGACATTATTTTAAGTGCTTCAGTAAAGGTACAAAGAGGGCCATGTTTTTAGCCAGTGGGGGTTTTGCAGCTCAGGAAATACTTGGCAATGTCTGAAGAGGATTTCTGATTGTCAGATTGGGGGGAAAGGACAGAATGGAGCTTGTCACTGTTATCTAATGGGTAGAGGCCAAAGATGCTGTTAAATATCATACAATGTACGATATGACACCCCACAGCCAGGAATTAGTCAACACAAAATGTGCATCATTCCAGGGTTGAGAAATCCCGGGACAGGGTATTCAGCAAGTATAGAGGAAAAGAATGCCTAACTAAAGAATAGCAGGAGGAAAGAACACAGTGGAGGACTGGGAGAACCCAACTCACCCCTAAGAGCAGCAGATAAGAAAAGTGGTTGGAAGAAAGGACAAGAGATGAAAGAGGGTCAGATCACACTGACAGCTTTTTAAAAACTGAATGGATAAACTGGAATATATCCTTATAACAGAATAATAATCAGTAATAAAAAAGTAATAGGTGATTGATATGCCCTACAATAAAATTAATCTCAAAAATCATGCTGAATTAAAAAAGACAAAAGCAGTACATGCTATATGAATTATAATGTATAATTTTAAGAAACTGAATCAACGTACAATGAGAGAAACGCAATCAGTGTTTGCCTGGGGAATGGAGGTGGGGGTGGGGTGCAGAGAGAGGGAGTCCTTTTATGATGGTTATGATCATCTAGATTATGGTGATGACTTTATCCAAAGCTTATTAAATTTTACATTTTAAGGTTTTTTTAAAAAAAGCATTTATAACTCATCTAAGACACCAGGGGAGCTGACTGCAAGACTTGGTAGTGGGGAAGTGACAAGGTTCAGATATGCATGTTAGATTGCTCTGGTCCTGACAGGGGGAACAGCCAAGGGAAAGTTGAAAGTGGAGTTTGAAAGCAAAAAATAACAACAGCCTTTACAAGATTAGAGGTGCTGGGACTGGAGAGAAATGAAGAGGGAAACAGCAGTGTTAACTGCTATTGGATTTGAGGATGGGCACTGGGAAAGGGAAGGCTCCAGGGTGACTTCCCTATTTCCGGCCAGGATGTGGTATTAGACAGAGGTGACGCCATTCAATGTGCTGCAGAGGCTGGCTAGAAGAGGGCAAGTGTAGACCCTGAAAAATTCAGGTTCTGACTGGCTGAATTTTGAAGTGGAGGGTCCGAGAGAGCTGAATTTGCAAACATGGAGCTCTATGGAGGAGTCTGTGGTGAAGAAATACTTGAGTAATCGTAAGCAAATCAGCAGGAATTTAACGGGAATGAGTGAAATTCTCTAAACCAGTTGTATGCATAGAATGAGTAGAACTTTTCATTGCTAAACACCCTATCTAGAATTAAACAAAATTTCAAGTATGAGTGCTACTGTTTCTGCAATAATTTCAGAGTATACAAAGAAGGAAAAACAGGTATAAACAAAAGGGCAGTGGGGAGAATGAGGAAGAGGAAAGAAAACAAAACCTTGAGCAGCTGGTACACTTGAGTTAATTTTCCTAAATGCCACTGTGAAACAAGGCCACCTCAGCTTATACCGCCTGAAACTAAAACACACACAACTCAGGCGAGCGTTTGGCTAAACACTTGTTTTCACCGTGAATAGCTTCCATAATGTTCAGCACATCACCTTCTGGATTCCTTTTTTTTTTTTTACATTCAAATGGCCAAAGCCACAATTAGAGGGAACAGTTCCAATGTCAAATTCTTAACAGTTCCCTTATCCTTCCAAATTCTGGGAAAGATCATAGGTCTTGCAAGTATGTGCCCAACCCTTTTCCTCTCCAGCATCAATAAACAACTTGGTCTGTCTTTTAGGGAAAGACTGCTTTTTGCCACACAGATGATTCACTAAGTAGCCCAGAACAGACAATCGAACTCTCAAACATCTGCCGCCAGTGCTTTCTTTACCCAGACACGGTGGGCACTCTTTTTGACCCCTTTTTTCAATTCTTTTCGCCTAAAGGACATTGGCAACACCTCAAGTACTTGAACTGAGACACTGGCTCTTGAACTGTTGGGCTGAGGATAATAAGGTTGACACTGTTCTAAAATTATCAACTAGATTCAGAAAAATTGATGAGGCTACTACATAAGCCACTGATTACTACAAGAGTGTGTTTCCTAGAACATGATTAGATTTAAGCATGGGTTCAACGGAGAGCTAAGGTCTAGAATGGAACTTAGGTAATAGAAGGTACTCAGCAAATATAGGCTAAATAAATGGCTGATTGGATGAATACATGGATGGGTGAATGGTAGACTGTTAGAAGTGGGGACATACACATACATAAACACACACACAATACAGACTGCCCTAACAACAGTGGGACACCACTGTACACCATACAAAAAGGCTATCATTTTCTGCATGCCCTTCGGAAATTTCAAGATCCTTTAAAGTGAATTTCACTGACAACCATGCTGTTTCTCAAAATCACCCAATTTTTCCGATACCAGGGTCTTTGTCATTGTTCCCTTTGCTGGAATGTTCTTCCCCTAGATCTAGGAGGGCTCACTTTCTAGTTTTACTCAGGTCTCTACTCAAATGTTATCTCCTCACAGCTGCCTCTTCTGATCACTGCCATCCTCATACCCTATCCCCTTGCCTTCCCTGTTTCTTTTTACAGTTTCTTTTATACTCTACATCTATTCTGCTTATTGTTTATTATTCACCTTCTCCATGAAAATATAATCTCCAAGAGAAAAGGACTTTGTTACATTCACCACTGTACTCTCAGCATCCAAACAGTTCCTGAAACAAATTATATGCTCAATTAATACCTTAAATGAATACAGCCGAATAATTCCCTGCAGATCATTTTATAAATCTCTCGTCTCCTCTCCCAGGAAGTTTCATCCACACCAGGGATCCCTTGATTAGCTGTTCCCCAAATGTACTTGGCACTTCGCACATGATGCTTCCCTTGCCTTCGATGCTTTGCACCTTCTGATAATTCCACATCATTTAACCATCAAGGACCAGATTAACTTGCATCCTTTTCTAACCTTACCCTGTAGGAAAGCAGCATTGCTTTCTTATCTGCACTACCCCTGGTTCTTAAAACACTGCACAATATACTACCCAGCACTTTGTATTAGTTACACCTCACTCAGCAGAACAAGGGCTGCTTACAGTATGCATTAGCAGGAGCTGTAATCTGCCTGCACAAATAAAGCCAATCTTCTTTGGACAAGAAAAAAGAGAAAGTAAAAAAAAAAAAACAGGGGGGGAGCAGATTGAGTGCCCATAGAAAATGCCAGCCAAAGTGATTCCTGGACTCATTTAATCCTAACTAGTGTAACATGCAAAGGCCATTGTTCCCATTTTAAAAGTAAAGAAACTGAGACTAAAGTAAGAAAACTGCCCAGGGTCACATGGTGGAACTGAGATGACAACAGACTTCTTTTCTCCATTTCCAGAGAGAAGGAAAAGGGTGGTGAGTCCACTCTTTCTTCCTGCGTAGTGCAATGGACAATAGGCTCAGCTTTTAATGAGAAATTTTGGGTTTTAGGCCTAACAAAGTGAGATCTTGCTGGCTATGTGAATTCACTTGGGTAAACTACATAACATCTCTCCTTTCCTCGTTTATAAAACAGCAGGTACTAACTACCTATTCTGCCTGAATCACAAGTTTATTTGGAGGCCACCTTCAGTAGGACATGGGAAAGGGATTAGTATGCTGCTCCAGAGCTCCATGTTAGTCCGCAGAGGTGACCCAAGTATGGGCCAACGTCACAGAAGACTCCAGTGCCCTTTGCCTCAAGAGCCTCTTAAGAAGGCTGAATGCTGTCAGTTTCTTTCCCACACAGGCTGTCTGTTCCTCACAATCACTATACATTTCTATTGCTTTGAGGATTCCTACTAAAATAGCCATGAACTTCTTTCTACTCATCTCATTTATTTAATCTTTTTTAAATTAATTTTTATTGGAGTTTAGCTGCTTTGGTGGCTAAGTCGTAAAGAATCTGCCCACCAATGCAGGAGACACAGGAGTCGTGGGTTTGATCTCTGGGTTGGGAAGATCCCCTGGAGAAGGAAATGGCAACCCACTCCAGTATTCTTGCCTGGAGAATTCCATGGACAGAGGAGCCTGGCAGGCTACAGTTCATGAGGTTGCTAAGAGTCAGACATTGCTTTACAATGTTGTATTAGTTTCTGCTGTACAGCAAAGTCAATTAGTTATATATCTTTTTTATATTTCCTTACCATTTGGGTTACTACAGAGCATTGAGTAGAGCTCCCTGTGTTATACAGCAGGTTCTCTTTAGTTATAGATTTTATATATATGCATGAGTGCTAAGTTACTTCAGTCATGTCACGTCCAACTCTTTTCTACCCCATGAACTGTAGCCCGCCAGGCTCCTCTGTCCATGGGACTCTCCAGACAAGAATACTGGAGTGGGTAGTCAGTCATTCCCTTCTCCAGGGGATCTTCCCAACCCAGGGATCAAACCCACATCTCTTACATCTCCTGCACTGGCAGGCAGGTTCTTTACCACTAGAGCCACCTGGGAAGCCCATTTTATACATAGGGTGTGTGTGTGTGTGTGTGTGTGTGTGTGTGTGTGTGTGTGTGTGTGTGTGTGTGTGTGTGTGTGTGTGTGTGTGTGTGTGTGTGTGTGTGTGTGTGTGTGTGTGTCTGTGTCTGTGTCTGTGTGTCTGTGTGTGTCTGTGTGTGTGTGTGTGTCTTTGTGTGTGTGTGTGTGTGTGTGTGTGTGTGTATCAATCTCAAACTCCCAATTCATACCGCCCCACCTCCCAGTCTGTCTTTAAAGACTAGATATACATAAGTGATTTGCTGTGACAGAATTCCGAGTTTTAAAAAAAAAAAAAAACAATAAGAGAAAACTAATTTATCAAAATGTTTCAAATATCTAAACATGCACATGAGAATAAAATTATTTTGTAAATGCCTACTACAGAATTAAATATTAGCAGAGATTTTTTTTTTTAACCAAACTATTTAATGACTAGAAACTAATCCAAAATTATTTAACTCAACCCTTTAGCCAACCCATTAGCTTCAAAGACAAATAACAGAGCAGGGCCCAAATTTTGAGTGTGCAGAAAACCACACTAACAATCGTCTTCAAACCACCAGTTATTTGAAACAGCTGCAAACATGTTTCCTTAGAAAAACAGATTGGGATTTAGGGGCTTACAAGGTGATAGCAATTTAGTTAACCAGTCAAAAGGAAATTTCTATTCAACCCATTAAACTCCTAATATTTCTCCTTCAGGGGGGAAAACATTGACATATTACTTCATGAGTTTGTTTTGTGTACTTGAAATAGATATTCTAGACCTCTAAGTGGTACATACTGTGATGCTATATATTTTTTAAACATTTTAGAACATATGGCTCAAAAAAGTAAACACAACAAACCTACAAAGCATGTAACAGGGCAAGATCCCTTTCTATTTGACACTAATCAGACCCCAATTTCAGTATTTTAATTAAATTCTAGTCTACTTCAGGAGAAACATCGATCCCCAAGGGGCAGAGCCAGACAACTAGCCATATTTTAACCCATCACAAGAAATAAAATACCCAACTTAAAACAGAAAAAGGAATAAACATTCATGCATAACATTGGGGAGAACTTTCCATTAGTTCCTGCCCTAGAAACAGAGTTCTTAAATCAGGCTACTTAATCAAACATTAAACAAATAGCTAGAGGCCCTGTAAATCCAAATCAGCTCCCTCAATAGTAAGGACATTAGGGGAAAACTCGGTCTGTCTTTAAGGTGGTCACCCTCTACTCTGGTTACACTCTATCTGATCACCCAACATGTTTCACTAGAAAATGTGCTAATCCCATGGATAACATCCCTACTTAGCTCCCCCGACCCGGAATGATCCCTGTAATCGACAGGTCGCCCACTTTATTTTTACTGACATCAACATACGTTCAGTCTCACTTACCAACTGTGGTTATTTATTCCAGTTGTGTAACTCTGGCTCACATCACGACAAGAGCAGCCTAAACTAGATGAGCTCTACTATGTGATAATCTTGGTGTCATTATTCTAGTTCTTAAAACATTTGTACTAAAACTGTATCTTTCTATAAACCACACTCAGGTTCTAGCTCTGTCCTCTGACATCATATCGAAAAAACATACAAAACAAAAGCATTTCAAAACCTCAAAAAGAAAGATCATATTCCTATACCCTCCATGCAAATATACCTGCTGGAATATCTAAGACACAGAACAAAATAAGTGTCAGATGTGAATATTATTTCCTTAGTTAAGAAAAACATATGAAAGAGGACACTAAAGAAAACAGATTTGCCAAAACTCTTTGTCTTAATAAGAAATTTCCTGTTTCAGTAAATGTACTGTTTAACATATAGTCTAGAAACTTGCTATAAAGTCTCACAGTATTAAGTATATGGCCCCAAACAGGGGAAGAGGTAATCCCCACTCAAGGAAAGATCTAACTCAACTAACCAGCCCTTCTGCTATGCAAACTAACCTTCCACTGGTTCTCAACTCTCTCCATCCAGCAGGTATCATTGGGAAGACTTCCTTCTTTCTGTTTCTCAATGAAAAGTGAAATACCAAAACATAGACCAACTCTGGACAGGGTAAGGCAGCACTCATTCCATCACTGGACTCAATAGGAGTGCTTCACCTCCAGTGTCCCGTGCCCTTCCTTGGCTGCTACTGCCCATGCTACCATAAATGAACATGCTCAATTCAGTTCAGTTCAGTCCCTCAGTCGTGTCCGACTCTTTGTGACCCCATGGACTGCAGCACGCCAGGCTTCCCTGTCCATCATCAAATCCAAGAGTTTACTTAAACTCATGTCCATTGAGTTGGTGATGCCATCCAACCATCTTATCCTCTGTTGTCCCCTTCTCCTTCTACCTTCAATCTTTCCCAGCATCAGGGTCTTTTCAAATGAGTCAGTTCTTCACATCAGGTGGCCGAAGGATTGGAGTTTCAGCTTCAGCATTAGTCCTTCCAATGAATATTCAGGACTGATTTCCTTTAGGATGGACTGGCTGGATCTCCTTGCAGTCCAAGGAACTCTCAAGAGTCTTCTCCAACACCACAGTTCAAAAACATCAGTTCTTCAGCACTCAGCTTTCTTTATAGTCCAACTTTCACATCCATACATGACTACTGTTAAAACCATAGCTTTGAATAGACGGACCTTTGTTGGCAAAGTAATGTCTGCTTTTTAATATGCTGTCTAGGTTGGTCATAACTTTTCTTCCAAGGAGCAAGTGTCTTAATTTCATGGCTGAAGTCACCATCTGCAGTGATTTTGGAGCCCAAGAAAATGAAGTCTGTTACTGTTTCCAGTGTTTGCCCATTTATTTGCCATGAAGTGACGGGACTGGATGCCATGATCTTAGTTTTCTGAATGTTGAGTTTTAAGCCAACTTTTTCACTCTCCTCTTTCATTTTCACCAAGAGGATATTCAGTTCTTCTTCACTTTCTGCCAAAAGGGTGGTGTCATATTCATATCTGATGTTATTGATATTTCTCCCGGCAATCTTGATTCCAGCTTGTGCTGCATCCAGCCCGGCGTTTCTCATGATGTACTCTGCATATAAGTTAAATAAGCAGGGTGACAATATACAGCCTTGACGTACTCCTTCCCCTATTTGGAACCAGTCTGTTGTTCCGTGTCCAGTTCTAACTGTTGATTCCTGACCTGCATACAGATTTCTCAGGAGGCAGGTTAGGTGGTCTGGTATTCCCATGTCTTTAAGAATCTTCCAGACTTTTTGTGGTCCACACAGTCAAAGGCTTTGGCATAGTCAATAAAGCAGAATTAGATGTTTTTCTGGAATTCTCTTGCTTTTTCGAGGATCCAACAGATGTTGGCAATTTGATCTCTAGTTCCTCTGCCTTTCTAAATTCAGCTTGAACATGTAGGATTTCACAGTTCATGTACTGTTGAAGCCTGGCTTGGAGAATTTTGAGCATTACTTTACTAGCTTGTGAGATGAGTGCAATTGTGCGGTAGTTTGAGCATTCTTCGGCATTGCCTTTCTTTGGGATTGGAATGAAAACTGACCTTTTCCAGTCCTGTGGCCACTGTTGAGTTTTCCAAATTTGCTGGCATATTGAGTGCTAATTCTTCCCTAATGGCTGCCCTTTGCCCAGAATACCCACAATTCTCACCACCTCTCTCAATCATGACTTCACAGAATCAAAACTTCTACATCCAATAACATTCCAGAACAACTGCTCCAAATGTGGCCATGACCCAGAAAGTTGCACTGAGATTCTGGTGAGGATCTCTATCCTTGAGGCTGGGTCTGATTTGGGGCACCCAAAGGGAATCTGGTTTTGTAGTTAACAGCTGCACCTTCAGAAATTCTATTTGGTAAAATTTTGGGAAACAGCCCATGTCCTAGTCTGGTGTTCAGTGTGGTTTCTACGTGGTCATCACAGACTCATGAAACCAACAGAAAAATGACAGCAGGGACAGTAACAGCATTTTTAAAAAGGAGGGCAAGTAAGGGGAGGTAGTTGATGTCTTTGGCTGAGCATGCTGTATTGCTGTGGGGGTAAGTTTTCCCCACCTTCAACTGGCCTCAGGCAGCCTGACTAACATTAACTTCCTTACTATGATAACCAATCAGCAGGGACCTCCCTGGCAGTCTAGTGGTTAAGACTCTGCACTTACACTGTGGGTTTGATCCCAGATCAGGGAACTACCAAAAAAAGACTCAGCGATACAGAATGAACAAATGCAACCCAAAGCAGGCAGATGGGGTCTGTGAACAAACCATTTGCCTTTTCTTCATTCTTCATCAGTAAACTGGGGCTTCCCTGGTGCCTCAGACAGTAAAGAGTCTGCCTGCAATGTGGGAGACTCAGGTTTGATCCCTAGTTCAGGAAGATACCCTGGAGAAGGCAATAGCTACCCACTCCAGTATTCTTGCCTGGAGAATTCCATGGACAGAGGAGCCTTGGGGGCTACAGTCCATGGGGTCACAAAGAGTGGGACACAGCTGAGCGACTAACACTTTTACATCTGTAAATTAAATAGCATCATAGCTCCATGCCTACTTCTCTAAATGCCGGGGAAGATAAGTGAAAAACACTCTATAAATCTAAAGTGATATTACCACCACACAATGTATTTTGCCTAGTTCTTCCTTCCTCTTATCCATTCAACAATGCATGCCCTCACGCACCTACTCAGCACCTCACCCACGTGTGCCAATCACTGCACTGGGTGCTGAAGGCACCAACAGAAATGAGTGAAAGTGAAAGTCACTCAGTCATGCCGAGTCTTTGTGACCCCATGGACTATATAGTCCATGGAATTCTCCAGGCCAGAATACTGGAGTGGGTAGCCTTTTTCTTCTCCAGAGGATCTTCCCAACCCAGGGATCGAACCCAGGTCTCCAGCATTGCAGGTGGATTCTTTACCAGCTGAGCCACAAGAGAAGCCCAAGAATACTGGAGTGGGTAGCGTATCTCTTCTCCAGTGGATCTTTCCGACCCATGGATCAAACCAGGGTCTCCTGCCTTGCAGGCAGACTCTTTACCAATTGAGCTATCAGGGAAGCTCAAACACAAATGAGACACGGCCACAAACCAAAGCAGCCTAACTGCAAATGAGGACAACTAAGAAAACAATTATATAGTTATAAGATAGTGTGACATGAACAGAGAGAGAGAGGGATTCCAGGTGTATCCTGATCAAGAGGGCACAAAACCTAGACCAGGTGGACAAGGTGGTAAGAGAACTCTTAAAAAAGAAGAAACACTTGAACTGAGCCACCACCAAAAGATACATGGTCAGCCTGCCCTGCAAATGGCTGATACACACCTGTGTCAATCTCGTATGTGACTTAATGATTATAATTCAGGGACTATTCCATAAACATGTCAACATGAAATGTGTGCATTAGAAAGTTTTGTACCAATGAAGTGTTATGTCTCATGCTGCAGATACTCAGGCTATTCTAAGGGATACTCTGTTGATCAAAGAAACCAGTAGAAAGCATTGAAACCATCCCACACCAGATCTGTGCCTTCTTTTACATTGAGGAGTCTTTAGCATCTTTTGCTACTGCTCAAAACTATCTTATGCTACCAAGCCCAAAGCACAAAAGGGTATTTAATATTTGACTAGCATCATGAATTTATATCTAAGGCTAATTTGGAGATATGAAAACCAATAGTGCCAGTTAATTTTCTAATTGGAACAAAATTTACTACTTCTTAAAACAAGCCATCAAACGCCATAAATCTGAGCCCACTCAGATTATGATCATTTGCAAATGTCATCTTATTCGCAGTCCAAAACATGGTGACCAAAGCCCTTCTATTTTTACTCTGCTATTGTGTTCTCTCACTTGTTTTTAAAAATTGAAGGGGAATGTTTTCAAATTTTCTTTTCTCTATAAACATTTGATTAAAAGAATAACAAGACCCCCCAAAATCTGTTAACATATACTTCCCACCTGTTTAACTCTTCCTAGGAATCATAACAAACTAATTAAAAGATACATACTACCATGATTAGTGTTCTAGTAATATTTATAATAAGGATTTTTAGAGTTAAAAATGGACCTTCCCTAGTGACTCAGCAGTAAAGAACCTGCCTGCCAATGCAGGAGACACAGGTTTGACCCCTGGGTCAGAAAGATCCCCTGGAGAAGGAAATGGCAACCCTCACCAGTATACTTGCCTGGAAAATCCCACAGACAAAAGAGCTTGGCAGGCCACAGTCCATGGGGTCACAAAGAGTCAGACATGACTTAGAGAAAACACCATCATCACCAGGGTTAAAAATAATAAAGGAACTATATTTAATTAACATTTTATGTGAAATGTTTCAATCTGTTAGTCTGTTCCTTTAGGACATTCCAATGAATATCTGCATTTGTGGGAAAAAAAAAACTAATTTTAATAATGACTTCTTTGACAGTTCTTTTCAGTAGGTTATTTTGTATATAAAATCAATTTCTATTTCAATAATTAGGAGATCATGTGGTTTTTAGTGTATTTTTCCCATAAAATATACTATTTTTTCCTATGAAGTTCTACCTTCTAACATATTTTCCTCAAGAGCTATATTTTGCCAGAGGGCTTGTCTATCTCTGTTTTTGGTCTCATCTTCAATTCTGTTTTCTTCACCCCAATAATTTTGGCATTCCCTTGATCTCTGTCATCACAACTGCAAAAGCTCTCTCCTGTAACTCTATGTAACTGCTTTGTTTTTCTCGAAGCTATGAAATCCAATAAAACAGGCAGGTGATATTAAAGATATTTACTATGCTTCATTAAGAAAAAGAAACAGCAGCTTAAAAACATACACAAGGAAGTTACTGACCAATACTTTCAATTATCTGAATACTACAATGCAACTGACAACACAGTAAACATCTAAGCTATTTTGGCAATTAAGGAAAAACATCTTTCAAGAACCATAGGTCAGCTTTCATTACTCAGGCTTGTTAAGTGATTCTATAGCTAAATACTTCAACACACATCTAGCTGATCTGATACATTTTCTCAGTTCAAATGAGGTATGTAAACAGCAAATTCATCTGTTTAGCTGCTGGTATAGAATATAATCAACACTAATCTACTCAAAGCAAGACTCACACACATGTTTGAGGTGATCTATCCTTTAAAAAAGTCTGATGTGTTGGGACTTTCCTGGTGGTCTAGTGGCTAAGACTGCAATCTCCCAGCACTGGGGGCACTGGGTTCAATACCTGGTCAGGAAAGTAGGTCCCAGATGCCATAACTAAGAGACAAAATGCGCAACTCAAGACCCCTCATGCTGCAACTAAGACCTGATGCAACAAAAAAAAAAAAAAAAAGATGTTTTGAGGAAGCAGTAGCTATTTCACTTTAAGGTAATCACTTGAAGGTATTACTCAACCTGGATACTATACTTGCTTGACTTTATTTTTCCTTTTTTTCTTGCTCAATTACAGTGTTTTTAAATTCACACACTAATATTTATAAACTAGTAATAGGTTGGTATTTTAACCTGAAAAAAAAAAAAGTAAGCCAACAATGAACACTGTGGGTTTCCCATTTCCATTAAAGTGCCAAATACTAATTTCAGAGAAACCTCTCTCTCTCTCTCTCTCTCTCTCTCTCTCTCTCTCTCTCTCTCTCTCTCTCTCTCTCTCTCTCTCTCTCTCTCTCACACACACACACACACACACACACACACTAATGTTGTGAAAACACTATCATTAGAATACATGCTCTGGTTGTTCATCCAAGAATGGTAATGAGTTGTGAGGATCTACCTTCTTTAGTCAAGTCCTCCTTTGTAAGAACGGCACCCATTTATTTAACAGCTAACCAACATTTGGAGTGCTGTCTATGTTTATTCAAGAGGTTTTTCCCTTTGCAAATCTAACCGGCCCATACAAGAACAAAATCCATAATCAGGTTCTTGTTGACTCCATGCTCTACTCAACATAGATAGGCAGTGCAAACAACTGAAGTATTGTTACTGGACAAGATGATCAACAACATAGTTAACTGAAAAAGAACAGTGGGGCTCTACGTCGTGCCAAGCGTAGTCATTTGAAGTAGTCACTTTCAAAAACCCAAGAAAGAACACAGATTCCCCAGTATCGTCAAGTAAGGATTATCTGAGCAAACAGTACTTTCAACTTCTATTGACATAATTAACGAAGGAGAGATTTATTCTTTTGGTAACATTTTGTTTTCTCTAGCGTATATATTATTTAGATACAATCAAACAAGAAATATTTTAAAACCAAAACTAGATTCTTAATACAGAAAGTAAAGAAAGGTACACTTCAAGTTTACGTAGAGAAAGCCACCCAGGGCACTTTTTGAAAACCCACCAAGTGCCAGCCAGGTCTGTTGGACAGATTTCTGTTGCAAAGAAAGAAAAACACCGCTCAGTTCTTGCTCTCAAGGAGAGTGTCTTTCAGCTGAGCTTCCTGATTCTCCACTGTTTGCCACAGAAACACACTATTCAAAAACTTGACTAAAACATCTCCCCTTGTGAATTCTTCCTGGGTTTGCCTGCCTCAGTGACTCCATGGCACAAAAATCAGTATTTATCACCTTCATTCATTCATTCATCAAGCAGTGATTAGGTGACGTGCTGTGCGGTGCTTATTTACTCAGTCGTATCCGACTCTTTGTGACCCCATGGGCTGGAGCCCACCAGGTTCCTCTGTCCCTGGGAATTCTCCAGGCAAGAATACTGGAGTGGACTGCCATGCCCTCCTCCAGAGGGTCTTACCAACCCAGGGATAGAACCCAGGTCTCCCAAACTACAGGCGGATTCTTTACCATCTGAGCCACCAGGGAAGCCCAAGAATACTGGAGGGGATAGCCTAAAGCTTCTCTAGGGGATCTTCCAACCCAGGAACTGAACCAGGGTCTCCTGCACTACAGGCAGATTCTTTACCAGCTGAGCTACCAGGGAAGCCCAGTGATTATGTACCTGCCCACTAAATGCCCGGCATGATGCTCAGTGCAAAGACCCAAAAAATGAAGAGGACAAAACCTATCCTTGGGAAGATCACAGTTCAACTCTTTACAGATTATCTCATATGCATCAGAGCTCCCTTGCAAATACCAACTTATGCTTCTTTGCATTACCAGCCCCTGGCATACTGTAGGGGCTAAATATGTTAATTCAGTCCCTGATGAAAAGATCTTTTAGACAGATGATCAGAATACCACGTTTTGACCACAATACGTCACCAAGACACTCCAAGCCTCACTTTCTTCGTCAAACAATGAGGTGGCTATCCTTGCCTGATGTGACTCCAGGAGTCTACTGTTATATGAGTGAATATTCTGATTTCAAGGGAGAGGAATAAACATACTTAACAACCTCAGGATGTGCTTTAAACAATTTTAAGCCCATCTAAGCTATGATTAGTTCAACGACCAGGCCTATGCTGAAATCACATCTTGAAACATTATTGTAACCATTATTGTGGAATTTACTTTCTGATTTTGATATATTGAGTTCTTTTCTTGTCTCTCCTTACCCATAAAGGTATAATTTGGGTCTGCTGTATTCTTTCAAAGGAAGAATTGGCAAGGTGGTTGCTGTTACTTAGGATAAGTGTATAATCTCTTTGACTTTCTCTTGTTGGGAAAACTGCCCAGTGAATATCAATTTTTTTTTTGGAGCTACAAATATGGTTTTAATAGATTCGCAGATTTCAAATTATTAGAATTCAGAGCACATCTCTCCCAGGGTGAACAGATAATTCACAACAATCCATGTAGATGCAAAGGAGATGACGAGAGATCAATCTGGATGTGAATAAGCTGACACACTGGTTTACTGCTCCTTCTATCTCTACAGCCCACCCCCTGCCCCCTGACACACACACTTTTCATATGAACAAAAATGCCTCTGTGCCTGGGAGTTCAAATTAGTCATAACATCCACTTTAGGGACTGAGGAAGACTTACTGTAAATCAGCCACTCAGAAACCACATTTGACATATTTTGGTTATAATGTAACTATAAGTTGCATAATATTGTACCTATTGATTGGAGCTTGGGATCATAACGGAAAGCAATTGCCATACATTGAAAGCGACCAACCACAAGATAGAAAAGTGTTCCTGAAGAGCCCACAAAGGGAAATCATTTTCCTTAGAATCTAAAACTTCTTATCCTCTAGATGGTATATTCTATCACACCCTTCAGGCTATATTGTGCCCTCAAGGTGCTAAGGTAACATAACCTAAAATCACCCAACTCTTCAACTTCCTCAGACCAAGACAAAGTCCTAGAAGAGTACAGTGAACTCTTTCTTGATTGAAACAGTCCTGTCTATCCTGAAATGCCACAAAAGACTTATCAGAATAACATCTCACTGGATAACAAAACTCCCAACTGGTGGACAATGTCCTAACAGCTCTGTATTACATTCACATTAGAATCTGCCTCTCTGGTTTTCCTGTCCCTGTCCATTACCTTTAAAAAAATATAGTAATTTATTGAGAGAATGACTATATGTCAGTTCCTGTTCAATGCATTTCATTTGCAAGGTGCTCTTCCATCTACTTTGTCCATATGGAAAACATGTTCTTCTCTACCATCCTTCAAGTATCATTCTTAGAGGCAGTAAACATAAAACAGGAATATCCAGGAAGGAATGAAATTGGATATTACAGAGAAATGATCAAAATCAGTCCACCTACTTATGAGATGAGAAGGGTGTTCCAAGATTTGAACTGCAGCTTAGAGTGGATTGTAGGAAACTTTGATTCTTTTTTCATCTCTTCTGCATGATCCCTGACAATAGGTTAGCCTTATCATTTGTGGACCATGACTCCAATAAAAACCCATAACTACAATAAAAAGAACATATATAATAATTGTGTGACTCGGCGACTCATCTTAGCTGGTTTTGGAAACAGATTCTTCTAAGTACTGAAGACATGCATAAGGTTTAGATTTCACTGGGACCTACTTTTTTGTTTTACCTTACACTCTTCCCTAAATCTTCACTAATCTATCAGATGTCACGGTTTAATAGAAGTATTAACTACACCTAGTGAGGTTACTGGGTCCATCTGGAAAAATATGGTGAGGATTTGAGTCTACGTTTGAAGGCCTGAAAGAGCCATATCACCCTGAGGCTGAATTCTGCTTAGTAACTGTTTTTCAGAAGACTAGGAAGAGTAGCTAAACAGTTAACAACTTTCCCTCATTCGCAAATCCAGGAGATGGGATATAATTGAAATAAGGCCTATAAATGTTTGTGCTTCCATGTGGATAAAGCGCCCATGTGCCCTTGAAAGGGCAAGTGTTAGTCACTTCAGTCATGTCCGACTCTTTGTGACCCCATGGAGTGTAGCTCGCCAGGCTCCTCTGTCCATGGGATTTTTTCAGGCAAGGATACTGGAATGGGTAGCCATTTCCTTCTCCAGGGGGATCTTTCCGATCCAGGGATCAAACCTGGGTCTCCTGCGTTGCAGGCAGACCCTTCACCATCTGGGGAAATGCATTACCTATTCCAGATCACTCGGGTTCTAACAGGGGATGTTTCAAGTTGTATGCCGAAATTATTGAGGAATATGTCAATGGTTCTTTCTAACACAAAAGTGAGGATAAGAGCACCTGAACTCACCTGAGAAGCACATTATAACAAATGATGGATTCAGCAGAGACAGTACTCCAGAGGCTCTAGGTTTTTAGAGCTATCCTGGAAACAGTGTATCAGTGCCTAGAGCAGGCTCCTCCTCTGGCTAGCCAAAATCCTTCCCTCATCCCCTCCTGTTCCAGCCACACCAACCTCCCCCATTCAGAGCTCATCAGCATCTCTCCCTGAGTGTGCGCCCGGCCACCCTCAGCCTCACATTCCCAGACAACCTGGAAAAAGATGGAAAGGCACAAGTCAGAAGTGTGCAGGATTAATGCTCCCATGGCCACACTGCTCAACCAAGGATGAGCGCCAAGGGGTAAAGGTTTCTCCCTTTTATTTTGGGGGAAGACATCTTCATGAGGCATCTCTGAGAGCCCCAGTGAGAATGAGCACCATTAACAGCAGCACCACAGCAATTCATCTTTGTATTGGTTTTCCCTGACCCTTCATTTCTACTCTGGGATCTACCCAAACTGAGTACCTGCATACAAGGCACTCTCTTTAGCATCTGTTTGCAGGAGGACCTAGGTTAAGTTGGGAAGATTGCCTGGAGAAGGATATGGCAACCCACTCCAGTATTCTTGCCTGGGAAATCCCATGGACAGAAGAGCCTGGTGGGCTACAATCCGTGGGGTTGCAAGAGTTAGACAGGACTTAGTGACTAAACCACCGCTAGGTTAAGTCAGCTTCCAAAAGATCCTAAGCTCACTTAGTATCTGACTGTATCAACACAAGGGAAGAGATAAATATGAGACATAATTCACGGTAAAAGGAAAAAAAATGATAAAGGGAGAGAATATGGAAACGCACAGGAAGGCTAGATCTTTCCACTCAGTACAATGGACAGCCCATGGTAAACTATACTCAGAAAAAGTTTGAGGGGTATAATTTGCAGCCCTTTACTTTTTCCACCAGGGCTTCTACTCAAAAGAGGGCCAGACTATACCCAGAGCTTTTCATACCCTCTGGTCATATCCATCACTCTTAGCTAGAAAAAGGACATGTAGCTTCACACTGCCTTCTCAGCTCTCTGAAACCTGCTTCCTATCAGATCTGAGAAGCAAGCTTGAGTAAGCAAGCGAAGAAGAACAGTCAGCCCACTGTTATTAGTCACTTCTTTAACCCAGAAGGTGTCATGTCCCACCATGTGCCTGACTCCGATCAGTGTATCCCCTGATTTCAATACTGGTTTCACAAGCACTGTCCTGAAAGACATCCAGGAAACAGACCCACACTCCATCAGACATATCTGCATAGTTCAACAGTAACTGAAAATCCAAGTTGCATAATCCAGAAAAGAGCCAAGTGTCACAGAGAAAATGCATCCTTTCACGTAGTGTGAGGTTGTCTTACACCACAGTTTCTCTCATTAAGCAAACTCTGAACAAAGCATTCATAGGTGATGGGTCTGAAATCTTTTAGTGGTTACTGATTCACAAAACCGCAGAAAATAATACATATTCTGCTAACAGTCAGAGGATGCTGTCATGGCATCATAATCACTGTTGAAACTGGAAGATGTGTGGCATTCCTATGAAGATGACACAAAAATCTTGAAAACAATATATCCAAATATCCTTTTTGTCAATTTGGAAATGTCTAACATTGACAAAGACCGACAGAGAAAGAAAAAAGTCCTAACTATTTAGGGCAAAATGAAATCACAATTTTAAGACTTTATGATACACATTCCTAATTGCCTTGTGAATGACCCTAAAAGGACTGTGCTCTAAACCCATTCTCTCGGTAAGGTGAAGTAGGAACAAGTCATCAGCCTCTATTCATAAAAGTCAGTCAAGAAGGAATAACCTGTGATTTTTCTTTTCAATAGCTTCTTAGATAAATTATAGGATACCACTATCAAATTCTGTTAAAGAACAAAAGAATGTCATGGAATAGGTAAGCACTCTGAGAGCAAGATCAATCAAATGGACAGCTTTGATTTAATTTCACATAAGCAAAGTTTTCATTTGGGGACATAGAAAAAACAACTTCACAGCGTCCTGGTTGTGGCGGGGATGGGCACTAAGAAAGCAGGCAGAGTAAAAAAAGGCAAAAAACTTCAAGCAAATGTTCTGAATCAAATACTAAATAATGACACTAGCAATTTTCTTTTGCTCTAGGATTCTGTTTAGCTTTTTTTTGAAACATTTCCGTTTTCCACTCTCTGGCTGACAAGAACACTTTCCATTTCATACAAAAGATAACGAATGTTCCTTGCATGTGTTAGACATGGATTTATATGACTGATGGTTATAAACAAAATTCCTTTGCACATCAAAGAAAAAAAAAACTTTGTTTATTCAAGAAATTCCTAATGGTTTCATTTATAAGTAAAACTTTCTCTTTATTTGAGATCCAGTGGCACAGCAGAGTATAGCTGGAAGACAGCAGGTAGCTCTCATAATGAACTTTGCACAGTTTTGAGAAAATAATATCTGAAGGCAGTTCCTTCTTCTGAGGTCAGTAGATTAGTGGTTCAAAAAGAATAAACTATCCAGGGAACATCCTGAAATTTGAAGGAAAAAAAAAAAAAAACCCACACAACTGGAGGGAGGAAGGAGGAACATTCTCACTAATTAAAATTTCCAGTTCTTATGGTCCTCTACATACACAAACCCCAGTCAAGCAAAGCCTGCAGGATCAGGCCTGTACTAAGAAAAAGTATACCATCATCACATTAATTGCGTTATTACTTCATAATGCTAACCAGCCAGGTTTACACAGAAGAGATTAAATAACAAGATAATCTTACAAACAATGCTCATTTCATCAGTGTACCAAATCAGTTTGATTTATATCTCTGACTGTTCTTCTAATTAATTTATGCACCCACATGCTTTAATTTACACAGACAGACAACTACACTGGGGTAGGGATAGCTACTTTTTTAACGCCTTGAACTTTGATACGGGTTCACGTTCAGACTTCCCAGTGTTGCTGTTTTAGTTCCCCTACACTTCAAAAATGAAGTAACTGTTAAAATACCTTGCATCAAAGTTGAAGCATGCAGAAAGAAAATATTTGATCAAACTCAATACCTATCTCCCCTG
Source organism: Okapia johnstoni (assembly GCA_024291935.2). Classification (NCBI taxonomy): domain Eukaryota; kingdom Metazoa; phylum Chordata; class Mammalia; order Artiodactyla; family Giraffidae; genus Okapia; species Okapia johnstoni. The sequence goes on from CM044314.1 coordinate 76,913,281, forward strand.
CCAACTTTTATATGCTGAGTTTTAGTGGGTATAGTTTCATTCAATCTTATAACCAGATCCACTCACCCCTAAGTTGCGAACTTACCTCTTCTTAAAATATTCCCTTCAAAGCCTTTTCTGGATATATAAGTTCACCTCACTACAGCATCAATCCTAAACTCCTTTTTGTTGTAACACAGTTTCTAGTGACTGAGAGTGGGGGAAAAGGCTGCTAATTTTTAAAAAAACATATCATTTCTACTAATATCAGGGGCTTGGATAAATAATGTACTCTCGAGCATGCCATATTACCACTACAAGTGTCACAGAACTAAAACAATCCACAGAGGGAAGAAAATTCAACTCATTCCAATTCTTTAACCAGGAAGATAAACAAACAACATTTCTGAATCTAGACTCGTTTACAATAAGCTATCAGTGGCATGATGGTAATGCCAGCACTCCATGAAAACCCTTGAAAAACAACAACCTAAAGGAATATCCTGGTGTCAGGATTAGTCCAGTTGAGTCATTTTACAATTTCCACGGGTGGTCTCAGTGCAGGGATGAATCAGGCAAGCAGAGAGATTTTTACTTGTCTCTGATATAAAACTTTTATTTATATATATTTGATCAATGTTTATTTGTAGGACCTTAATACAATAACAGATGCCAGCTACATTTTATCTGTTCTTGATTATAAACTCCTAGAGGGCAGAGATTCTGTCTATTCAGCTCACTTTTTATAGGACGCAAACACAGTATCATACTCAAAAAGGCACTTAAAGATGGTTTTTATAACAACAGTGATTTCAAGGGGACTTGGTCTTCTTCTACACTCCATGAAACTCCACTGGCACATACTGAACATTTAAGAGTAACAACTTTATATTCTTGAGCAATTCCATTCTTCAGATGTCGACCATGGCACTTTTCTTTTGAAACAGGGATTACTTAGATGGGACAATTTCCACTTCTTAATGTTCAAGGGTTAGCTTTTGTCCAATATCTAAATTCTATACTGACAATGCAAGCTTTAAAAAAAAAAAGGCCAGACCCAAACATTCCCCTTCTTAGCATCAAGTTTGCACCTGCATCAGGCAGAAGGACCAGGTCTTTTTGTGGGGTAACATGCTAAGACCACTACTGTGGTACCTAAAACTGTGGCCTCTTTGCATTCTTTCTGTCCATTCAAATCATACTGAACAAGAGACACACAGAGTTAAATAATTTTCTACAATAAACTTAGAACACAGTCATATAATGCTTATAAATGCTAAAGGAATAAAAAGCCAGTAGACAGTATTTTAAAGGTTCTCACACATCAGAAATGGAGAATTTTCACTAACTAGGTAATTTGGGGCAAGCCTTTTAAAATTTCTGGGCCTTGGTTTTCAAATCTGTAAAATGGAGATCTTACATTATATAACTTCAGATTGTTTCCAGGTTTAAATTTTGAAATCACATGAGTCCTAAAGAATCTCACACAAAGTGAGATTCCATTATCCACCCAAACAAAAGGCTTTTCTTCTTTCTTTTGTGAGTGAAGGGAGACTACATGTTCTCAAATGTAAATTATTTACTATACCTAGCTCCAACAAAATATCCAAACAGAACATCACCAGCTATTTTTGTAAACAAAATATGTGGATATGTATGCAATGATATACACGTTGTATATATATACCAAATGCATATACATGCACACACTCCCAAACACATAATTCTCTCTATCGTAGCCAAGAATTAAAATACTTTTCAGTTTTCTCATTTTTTCTCTCCCTCTCTATTGAAGCCAAGAATTAAAATAGTTCCCAGTTTTCTCATTTTTTCTTTCTCCCTGCATGAAGCATCTATGAAGCTACTATAACATGGGAACTCACATAAAGTAAAACTATAAGCATCTTATTCAACATTTCTTATATTAATACTGACAGTTCCCAACACGATCAGCTTAAGTTAAAGCTGGTCCTCTGCAATCTCAACAGCATCCTCTCATAGAAACAGTGGTGTTGAGAAAGGATGCAGAATGCAGTCCTCAGGCCATTCACCCAACATCTACTTCATCTATAATGTACCTGAAATACGCAATTCAAGACATAGAATTTACAAATTTAATACTACTTAAGCAGAAAGTGATAGTAACAACAGCAGAAAAAGGATAAAGAAGGTCCTATAGATGTAGGGACAACCAGTTCATACACCATCAAAATAAAACGTGGGAGGTAACTTAAGTTCATGAAACTACTTATTTTTATCTGTATTTACTAAAACACTTTCAGAAGAAAACTTTGAGCAACTACTGAGTATACTATCACTTTCTTTTTTATTTAATTTTTATTTTATAATGGAGTATAATTGATTTCTATATAGTTTCAGGTGTACAGCAAAGTGATTAAATTATACACACACATGTATTTATTCTTTTTCAGATTCCTTCCCAATATAGGTCATTAAAGAACACTGAGAAGAGTTCCCTGTGCTATACAGTAGGTCCTTGATAGTTATCTGTTTTATATATAGTAGTGTGCATATGTTAATCCCAAACTCTTAACTTATCCGCCACCACCCCCCGCAACATTTCCCCTTTGATAACCATTAAGCTTGTTCACTATACTATCATTTTCTTATTAGAGAAACAAATAAATGCCCTATGAATGCATTTAGTGATAATTTAGTGATTTATTGCAGGTAAAGAAAGAAAAACAGGTGTATTATTCAAAATGTCCTAGGTTCTCTTGGATCCCTATTCTTGGAGGAATAATTGTTAAAGCATTTAAAGGCAAATAATCTTTAAATGATAGATATGTGAAATTTTCAGGAAAAAATTTCTTAATTTTTATCTGCTTAGCCAATAGATGTTAGTAGATACATTTACATAATAGCAATAACCCATTCACATCACTATTTCACAGTGCCCCAACACACATACATCAACTCCTTCAATCCTTCCAACAACACCAAGAAGATAGAAGAACACAAGTCTTCCTACTCTATTCCATCAATTAAAATTAAATCCAAAGATCAATACACACAAGAAGGATTATCCTAACTACTGGTTGCTCTATAAGACATCAGGAAACTTGAGTGTTTTGATCTGAACATCTTCTTTCTATCTCAAGTAAGAAGGAAGATGGTGACTCAAAACCACAGATTTCTGGCTTTCATCAAAACAATTCCATTCAAGCATCCAGGTAAAGGGATAATTTAGTGAGTAGTCTGCATTCCTTAAAAAAAAAAACAAAAAACTAATCAAGTTTCCTTGAGGAAAAAAATCCACCAATGGTCATATACAAGTTTATATTAAAATACAAGCTAAATTTTCTAAGTTTACAACTGAAATAATTACAGATATTAATCTTTTAACTAGTTGCAGCAACATTTATAACACTACAAATGAAAATAGAACTGCAGTTTGTTTCTCTGGAGGATGGAGAATGAGAACAGGTTCTAAGGAGAACTGAATATCTAAGGATAAAAAAAAAAGTGAGAAAATGGAAAAGGAAAAGATAAAGGAGACATACAATGGGGGAGAGAGAAAGGCAGTGAGGCAGCTAGGGGATGGACAGGGCAAAGTGAGATAAGTCATTCCTAGCAAAATGGCTCTTGTTGAAACCTTGCCAGAGCTCTGGACCGTTGCCTCTGTCTGCAAGAGGGATGACTTCTTTGATGCTTTTTTAAAAATGCTTCCTGTATCTAAACAGCCTCATTTTATTTTTTCAGATTCCTGCATTTATTTTTAAATAAAAGTTCAAATTGGAAGACTCTGCTCATGTGTAAAAGGAATGACTTTTATTTTAGAAATGTAGTTTGGAACCTACACATCATTGCTCAGCTTAGAGCTCAAAACCTCAGAGATGTCCCAACATTCCAACCTGACAGTCTTGCCTTTGTAAAGAAGTGAAAACTGCCTCTTTCCACTGTGCCTGAAAATTATATTTGAAATCAGTCTTCACTGATTGTGCAAAGTCTTAAAAATACGCGCATCTTCTTGAGGAGTTATGTATCACCAAAGAGAGCTAATTGTGTTCTCAAGAAAACAACGTAGATGTGCCCAAAGTGAAGGAAGCTCTTGAAAGGACATCCAAAGTTGGTCATCAGAAATCGTCCTCCAGCCTGGAGTAGGTATGCAGAGCAAAGGCACCCAATACTGTAGTCAAAGCCAGAATCCGTGAAAGGGTTAGCTATGAATCAATTCAGCCTGACTGAGTAGATGAAGAACTCCACTGACCCACCCACTGCGACCTGAAGGCTTGCTTCTTTCTACCGACCCACCCATCCCTCTTCTCTGTGCTCTTAAACCCACTGCTCCTGACTATAGGCCTCAATACCATAAGCATCCTTTTATGTAAAAATTCATTAAATACTGTACCACTCTCAATATATTGATCCTACAAACTGTAACTCCATGAAGTGGTTCAACACGATGTCATCACCACAGAGCAACTTGTTTCATTTGCAGTATCTGTTTCACTTCTACTCATGAGCTAATATAATTCAATTTTTTTTAACTGCACACAGGCTGCTAGACACATGTGCATGGCAAATGGAATCTGAACTTAGCTTAACAGCCTCATTTATTCCTGAAGGTTTAAATTATTTCATCACAATTAATGACACCCCCTCAGCTTCCTGTGCAGCGCTGCCAGATGTTCAGAGACCACAAAGCCACTCTCTTCTTTGACGGCTGGTGACAAGTCGTCCTCTGAAGGACGTTCCCTAGGCACGCGGACTGGATGACACCTCCATTGCTTTGCACCTCTCTGCCTCCCAGAGTAACCATGTAGAGGAAAAAGCAGGAAGGCATGAGCAACCAGCAAATGCATTAGTGAGAGCAAATTATGTGAAGTGATCTAAACTCGAAGGAACTTGGCTCCTGCCACAGGAGTTCCTAACCTTGTTGTTCTATGAAAGCACTCTTCACCTCCACCTTCTCAGCCACTGGCATCCACTGAGTGCCTGGCCTGGCGTCAGTCCTCGGGGAACACTGAAGGACATGAAAAATACAAGCTTTTCCACAGGGATCCTTTTCGGCCGTGGTAATTTTGTTTTGGGGGGTGTTGTTTAAACTTACTACCCTTTTCATGACCGTCGCCTCATTTTTTAAGAGAACAGTGTCTTCAACTACAATTATCTTCTTACCCTGTTCAATAGGCACTTCCCATAGAAACATGCAACATTTTGGCAACTTGGGGTAAACAGCTGTGTCCTTCTTTCTTTGTAAAGCTTTACTGAAGTGCAATATAATTGAGAGGCCAAAAGTTACAAACATTTCATGTATACACCTTGATGGGTTTCGTTTACCTCTTTTTCTCAGGCTTAAGTAGGATTTCTTCTTTTCAGGAGCTGTTGGCTTTTTGGTTTTGTTCTTGTTAGGTTTTGTTTGTCCTTGCTTTGTAACTTTTTAAAAAGAACAGAATGAAAAAGAGACTTCACATTTTTCCTATTTTGAGTCTCACATGGGCAAAGCCATTTACTTAAGAGTAAAAACAATTTTTTTCTTCTGAAATTCATAAACAGTAATTTTCTCATATTTATCATTTGTTTCACAGAAAAAATAAATTCGCATAATGACAGGTAGCTAAGAGGGCAGCAGAAATAGTAAACACGAGCACTGTTACAATAAGAATCCAATACTATGGCTCTAATTTGGAAAACACTTTCCATCAACTAGGGAACATGTGGCAGACATTTTATGGATTATTTTTTAAATGCTAAAAAAAAAATAAAGACGCTGATCTTATTCAGGGAATAAGGGGCCTTTTCGTTTGCCAAAAAGTGTAATAGGAAAACTGAAAGGCCACCTGGGTCAGCCCACCCTATAGTATGAACATAAGCTATAAGAGCATTTTGGAAAATATTTTTAAACTGAGATGAGAAAAAAATCAATATCAATACAGATTCCGAGCAGATGCAAGAGGCTTCTGTGCATGTTAGTGATTATGTGTGTGGCCTACACAGGCTAATTTCAAATGCCTCCAAAACTCACTGTACATTCTCTTTTATAAACTATTTGGGATTAAAACTAGGACCTTATCCATATCAACTTTGACAATGGACACAAATATAGGGTAGGCTAATCAAGCCAAACAAGTTGAATTTTCCCCTTCATGGATGGCTTTTTAGATCTTAAATGACTACTGAATTTTACCAGACATGCTACACTTAGTGTTTTGACAGTTGTTTATTAAAACTACTTTCCTAGGAAGTCCACAGAAACCACCAGTCTAGCTTTTATCAGAATTGAGACCATCAGAGAGAAGTCGCGATGATGGTATACTTGCAGCAAGCAGACAACAATAGGAAACTCTAAGCACTCCCAGAGTTGCATCAAATTTTCCATGGACCAAAACTAAAATGAAATCGTTCAATTACTGAGAGGTAGATAAGTAAAATAAACAACTAATTTCATACAGCGAAGTTGAGAGAAAGTCATATGGACCTCATTCTGTTGTCTCCAAACACATTTTATCGGAGGGGAAAAAAGGAGCTGAATCAACTTTAAACTCTCATGTAGGGATGTATTGCTTGTGTGTCCCTGGCAGATGTGGAAAGGAGATGAAATGGGCAGGGGAGAATCAAATATCCCATCGCTGCAGGTTTGCTAAGGGAAAGAACACTGCAAAGATCTCACATCTGGCAATCATTTGTCAATAGCTGGAAAGAGAGCGGCAGGAAACTTTCTGGCTCTTGGAGAAGATGAAAAGACAAAAACCATGTGTCTCACACACACACACACACATACACACACTCCCTCTCTCTGCAATGGTACAATGACTACTACACTTATTCTCCACCCCTCCCTTTCCCTCTAAATTTAATGATCTTCAGATATACTCGACTCCATGGTCAAAAACATGCAGTCACTTGACTTGTTAAAGCTGCAGTGTATGTACATTTTTCAAATAAACCCCAGGGCTGATGTTAGAAAATCAAAATCAGTCAAGCATAGACCGCCTGGTACTTTGGGCAGGAATCCTTGTGGTTTAGTCAATAAACAGAATCTGAATGAAAGACACCACAGTAACTAGACAGTAACGTTTTGAACAGTTCTTAACCTGAACGGGGGCTGGGGCATGTGGTTGTGCTTAGTGACCATGGACATGGCTCCCTGTCCCCTTAGCTGGCTCCCTTACCCTGTGACAGGACTGTGCTTAGCACAAGATCATCTGCTATTCCTGACACACACTCAATAAGAAAAGGTGAACTTATATTTGAGAGATGCTGGGAGTGAATTTGGGGAGGGAACAACTTGGTGGTGGTGGTTTTAAATCGATTTCATAGGGTAAGAAAGGGAAAATCTCAGTTTCCGGGACTTCATATGGATGATAACAATATATAAGATTTGCTAGCTTCATTACGAGTTCACAAAAATGACCAGCTTCGCCCCGTTAGGCTTCCCATATAATAAAAAGTTTTCAAGACAACTCGCGCAAAATTAATTAACTTTTCCCAAATCCTAGGAATGTAAACCTGTTTCTAGTGATCGATAGACTTCAATGGGCAGCTCAGCTTTGCCCTTATGCTGCATTTAACCAGCCGAGCGCATCCTGTGATGCTGTAAGTGAATGCTGCAGGTTGTTTAATAACCTGGCAAATTCACAGTAGCTTGTCAAATTATTACAGGAACAGTGTCATCACTAAACAAGCCTGATCATGGTTAATTACAATGCAGACTAGAGAGCAGCCACAATTGTTCATTAATTACAGGAAGCACCTCATTTAAATTTTATGGAAATTTACACTTGCACCCCGGTATGTCTGGAAAAAAAAAGTGATCCTTCACGCATTCATAGAAGAAAGAAGTCTGTGGTTTATGAAACATCATAGTAAATTGTGTCTAATCGGGTACTGAAATATTGGTTTATTATTTACTCTAATTTTCTAAGCACTTCAGTGGTGAAAAATACCAAGTCAAACCCCACATCTTAAATTTCCAACCAAGAAAGGAATTGTGCTAGGCTAAACGTAACAACACACGATGAGGTACAGTCAGACTAAAATAGTCACTTTTTTTCTGATTAAAAATCAAATATTTAACAGCAACCAAGGGAGGTCTAAGGGCTTCCCCAGCGACTCAGACAGTAAAGAATATGCCTGCAATGCAAGAGACCAGGGTTTGATTCCTGAGTCAGGAAGATCCCCTGGAGAAGGGAATGGCAACCCACTCCAGTATTCTTGCCTGGAGAATCCCATGGACAGAGGAGCCTGGTGGACTACAGTCCATGGGGTCACAAAGAGCTGGACGTGACTGAGCAAGTAACACTAAGCGAGGTCTAAACTAGAATGACCATTTCCCATAAAATAATTATATAAAGGGACAATTTGGGGGCCTGTACATCGGTTAACCTCCAGAGCTAAAGAAAGTACACAGTTTCATATCCACTTCAAAAGCCACTGAAGAAAATCAAGAAAGTTAAGACAGTGAATCTAAAGCCTGGATTGTCCAGCTACTTCTCTAAATCAAGTATATTAACACAAAAAAAAACCCGGCAGATAGCCTTGCAAAAGTCAAGTCAGGCAAAGATTTCAACAATGACAGTCATTCAAAACCAACAGCATATTCATGAAAGAGTGTCAGGGATCCTGGGATTGTTAAATAATAAAGCTGCTAAGACATCTGAAATTTGGGGACCAAAGGAAAGGGTTAAAAGAAAACAGGTAAGAGGAGGAAGGGGCTCCATGAGTCCTGAGATCTCACGTCAGCGAAAACACACAAGTAAACCAGCTATGGGTGCCGTAGGTATAAAGGAAAATCCTTCACAAAAAAGGATATAAACAAGCCAGAGCTCCTGAATCGGCGTGTACAAGAGGTTATTCTCAGACTCAAGAGGCCAAACAGCAAATCCTCTCGTGGTTATAATGCCTGGCCCCGCGGGAAAGCCTGAGATCCAAGCAGGAAAAGTAAACGACCCTGGCCAGTCCTACGGTGAGTTCCCTGGAGTGCAGAGTTGGACTAAAAAATAAGAAATGGCTCACTCGATAGGAAAAAAAAAAAAAAAAACAGAATACACATGCCACGGCACGAATGAAAGGACTCTAAGCTAAAAGCTACTCCTGGAATTGTTAGCTGGTGAGGAATATATTAAGTCTCAAGTTTATTATGACAAACATAACATGAATATGCACCAGATATCATCAGAATGTATGGAAGCCGCATTTAGAAATGAACAGGAAAAGAGAGAAATAAATGATTCAAGTGGGTCCCAGTTAATTCACCAGTGCACCGTAGTTGACTATCTTTTTACAGATTCAACTTTTCCATACTATCCGCCAAAATGCTGTTGCAAGATGAGGCATCTAACAAAATGAGCACTTTCTTTTCTTTACCCAGTAACTTGGTCTTCTCCTTGCAAGGCCCACACAGCACTGTCAACTCCACAATATGTTTAGCTACCTACTACCACGGTTTCACTTCAACGTGTAAATATACATTTTCTCCCTTGGTATGTCAAAGCAATATGTTCCACTGGTCTCTTTCAGGTTTATTTCACACACCCACATCTGCAAAACCCATCGCTCTCTGCGCCATAACTCAAGGTTCAAAAACTGATTATCCACCACCCACCCATGACAGACCATTCCAGGTGATGTGTCTGAAGAACATCTCTTGTCCCCCACCCCGAAGGGGTCAAGGGTCAGACTACTCTTCACAAAAAGTCTTCCATCACTCGGCACATGTGTCACAACCAAGCTGTGAGCTTTCCAAAACTGGGAAATGTATGATCACGTCTCATACTTGCCACACCTGCTTTTCTGTTGGGTCACAGCCATACGCCACCCAGACAGTACCAGCATAGGGTACTGCAGAGCTCAGGTGGTCGTTCTGAGGCCAAGAGTAGGCGTGCAGAAGATGGTGTCCCCTTCAGAGCATCATAAAAAATGAAACATCCTACGACCACCAGTTCCACCATCACACCCACTATGAAGAAGTCAATTTTTAGAACTATTCTCTTTTCTCATGCCGAGTGTCTAAATCAGTAAAAAAAAAAAAAAAAAAAAGTTTTAACACTGAGCTCACTATGCTTATCCCCTAAGTCTTAAAATTTAGAAAATGATGCCAAACAGAGGCCCTAAAAAATAGTATGGGTGTGCTCATGCTAGGGAGGTGCCATCCACATGGAAACTTGAGCCTGAATTTTTGCATCATTGATACACACATTCCTTAACTATTAACAGGTACCCAGCAGCGGAGGTAGGCCTTGGGCCAAGATGTCATATTTATATTTTTAATCTGCAACATACCACTCTGCTTCTAATTTCCCAAGACCATGCAACGAATTCCAAGTCAATACTTTGATGAAAAATGTTCTTTGTTAATAAACTTAATATTACACCAGAGGACCTATCTCCCAAACCATGAAGAAGAAAGATAATATTATTAACTCCTATTTTTCTAATACAGTGCCCAGCTGAACAGCTTCCATTCTCCTGAGCTGGGAGACCACAGTGCAGGAAGCATGACTGGTTTGCCCATGTGTCTCCAGAGCCTAGCATCCTCTCAGCACATAATAACAATGATTTGAAAAGATGAGAGCTAAGATTTCCAGAGTGCCTGTTACATCCTGGACCTGTGCTAAATGCTAGGTATGTGTTAGAACATTTACTCCTCATTAGTCAGCTATTAAGGGATATCTCCATTTCACAGATGAGAAAGCTAAAGCCCAGTTAGGTTGGGTGACTTGCCAAAGGACTCAGGGCAACTTGTGTCAACCTAGGCAGGCAGCATTCAGAAACCATGTTCTTATTCACTGCAGTATAAATACCATGTCTTGACTTCTTGAATGAGTAAACGAACGATCTCTAATTACAGACAATTTATCCTGAAAAGGACTTTTTGCTGCACAGATGCTCCACCAACCCCTCTTTCAGTCCCAGCAGCTGCTGGATGGCATCTGATATATCTGTTCAGCGTTCAGAGACCCCTGGTACTGTCACAACACCCCCGACTGATAAAACAGTAAGACTCCGACCTGGACTTCCAGCCTCTGGTCTGGCTCCTCCAGGTTTGGGCAGAAGTCTGCACCCAGCACTCTGCCAGCACATGCCACTGGGACCTGGGGGAATACGGCCGAGTTAGATGCTGGGTGTGGAGGCTGTTGAGAACTGCATACAAACACACACAAGCCGAACACAGGTACATCCTAGCGGCAGCTCTGCAACAGGCCACCATGGCCTCACAGGGTTTGAACACTCAGTAGGCCAAATATATTGTAAACATCATACACCCACGTTTACTGACTACCAAAAGGTAAATTCTAAGAAGAAAAAATACACATAAATGTTGGTGCCCCTTGTATCCACAGCATATAGCACAAAAGCAGGCATTTAATAAATATCTGTGGACTGTAGGAAGGAGAGAGGAAGGGAAGTCAGGGGGAAGGAAGGGAGGAAATGAGGGAAAGGGGGGAAAAAACAACTTCTGCTTGAAATCGGTGGCTTTTTTTCTCTTACCTTTCTTAAGCTGGAATTCAGAAAATTGCATTCTATAATGCCTAAAGTTCCTTTCCACTCTTAAAATACCTGTTCAAATGTATTTTTTCTCTTCCTGGTGTAGGCCAATAATTACCAACATGTATTATTTACTTACTGTATTTAAATTATATTTAAGAGCCTTATGTCTGCTCTAACAATACAAATGACAAAAAAGGTATGATTCAGTGAATGTTTCTCTATATCTAGAATCTTACAGTGAAAGCCACTAAGATTCCCTTTCAAAACTGTTACCTATTATAATTAGCCAGTCTCATCATGAAATATTGCCTACTTAGTAGTCACTTGGCTTACTTCATTTTTAAATGTTTAAGATAGAAAAGGACTTAGATTCCATTGAAACCTATTTGCTGCTTTTTATAAGTTTCTCTATATCACTACTCAATATTTCCAAATACATACTACCTCCATTAATCATACAACTATCTTGTTGTTCAGCCACTAAGTCGTGTCTGACTCTCTGCGACCCCATGGACTGCAGCACGCCAGGATTCCTGTCCTTCACTATCTCCCCGAGTTTGCTCAAAGTCATGTCTACTGAGTCAGTCGGTGATGCCAGTCAACCATCTCATTCTCTGTCGCCCCATTCTCCTCCTGACCTCCATCTTTCCCAGCATCAGGGTCTTTTCCAATGAGTCAGCTCTTAACTATCTGTGTATTCAGATCTCAATTCATCAATCAGCTCCATCTCACCTGTGTCTTCTTTCCCTCTCAAAGGCCCCCTTCGGCATTTTATTTTTTTAACTCCAACTGGGATCATCTATGCCCATCAATTCTCTTTGTTCAGAGATCGTTTTTTTTCAGCCAAGCATGCTGAAAAACATGCTTGACCAACAAATCTGTTCACTTTTCTAAATTTAAACAATTTTCAATAAACTCCACTTTGCAAGTTCACTAGTGAATATCACTAACATATATTTTTTAAAAAACAGTCGACTTTCCAAGCATTTTTAGGTCCAACCTGTCTGTTCCTTTCAACTCTCGTATTCTTTCTTCCTGCCTATTTCCATAAGGTGATGTCAACAGAATGAATATAGGCTGTCTTTGAAATTAATCACTCTTCATCCATGAATTTCCTCACTTGGAGGGAAAGGAGGTCACATTTACTGAGCACTTGTAATGTGCCAGTTGCTGTGTGGGTACCTTACATCAAGAGAAACTGTTTTTTCCTTTAAACAGTCTTATGATGGTAAAGAGTTTGCCTGCAATCCAGGAGACTGGGGTTCGATCCCTGGGTTGGAAAGATCCCCTGGAGAAGGAAATGGCAACCCACTCCAGTAATCTTGCCTGGAAAATCCCATGGATGGAGGAGGCTGTCAAGTACAAGGTCGCAAAGAGTTGGACATGACTGAGCGACTTCACTTTCACTTTTCATGGGGTATGAGGATCTACATTTTGCAAAAAAAGGGAGGCTTTAGAGAAGGTAAATAACTAACTCAGAGGCACATGCTAGAAAGTTACAAGGCCCAAACTTAAAATGAGAAAGCAAGAACATATGTCAAAGAAGTTAATGAAAAACACATAATAATTGCATTTAGTGGCATCCATTCTAGAGGCATGTGTGGATGTTTTATATGTTAGAAATAACAAAGACAATTAAAGGAAATGAAGAAAGTATCACCAGAAATAAACTTACTACTCCCCGATCTTTGGTCCAGGACAACACAGGCAAGGTTAAAGGGGACTTCTCCTCTGAGTTGAGGAATGAGCAGGAAATGGGGCATGGAGAAGCACAGAGACACTGCATCTGTGTTGTGTCACACATAGAACAATGCTGATCCCACCCCACGATGACACATTGGGGAGGGGGGGCCCTAAATTGGGCTACAGTAATTCTCCCTAGGGTACAAAAGAAGAACTGGGGAAAAATTACTCTCAGAATATTTCCTATCAAAACAACCCCTCAAAAGCTTCCTATGAAACCTTAATGAAGGTGATTACTTAACTGATTACAGCAGATTCCATAAGCCAGAAGGTATATGCTGCAAATGAAGTGTAAACAATACTTCATTTCATATACACAGAAGAATTCCCACTTGCTTTAATATTAGTTGACCATATCACGAAGTTTCTAGTTCCTTTCTACCCTCACAGACGGCATTTATAAACACCCTCAAGAGGCACGGAGAAAGTTAAACAACTACAATTACACTCAATTACAACCTCAAACACTTAGAAATACACAGTTTCTAAGAGAAAACAAAAAGGTCTCTGAGCAAGTTGGGAGGAAACAGTGCCAGGCTACTGGAATGTTTCAACTATCCAAATCACAAAAAGGAACTAAGAGGAAAGTAAGGCATGCTCTCCATCTTAGAATCCTAGAATTTCTGAGCAGAAAAGAAAATCCTTATGATCCGTGAAAATGGGCTTCCTTTAAAGATGAAAAAATTTGAGATCTGAACTAAAACCACAAAGTTTCACTCATGAGTTCACCATCTAACAATACTCCCTCACCGGGCCCACCACAATTAGAGTCATTAATTATCAGACAGGGAAAAAGTGTAAGGGGAAGGCAAGCTATATATGTTTCCAGTTCCTCACAATGTCCCAAGGAAAATACAAAGGATGTAAAAGCTTGATAACTTAATTAGTAATAATTTTGCACACCTAGACAATTAGGCCTTTTGATTCAGAAGTCTTAGTAGTTAGCCAGCTAGTTATAAGCAATCAAAAAATTCCTGTCAGAAATAGCAGACACACATACAAAAAAAAAAAATTGGCCACACCACGCAGCTTTGCAGGATCTTAGTTCCCTGACCAGGAATAGTTCCTCACCCCCTGCAGTAGAAGCACAGAGACCTAACAACTAAACAGCCAGCGAGTTCCCCTTAACTACTTTTTGCTCCACTTTAAGATACTAAAATAGGATGTGTACCTCTGCTTTCAATGCAATTGAAAATTCAAATTGATTTGGAGAATTCCAGTTTTATCCTCTTTCTCTTTATGCTAATATTCAGTGTGCATATCAACATCATACTTTAAAACAAAATTTACCATGATTTTAATAAAATTTTCACAGTGATTTTTATCTCTGCAAAGTAGTAGGACTAAGAGGACTTTTTTAAATTCTTTTTTGCATCTTTGTATATTTTGATATTAAATAAAAATATTTATGTTAAATACAAAAAAAAAAAAACTAACCTGATCAGCTGACATTTCTAAACACTAGGCTGAGGGTTTCCTTAGGGATGGTAATTGTCTAGCGCTCATCTAAATTTCATTCGGCTGGTGCCCTAACAGGAAGTAAGAGGCCCCGAAAGGGACCCTCTAGCATCCCCTGGGAAGCTGGGGCTGAGTGCATATCTTCTCTCCTGTACATACCTCAAAGGAACCACGGTGTGCAAGAGAGCTATTTACAACTTACTTTGTGTATAATCAGCAGAAACAAAAGATATGACAACAAGCATAAAGGCCTCTCTCTCTCTCCTCTCAGGAGAATTTAACAAGGGAGGGCCAGTGGGCATTCACTTCAGTGTCAAGAGGGCTTCCAGAAAACACATTTTCTGTGGGGTAGGGAGGAAATATGGCAGGCTTCCTACACACACACACACACACACACACACACACACACACACACACACACACACACACACACACACACACACACACACACACACACAATCTTAGGTTTACTGAGATCACACATAAAGCCTGTTAGAGACCAGACTTCTGAAAAGAAGACAGAAAAAGGCTCCCCATTGCAAACGGGAGCTACTGTTCAAAATACTTGAAGCTTGTTAAGCAACCATATTCCAATAAAACTTAATTTAAAAAAATACTTGAAGCTGAATGGGTGTAGCAGGTGGGTGCAGAAGGTAGAAAGGAAGAAAGAATAAGGCACAGAAGTAATAACTTGGGAAAAGAAACGTTACCAAGAAAAGGGCTTATAGAGTCTGGGGTGCTTCTTGCAAGGCCAGGGCCCATTTGAACTTTAATTTTACTTTTAAACATTAAACATTCAGGTAGGCATTTGCCTGATAGGCACTATAAAAAGTCAGAGCCTAAATAAACTAACTTCCATGCCAGCTCAAGTCTCTCTGGTGAAGCTGGCCGTAAGCCCAGGTCAGTACTGAACTGTATGTGTTTTGGTGGCTTCAGTCTAGCAATGAAGGGATGAGGGAAAGGAGATGAACCCAAGGAGAACTTGGAAAAGAATGGAGAGACAGAATTGGTTTTAAAAAACAGAGGGACAGAGAAGAGTCCCATAAGAGGACTCAGGAACATGGGTGGGTACAAGCTCTGTTACATTCCAAGTCAGAGAAAAGCAGTAACAGCCGCATGTCAATGGTGAGATGACGCCAAGCAACAAGAAGAAAAATTACCCAGATAACACAAAGAATTCAGGCAGACCATTCTGTGAAATGGATTTGACAGTAAGCTAACCAGGAGTTGCTTGTGAGAAAGAGCAGATAAAGAAATAAATTAATTACCCCACACTGTAAAGATGGGGATGCATGTAAACACAGTGCTGCAAATAAGAGAGAGGAATGAATGAAAAATAAGGAGAGCTAAGTTGCTGGATGTGCAGATAATGTCTATCTTCATCTCTCAGGCAACGATTTAATGAAGGAAAATGTTCCAGCACTAAGCCTTCCTGACCATGGAACCCAAGGCTAAAACTCAGAAGGGCGAAGTGTACAGAATCTAAAGCTTAAGAATGAAAAACGTCACTTCATGTTGAGAAAGGAACTGCTGAGTCAAAACAGCATTCATCCAGCTGCCAATACAGAATGGCCAGAAATATGCTGGTGCTTACAGAGACCTTAGATGATTCAGGATGTTATCTGTAGGAAGGTGAGAAGGACAAGCAAGATGTTGCAGGGCAAGAACAGAGTAGGAGGGAGGACTGTCCTCTCCGAGTCATCCTAGGACAATGAGCTACAGGATAAGGATGAGAGGAGAGAAAACAGAAAAGGGTTAAGGTTCTGCTACTAACCAGGCTGACAGACACAGAAGATGACTTGGGATGGGGGGAGGAGGACCAGAGGAGACAGCATCCTCCCAGGAGCCAGGACCTGCCTAAGTGAGATTCAGTCTCTCTCTGCCTTGGGAGCTGGTCCTCTGGGGTAAGCTAGGGCCCTGGGCTCTGTGATGGAAGCAACCGCTGCAGGTACGATTACAGGAGATTTTCACAGCCACAAACAACAACAGAATTACCCTGTTTTTCTACTGTGAAATGTGGGATAAGAGATAAAAATCTCTCTTCCCTGGTGACACCCTGAGGAGCCTGATGGACCATGAATAATGCTAAAATTACACAGATCTTTCTAACAGAGCCTCAGAGGGCTTTACACAAAATATTTATTAATTCCCCCATCAGACAAGTAAGGGGTGGGAAGTAAATTTCCACCACACTCTTTTTACTATATTTTTAAACAAGAAAACTGAGGCCTGTCACTGTGCTCTCCCCTCACTTGATAAGTTGAATAGAATTGAAATGAAGACCAAGTTCTCTATACTACCATACTAGCGTTTCACTGGAAAGCCTTCTATTGTTTAATAGAGCTCATCCTTGTTTTACAAGGGTTTTGGCACTAAAGAAACTGAAAAGGAAGTTATTTGCACCTACGCCATGGATGGACTTCAGATTCAAGAAGTAAAAATGCCTAATTCAATTATATTCAGCTGGTTTGTAATCATTCTTATCATTCCAGTTTACTAGAAATGGAACACCCCAGGTTGTTGCTCATGGGCATATACATCACCATGTGTGATGACTGATGTTGAGTCAAATTTCACATATATGTATGTATATATATGCCCAGGTAAACTCTTTCTGTCCTCAAGGCTCAATGCCAACTATCCTAAAGCCAGGTAATATGCAGAGAGCACTGGCTTTGGAGTAAAACTTCTGTTTTAACCCCAGCTGTGGTATATTCTGAAGTTGGTCACTTAGTTCCCAATACAGAGCTTAGTTTGCTGCATCTGTAAAATGGAAATAATTCTACTTACTGTGGTGGGTTGGTAAGGCTGAAGAAGAGGACAGAGGTGAAACACCTAAGCAGACTGTAGGTACACAGTATAGGTAATGATACTTCCCTGGATACTCTGTTCTTCCCCACCCCAGCACACCATTCCCATCAGGGCTGAGAAGTTTGAGACAGGGATGGAAGGAATTTGGGGCATGCAAGCAAACCTCAAGTGTCAAAGGAATAATACAAGCAATTAGGGAAACTGAAAATTATACCTATTCAATTAGTCTCAATTAGGGGCCGGCTCCATCACTAGACAGCTTCCTAGAATGCTGTGCTGACAAATATTATGAAGATGTGTCTGGGCTCTGAGAGACTGACTGCCCAAGTCTCCACTGGGGGAAGGAGAGAGAAGAGACACATTTTACACTCTGCCACTCCTGCCTCAGCCAAGGCCTTTACAATTAAAGGATGAGGCAATTTTCTGAGTTCACTTTTATGCTAGTGGCTTGACCTATGAATTAAAAATGAGTTTCTGATATACACTGCTATATATAAAATAAACAAGAACCTACTGTATAGCAGATGGAACTATATTCAATATCTTGTAATAATCTATAATGGAAAGAAAGTGAAAAAGAATATATATATATGTATGTGTGTGTGTGTGTGTGTGTGTGTGTGTACATATGTGTGTATGTGTGTAGCTGGATCACTTTACCAAATACAGGAAAAACTGTAAATCAACTATACATCAATAAAAAATAAAAGACAAAAAAGTAGATTTTCCAGGGAACTCAGGTGAATAAAGTCTGAAGAAGCCCTACACTTTTGGAAAAAACCAAAACTAAACAGCAAACTGATAGATAACAGTCTAAGTCAGTGGTTCAAGGTGTATTCTCAGCCTGGGAATGTTACTAGTAT
The DNA here is from genome assembly GCA_024291935.2 of Okapia johnstoni. Lineage (NCBI taxonomy): Eukaryota > Metazoa > Chordata > Mammalia > Artiodactyla > Giraffidae > Okapia > Okapia johnstoni. The sequence continues at coordinate 76,931,589 of CM044314.1, forward strand.
CACCAGGTAACTTATCTGAAATATATTTGAAGTCCCATCTGAGACCTGGGTCTTCCCTGATAGCTCAGCTGGTAAAGAATCCGCCTGCAATGCAGGAGACCTGGGTTCGATCCCCGGGTTGGGAAGATGCCCTGGAGAAAGGAAAGAATTCTCCAGAGTTCTAGCCTGGAGAATTCCATGGACTGTATAGTCCATGGGGTCGCAAAGAGTTGGACATGACTGAGTGACTTTCATTGAGACCTACTATGACAGACCCCATATGAGGTGGAGTTGGGCCGGTTGGTTTTATGAGCCCTCCAGGTGATGCTGATGAGCACAAAAGTTAGAGAACCACTGGCCTAAATAAACTTGAAAATCATAAAAGAACTGGTAAGGCAAAAGTCTTCTAAAAAAAAAAAAAAGCAAAGAAAGAAGTAAGAACAAAGAAGCAAACATCAGGGCACAAGATTCAGGATCTTGGAAAGTCGCTGTCAGGAAAGGAGACTCTAAAGAGAGAAAAAGCTCAAACGAGCAAGCCACTTCAGCAGCAGTGTTATGGGCAACTCCATGGACGCTGCAAACATGAGAAGGAAATAACTTGGGGACAGACATTAGCTTTAGCATTTAAACTAAAAATCATATTAAAAGGATCCTTGCCACCTTGAACTCAACCACTGGGTTTGCACCACTCAGCCTGTCTCTCTGGTTTTTCACAGCAATCAAGAACAACATTGAACTTAACTCTCTCATGAGGGCACAGAGACAACTTTCAACTCATGATGACCAAGAATTTCTTTTTTTTGGACGAGGTGGCATTTTTTAGGAAAGAGTTCACTTGGGAAGAAAACAAGTACATTTCACTTGATCTTCATTCAGGGACAGCACAAAATGAGACAAATCGATGGATTTTTCCCCTTCCTAAATTTCACAACACTCAACAGAAGCAGATGACTGGAAAAGGTATACATGAGCAAATGGAAAGGGGAGTTTAAGGAATGAAACATGATAGAAAAATGTGTCACATGCCAGAGAGTGAAAGAGAAAATATTACACCTACCCCTCCCCAAAATTCAACAAGGTACTTCTTGAACCACCTACATTAAGCCTATTATGATTTAAAAAAAAAAAGTTTAAGTTGCCATACAATGACCACTTAAACTAGATTTAATGCACAGTGGTTGTCCAGAGAAGCAGATTGCTGTGGACTAGGCTCTTGCCCCATGTGACATAGGTTAGACTTCTCATGGAGAGAAGGCAGTAAGCCTGCCTTCAGCGACCTGAAGGCAGGTCGAAAATAGTACCAAGCGGCCAGTGGAATTCTGGGGTGCAGAAACCAGGAGAGCTGGCAGGAAGCCTTCACCATGACACTGAAGCCCACAGTTCAGCACGACCAAGATCAATGAAGGAACATGCTTCTCCTTGCCTGCAAAGCTTGAACACAGGTAATGATAAAAGAAGAAAGGAAACGGCAAGGCAGATTCACCCCTGCTGCTCCCTACAGGAAAACCTTTCCCAACTCAAGCATAAGTCATACTGTGCACTGAAATCACCCCTCTGAACCTGCTGAGGACCTCAAACTAAAAAGAGAAAATGCACAAAAGGATACAAGGTTGATTTCTGTGCAAGACCCACGCTCCTCCTACCTACCCCACCAGCTTCCCAACCCTAGATCAACTGGGGTGAGGTCAAGGGAAGGTGAAAAGCTGTACACAGTATTCTGGACCAAACAGGTAAAAAGTGAGCCTAAACTTCCCCCACCAATGGCACCTCCCTGTTACTGAGGGTCTCAGGAAGTGGTGAGAAGATACAGTCAGACAGACTTCCTTACACTGTCCTTGAGGATCTTATAAGGTATTTTTTCACACTGAAATCTTTTACTCCTGAAATCTAAAAGAGGTTTAGTAGACAATAGAACACTTTATAAATGATAAAACACATGGTTTTCCATTTTGTGTGCTTTCGATGTTCGTAGCTTCAAATAGTTATGTCCATAACTTACCATAATAAGAAATGCTATTAAAATGCCATTTTCTCTCTACATGCTTTCCTTTTGGATGTCATGCTCTCCCCTGGTTTCATCTGCCACCTGTATGAGAACAATGCTCCCCAGTCCCTATTCCTTAACACTCATGTGAATTTTAGTCCTGTACTTTCAAGCTCCCACTTGAAATTTCCAAGTGTTTAGTTAACCCCTCGAGATAAACAAGGATATGGGCTCACTGCCTACCCTTCTTTACTACACCTCTACCCTGACTTTGTCAGCTTTTTTTTTTCTTGCATTAGTATCACCAGAATCCCATTAACAAAAACTCAGAACCATAGATGATGACGAAAAGCCTTCTCCTTATTTCCAAAACCCAGTAAATTCTGAAGGCCTGTCTATTTTCCCCTTCGCCTCCCCTCAGCTGTCCTCCCACACACCTTCCAGATCCTCCCTCTTCATCTAGACCATTTCTAACAAGAGTGTGCTCAGACCTTCGCCGTAACCCTTAAGTGATTGATAATGCGTTTCACACTCATCAACCAGAGTCATGTACCACCCCTCCAACCGTCAAACATATTCTCCTAGATGTTCCCCACAAACTACCAATTACCAAGTTCCTTCCAGGCCCTCTACAGCCTCGCTCTGCCCTGCCCTTCCAGCTTCATCTCTCCTCCTCATTCACGACAAATACTTAAGTGAAGTCGCTCAGTCGTGTCCGACTCTTTGCGACCCCATGGACTGTAGCATACCAGGCTCCTTCATCCACGGGATTTTCTAGGCAAGGGTACTGGAGTGGGTTGCCATTTCCTTCTCCAGAGGATCTTCCCAACCCAGGGATCAAACCCGGGTCTCCTACATTGTAGGCAGACGCTTTACCGTCTGAGTCACTAGGGAAGCCTTAAATACTTAAGAGACAGTCTAATTATTAGACTTAATGTCTCCTGCGTATGCACTAGGCTTTCCTAATTTGACATAGCTCTCATACTGCTTTTTTTTTGGAATACCCTCCTATGCACTCAACTTTTTTTTTTAAATTATTGTAGGTTTCTTTTTTTGACTGCACTGGGGATGGGGAAACAGTGGAAACAGTGTCAGACTTTATTTTTGGGGGCTCCAGAATCACTGCTGATGGTGACTGCAGCCATGAAATTAAAAGACGCTTACTCCTTGGAAGGAAGGTTATGGCCAACCTAGACAGCATATTTAAAAGCAGAGACATTACTTTGCCAACAAAAGTCCGTCTAGTCAAGGCTATGGTTTTTCCAGTGGTCATGTATGGATGTGAGAGTTGGACGGTGAAGAAAGCTGAGTGCCGGAGAATTGATGCTTTTGAACTGTGGTGTTGGAGAAGACTCTTCAGAGTCCCTTGGACTGCAAGGAGATCCAATCAATCCATCCTAAAAGAGATCAATCCTGGGTGTTCATTGGAAGGTCTGATGTTGAAGTTGAAACTCCAATACTTTGGCCACCTCATGCGAAGGGTTGACTCATTGGAAAAGACCCTAATGCTGGGTAGGATTGGGGGTGGGAGGAGAAGGGGACAACAGAGGATGAGATGGTTGGATGGCATCACTGACTCGATGGACATGGGTTTGGGTAGACTCCGGGAGTTGGTGATGGACAGAGAGGCCTGGCATGCTGCAATTCATGGGGTCGCAAAGAGTCGGACACGACTGAGCAACTGAACTGAAATGGGTCCTCCTCACTGTTGACTGGCCTTCTCCAGTGGCGGCAGGAGGATACTCTCTGGCTATGGTGTGTGGGCATCTCAAGTTGTGTGCTTTGTCTTTTTTGTGAAGCACAGACTCTGCAGCACGCTGGCTCAATAGTTGTAGTTTAGTTGTCCTGAGGCATTTGGGATCTTCCCTGACCAGGGATCAAACCCATGTCCCCTGCATTATGAGGCAGATTCTTAACCACTGGACCGCCAGGGAAACCTTGCACTAAACTTTTGAACATCTCTGTATTTCTGGAGGCCATTTCTTCCATGAAGTTTCCTGATACCCCCAGGTAGAAGACATCTCCCTCCCCAGGATTCTACCACCCTCACGGCAGTCAGCACTATACAACTGCAAACTTTAAAAATACTACATGCTTTTCCTCCTGAAGGGCAAGAACTTACTGGCTTCTTCTTGGTTTTCTCTCAATCAGCTTTACACACAGTAGATACTCAACCAATGCATGCAAAATAAATAATAAATAAATCTCTTAAAGTTCACAGTGGCACCAGTGACCCAATGTTACAAACAGAGTGATTTTTAACCATATCATTATTCCACCCAATCCTCAACAAATACCCTTAGGGCATTTAGGGGCCAGTAATTCCTATTTTATAAAAATTCAAGATGCAAGGAGGTTTCTATTTATGCACTGAGCAGTCTTCTGAGTGTAATTTAGCCAGTAAAGGTTCAGTAACTAATTCAATGTCACCCTGTAGATCTGTGGTATATTTCTGCTAAAATGATGCTTCTCTTGCTAACTTTCCTTCTAACTTACTTAAGGATACCTCTAGAACCTTCCTCTATCAAAGCAGCCTTCTACAGGTGAGAAAATGCACAATATCTCCTCTAAAATGTAAGTTTTAGAGATACTATTTCTCTGCCCAATAAGTTGTTAACAAATATATATTGGCACATTTATCTTCTTATTTTAAAATTTACTATGCTTTACAAGTAGTGAAAGTATGAAAACCTATAATAAGCTTTTCAAAGAGGTACTGATTGCCATATACCTGGAAAGAAAGTAATCAACCCATTATAGTACCCTGAGATAAGAAGACATTTCTAAGATGCCATGAGAATAGCTTAGACAACTGGGGATAGACTTCCAGCCCCCATCAGTTTCTCCTTTGTTTCAAGCCAGGAGTAGGCAACTACAGCCTCTGAGCCAAATGCTAGACTGCTGCCCACTTCTATGTTAATAAATAAAGTTTTGTTGAAACACAGCTGTACCTATTCCTTTATATACATATATATTCGCTGTTTGTGGCTACAAAGACAGAATTGAATAGTAATTACAGAAACCCATGGCTTCTAAACTATTTACTATCTGGGCCTTTATAGAAGAGGTTTGCCAACCACTGTTTTAAAATATACAAAATTGTATCCCTTTTCCCAGGAACATCACTTTCAAGAAATCCCCTTTAGTAAATAAGAATACAAGTGCAAACAAGAATGTCCATATTGAGGCACCACTCTTTGTAAATTAAATGAACTGGCAGCAACCTCAATGTCCACAAACCAAGAATTCGTTAAGTAAATTATGGTACAATGATACACTAAGACTCTATTAAAAATTACGATGGAATGCTTTACTTACAGACATAGAAAAATATCTATGACATGCCTGAGTTTAAAAAAAGTCATGTATCCATAATCCTTTTATGTAATGAGCATCTATCCATACACCTGTATGTATACATAAATGAGAAAGGATGACTAAAAAAGATGTTAATAAAATGGTCCTTGGTGGCAGCCATTCAGGAAGTGTTTACTTTCTTTGTAGTCTTTTTAATGAGATCTTCACTATGAAGATGTACCCTTTATAAAAATCAAAGTCAGCATGCTATGCTTCAATTCTGCGTTATATAAAAACACAGGGTTTTTCAGAAAATAAAGGGGGGAGTTTGTATTTTCTTTTTGGTTAGGGTAGGGCTTCTGGTTTGGTTGTTACTATTTCTAATCTTCCTTTTTCTTAGTTTTAAAGACAGAAAGGCTCTTCAGCTCACCAATAGCCTGCATATTTATGAAGCTGCATCCCCAGTGTGACAACCTCCTCTGTGGATTGGAAAAGTCCCTTACCAAAGCATATATGGGTGAGGAGGAAGAGAGGTTAAAAGAACAGCCCCTCCATGGAAATGTATTAATTTAATCAGTGTCTTGCTTCTGGGTTACCATAAAAAGGTTCATAAAGTACCCAAAAGCCACGCAAGATTTTAGAATTATGCTGCTCAATGACTGATTCTCAGTGAAGAGTAAGAAAGGGGAGATTTTTCTCCACTCTCATTTTCTTCAGCAAAACTAAGCTGCAGAAAAATTGGCATAAGTATTTTTTTAAATTGGTTAACTGCAAAGGCTAAGTGTATACATGACACAATTATTAAGAACCCAGTACCACCACTGATAAAGAGATGATAACTGAACACCGCATAAGGCCTGCAAATTAACAACAGGAACTACAGAAGAAGAAATTGCTAATAGCAAACAACGCTGCTCAGCGTCTCTGTGCTGGACACTTCATAGGCATCAGTTCTAACGCTCATTTTATAAATGAAGTAACTGAGCTTCCAAAGTCACATAAAGAAGACATAAATTCAAGTGCAAACACATCTGGCTAGAAAACCTAGTCTCTGCCACCCACGCTGATAAAATAGAAATTTAATTTCTAATGGACTATACAAAATCCCAATATAAATTTAGCAGATGAAAAACCTTGAAATTCCTGGTTTATAAAGATATTACAAAATTGCCATGTTGACTAATTTTTATAAGCAATTTATTTAAAATAGTATGTTTTTCAGCATTTCTGAGTTAAATCTACTCATATTCTCCATCCTTACATTTACTTGTATATGCATATGATGTGTATATCTTTTATAGATATGCTATACATTACACAGAGCACAACTTTTTAATATTGTCAAACTGGAATCTGTATACATTTGTAGACACAGGCTCCTATTAAACAAAGTGGTGACTTGTTCTTTAGTGACTCTTCCTACAATAAAATTACTTCATCACTTTGGATTGAACAAAATCTGTGCCCTGAAAATTAACATGTGAAGAGCTGTACAATGATACAGCTTTGTTTTTTTACGCTAGTATTTACCCCACACTATTTTTCTCTTAGATATGTTCTCTTTTCAAATTAGGGACAGATTAGCCTTTCTGTGAATTCTCCACAATTGCACCTCCCAGTCCAAGATGGTAAACAAACCCTTTAATTCCCAGACTACTTGGGTTTGCTATGCCTCCTTTTTAGAGGGTCTGGAGGCATTAGGCTCCAGTTTTTCTAAGCAAGTATTCCACAGATCAAAGATAGAACTCTGAGGCTGGACCCTTTTCTTCTACAGCAGGTCTAATTTTTTTATCAGTTCTGAATGTTGGCTTCCTTGCAAAATTTAACTTGAAAGGAAAAGCAAAAACTGGTGGGTTCAACAACTATCTTCTCTTTTTTGTAATATGACTTAAGTTATAGATGGATGAAGAACGTAAGGAAAAAGCAAAGATTTGGGGGTCAAACTTGCTGGATACAGATTTGAGAACTTTACTTCCTCAACTGTAAAATGAAACTAACTGTACCTGCCCTGAATGCTTTGTTAGAGTTGAATAAGATAAAGTGGGTACCACCCCTAGCATACTGTGTGAGCTAGGAGGTAGCTATGAAATGATTAGCTTTTAATCTGTCTTTTACTTTTACCAACAGGTGAAAGTGAACACTAAACCAAATATTTATTTTAGATCTAAAGATGCAGTATGTTCAAACAAGTGTTGGCTAAAAGAAACGAGATGTCAGGCAAACTAACAATGCTAATCAAACACCATCTATGACAATATTAATGTTACTACACATAACACAATTACTTTTGATAAAAACGTAATCCAGGATTACAAGACGGTTAACAGCAGCACATTCTGCTCAACAAACAGTCCCCAAGCCCTTAACCGTAGTGCAAGACTGTAAATGAAGATAAAATACTGCCCTGATTTACATATAGGTGCCTTGCCACTCTTTTGTTTAGTTCCACTAAAAGGTGTAAATGCTATTTGCTTTAGTGTGACCCTGATTCCATGAAACAAGTGCATATTCACAAAGCCAGGAACAGAGACCAGGGTACCTGTATAATGGAACTTCTAGCTCTATTAACATGTGCTAACCATAATGAGTGGGCTTCCAAGGTGGCTCTGCAGTCAAGAATCTGCCTGCCAATGCACGAGACACAGGTTCGATCCCTGGGTTGGGAAGATACCCTAGAGAAGGAGATGGTAACCCACTCTATATTCTATATTCTTGCCTGGGAAATTCCATCAACAGAGAAGCCTGGCAGGCTGTAGTCCAACTGGGTCACAAGAGAGTCATACACGATTTAGCAACTAAACAACAACAATGATAACAAAGCAAGCTGCTTTGATTCAAGGGAGTGATTACAACTGATGATACAAAAGTAAATAGAATGTAACAGAATTTGCCAGCTTAGCTTCTAGTCTTTGGTTATCCGTAACTGATATCTCAGAAATAGCAGCATCACTCTGACATCCAGGAAGGTCATCCCAGTGAGAATTTTGCAGAGTGGCGAAAACACAAGACTAATGGATGATACAAAGCAAGTCTCAAGAAAAAGAAAGAAAGAAAGAAAGCTGTCTGCCAATACTTAATATCTCCTTTCCTATTGATATTTGGTGAAATTAAAACATTCAAATTTATCCCCCTTAAAAAAAAAAAAAAAGCTTTCCAAGGGACACTTGCCTCAAGACAAGCTCAAAGAACAAGATCTACAGTTTGCTGAACACCTACTATGTGCCTGAACTTCACGTGCGTTGTCTCATTTCATCTTTCTGACAAATTTTCAAGTGTTCTTTTCCCCATTTCAAAACAGAAGAAAATAAAAGTTAGGGATAAAGTGATTCACCCAAGGTCACAAGATCATAAGCGGCAACATGAGAATCTGAACCTGGGACCAATCTTTTAACTACTCCACAGTTCTCAATCCCCACCAGAGAGTTCTGCAATATGAAACAATAACGCTGGTACAATGGGGAGGGAAAAATGCTGAAAGAGTAAGTATTAATAACTTTTTAAAAGTTTGATTTTTTTTAGGGAAAAAATCCTAAATCAACTTTAATTTTCATGTTAAGGAGACATGATACTGGGGTATTTCCACTCTTTCCCTCTTGGATTATAAAGGGGCAATTTTAATGAATTGAAAAGGGTTTGAATATAACCACAACATCCTTTTTATAATCAAAAACTGCTTCCATGATCAGTATAACAAATTTTGTTAAATAATCTAAGCGTACACGATAGACTTTTTTTTCTCAATTTGGCACTGTTGACAAGTTTTTCTACTTTTTAGGAAAAAGAATTAATTTTGAAACTGGCTGGAAGGGAAAAAGAAATCCAGCACAAAATTAAGTTTAATATTCCTCTGAAAAGTGCACTTTAAAATAGGAAACTAGAAACAAAAATCATCAAAAGAAAACTTCCATTACTACCACTTGATTACATTCAGCACTGAAAAGAATTCTTAAAGTGAGTATTCTCTAGAATGTAAGTGAAAATATCTAATGAGTTCATCTAAAATTTGAAGTGCCAAGTCCACACATCAATCTTGATTTTGCCATAGAATTGACTGCATGTTGGTTTAAGACCTCCCATAAACAATGTGAATGTATCTGTTGATAAATAATAAACCATCTACGGACAGCACTAATCAGATTAAACTCAGGAGGTCTATCTGAACAAAACCATCATTTTATAGAAATACATAAATCACATACCCAAAACTCTATAAATAAGGCACACAGACACACTCACAATTTACTGTTTTATAGTATATTCTTGACTTAAATTTCTGTTACATAAGATTCTAAAAAATAACTTATCAGTGGAAATCTATCCTGGCTTAACAACTGTAAAAAGTTTTTCCTTGCATTCACGTGGCAGTTGTCAAAGTGTACACGTACACACAGGCACACACACATTCACAACTCTATGTATGTCTTATACATATCGATTACTACTAAGGAAGAGAAAAATGAGTCATTACAAGCACATGGAATCAAAGTAAGTATTAAGGTTTGCAAGTGAAAAGCAATAGGCAATTCAAACCTAAAACGCAAACTAAGATGATATGTTTATTTAGGTAAGCCCAAGACAATTTGTATTTCTCTCATTCACTGGGAAAAAAATCAGATGCATGAATATTCTATAAAGTCCCAATGCAAAATCAGGAGGCCATTCCATACGTCCACATTTTAATCTGTTATAAATTAACCTGAGTGAGGTCAAATCACGAAGCCATCCGACAGCTACATTCAACGTGCACGATTACAACCCAAGTCCAATCATACACACCCAGAGTAAACGTAAGCCTCAAACAATTGGAGCAGCGAAGGATCAGGCTAGAGTTTTCCCCAGAGAGGGACGAGTGGGGGAAATCAGCAAAATGGATACATCCCAGACAATGGCAGAACCTGAGCCTGCCCTCCAACCCTAAAGATGCTCACGTGGTTGTACAAAAGTCTCTTTACAAGATCCACAGCCCAGATGACCTGCATCTTAAACTGCCCTCTTTCCAGAATTCCTGGTTTTAGATCACACTGGAAACGTTTGGCTGCGACTGAACTAGAATGGTTTGGTTTCTCCCTTCTGAATGCCAAGGAGAGAAAAAAAGAAAAAGTGCCATACTTAAGTTTGTTTTGTTTCCAACTCTCTGTCCTTCTGCATTCCCAAACTGTATCCCTCTGACTAATAGAAACCGTTATTAGAGAGAAAAGGTTTTAAAAAAAAAAAAAAAAAACCACCCACACACAGCCCCCAAAGCAGCCAGGAAGAAGGAATGAGAGAGGCTGACTGGTAACATACGGTACCATGAGCTGCGGTGGCCTCGCCGTCAGTGGTGCAAGGGTAACTGATCGCTCCTGGCCCTCCCCGCACAGCGAAGCTCAGCCCAGGGAAGGGGGGGGACAAGGACTGGGCGGGGAGGGGGCCCTTGCTGCTCTCCAGCAGTTTATACAAGAAGGCAGCTCAGCTCCTTTCTGGCGCATTCCTCCTCTCTATCTCGCCACCTCTTTGCCTGTGTCCTGTCGTGTTTTCTTCAGCCGGTAATTGTCCGGATGGCAAGACTTTTAAAACAGTCACAGTTGAGGAAAAAGCGAAACCCTTCTAAGTGACCATCACAGCAAATCAGCTTCACGCTGGTGGGTAAAATTTTCCAAGGGAAGTGTTCTTCTGATAGTTCCTGAGTCTCTAAGTCCCCCCCTCCACCCCCGCCCCCACCCGCCGCCACACACACTCCCCTAGAGGGCTAAATGCACTGTGGCAATAAAACATTCATGCGACTTGGAATTTTAACACAATGCCATTTCCCTAGTTTAACCTGAAAGGAATGCACTAGTCACAACAGACTACATCATCCTGCCATTAAACCCTGCCAAGGAACCGCTTTTCTGGCCCTGCCGGGCCAGCTTTGACGGGAAAGGAGTACACAGACCCACACACTGAGCACACAGGGGCCACCTCTGCTTCCTCGGCCGGGGCCAGCAACACCCTACTCTTGAACGTGACCCCTGACCCCTCGCATTGTGACCGGCTTGTGATGCGTGTGTCACTCTGGCACTTCTGCAGAGCCACACACTGTGCAGGCCACTGGCGGCTCCCTCTCAACGGGACTTGGGCCGACGCCAAAAGGTTCTCTCTTATTATTACTGCTACTATGGAAGGGCTCCTGTGCAAGGGAGGTGGGGGGTGAAGGCTATTGCCTGGTGCTGGAGAAGGGTCTGTTTCTGTTTTTTCCTTTGTCTTACAACTTTTTAAAACACAAACTTTGTATTTGTATTCATAATTAGGTTATGATTACTGACAAACTGGTTTGCTTTGGGGACAACTTATCAAAGCTGCCAGTTCTTCCTGCATTTAAGTGACATTTCATTTAGACTTACAAAATACAAAAACAGAAATTATTCTGATTTCTCCAGAGAATTTTAGAGAAAAAACTCAAAGGTGTTGAACTCTAAATAAAACATCCACACTTAACCATTTCATGGGGCTAAAATACTACCACCCAAGGAGCAAGGAACAAATTAGTTGTTTTTTTAAACTCTAGATGTATTGATTTATTACTTGTGCAGAGCTGTCTGCCTTCCAAGGACCAGAAGTGACAAACTAAGGAACAAGAGAAAATAAGTGTACAATGAACAAAAACTCAAAAATCACATTAAAAGTTTTTAAATGTTTGTAGTAATTTTGGACTCTGCGGTGATGCCAATTTGGTACTGGATACCCATTTACAAAAGTATTGATTTTTATTAATTTTGAAAGTTACAAGATATTATAAGTTTGCCCCTCCAACCTCTGTTTTCCTCCATCCTCAACTTCTCTCTCACTACTCAAGTATGCCTTCCAGATTTTTCTACTTTTCTATTTTTTTTCCTTTTCTGATCCTTAACTATTTTCATATGGGGCACTTTCACTTTCAACCTTGCCCTACTTTTTTGTCTTATTTGTCCTCTCTACTGTATTCAGAGGCCATTCTAAAAAGCAAGTCCCTCTTGACCCTGACCTTGACCCTGAACTATAGCCAGGTGAACTGTGGTTATCCCTGCAAAAGGCAGAAGGTGTTCCAGCCTTAATCTCCTAGAATGAGGTCACATCCCCTTCCTACAGCAAGTAAAGAACATCTTCCTTCAGAGAACACCCTAAAATACAAAATAATGATCGCTACGCAGGTTAACATGCACACAGAAAATAAAGCCAAATTGTCTCCTTTAGCGTAATTTTTGTCTCCTTAGTAGATGGAATTAGTCTTAAGCCCCAGTTAAAAGACTTTTTTTTCTTCCTTTTCTTTAAACAGACATTATCATGCCTTGAAGAGTCATTCTAATCCCTTCACCTTAGCCAAACCATGCTAATTCTAGCTAGGAGGACAGCAATTAATTAAAAAAAAAAAAAGGGAATTGACTTGGGGAACAGGAGGTGGGATATCAAGCCGACAGAGAAGCAAAGATTATCAAATCCTCTGTGAAATATTTCCATTTCAAAATATAAATGCTGAAATCAGACTGTCATTTTAACGTATATAAAATCCAGCAATAAAGATATCTGATTTTTTAAATGATCTGACTTATTACCAAAGTATACTCAAATCCAATTTTTATGTTACTAGTGGGAAGCCTAGTAAAACTACAGACAGCACTACTTAAAGCAATGAAACTAAAATTACAGAGGATAATTTCTATTTAAATTCAGGCAGATACACTTTTTTGCTCATATCAAATTAATCAACACGATGATCTCAAAGCATCTTCGACCAGTTATCTAGAGAAAGAAAAGAGTCAAGTCTGTGATCATGCACATGCAGCATGTTAAACCTCTCAATTGTGATGCGGTTCCGCTGAAAACCTCAGGAACTTTGAGACACACTGCGAAAAAGAAGCAATAACCCATCCCTTATTTCTATATAAAAAACTGTCAACCAATTTTATAATCTTAATACTGCTGTGGTACAATGAGGCACCATGAGGAAGTCATGTTTTTATATGAAACGATACCAAATAAATGGAATCAGAACACTACTGAACCTGTAAGAAAAGAAAGTTCTATCAATAAGTTTACTGAATCGCACAAAGTTGCACCAATGCAAAAGTTTTACAGAAACATTTTGGTGGGTGTAAGCATATGATCAAGTCTGTGATAATCATCAATAATTTTCTTTACCTTTAACTAAACCAAAAGAAAATTTTACTGTATTAAATGGCATTTGGGAATACAAATTTTTAAGTTGTGTAAGTTACCTTTTAATTTCTAGCAAGCAAAATAGGTGAGATGTTTCTCACTAACCCCTATTAAGATGAGCACAAACAGGCGTGAGTACTTGGAGCTACTGGATTTGCCAAGTCATCCACCCCTAGATGTCCCTGCCAGTGTCCCACCTCACACCCCCTACAGGCAGTCAGACTTTAACCCTGAGTGAGGGCAACCCTCAGAAGCAACAAGATGAGACAAGAAAGGAAGTGTGTGGATGAAATAGTGAGGAAGGAAAAGGAGATAGATGCAGAAGGATGAAATCAGACTGAAAGAAACACAAGCAATAAGAAAGAGAAGGAGGAGACAGACAGAGAACGAGGTGGGCAGGAGCAAAATGCAAAGGGAGGACCAAAGGGAAAAAAGAGATGGCTGGGGAGAGAGGAGGTACAGGAGCTCCACGACACAACAGTGGATCAAGCAGCTGGCCGGAGATGCTAATTCAGCGCTTTAACAAATCAATGCCACTTGAAAAGTACAATGCGAGCCCTCACTGGGTAGATGTCAGGGGACTGAGAAAATGCATTCTCAAGTATTTCACATTAAGAGGGAATAATGTGTTAATTTATAACTCTTCACCCTATACACTTGGATTATCTATCTGTGTCAGCGATTTGACTTCTTAAATTTATCAAAAAGGCACGCAAAGGGAGGCAGCTCCGACTGCACCACCGGGAGATGGAGGTTTCGGAAGAGCCTGTCCTGGGTAGTCCTGCAGTTCTTTTCCCTTTCCTATTTGGGCTGACATGTTGGCGGAGGGGCGGTGGCGCAGGAAGGAGTGAACATTTGAAGGTGCGATCTGGGGAGGAGGGGAACTCCTGGTCTAGTTACTAATGCAACCCAAGGAAAGGCTTTGTGGGCCTGTGGCTGATTGCATTAGGTACCATCCGTCAAAAGTGACACAGAAGAGAAGGAATAACTTGAATCAGCAACCCCGAGCTGCCATCATCAGAATTTACTTTACGGAAACTTACTTAAGTCTCTCAGCACACCCAGCGGAAGAGAAGCTGCTGACAATCAGAGTGTAATTAAACAGTACTTTTGAAATGCCACCAGAGTCCCATAGACAGAGCTTATCAACATAGGAAGGGAAGGGAGGGCTAGTTTATTTTATTTGGTTAGTTTTGAGACAGGGAGGGGAGATGTAAAAGAACTGACATTACATCCCAGCATTTAAGAGCCTAATGTTTCTTTCTTAAGAAAAAAATCTATTTTATTAGACATCAGATTCTTGGAATTGTTTCCTAACTGTTCTTTAATGTAAATTTAACCAACTTTTAATTTAATGATAGCACAGCTCCTAACCTGAGAGAAAGGCTTAATACTTTTTTGCTGCCAAATTTAAAGCACTATCAGACTTAAGTCTTCAGAGTGCAGGCATTGTCAAGACATAAAGGCAAGTGTGTTAAAAACTGTGGAATAAATAGAAGAGAGTAAGTTTCAGGAAAGTATTTGAATTAAGGTGACAGTCTTAAAGATATGAAGGGGGCATGTGATTATTACATAAAAAGGAAGAAAATGACCATATTGTAACTGCTCTGAGTTTCACTTTAAGATTGTTAAAATGACACACAGCAGTGTTTTAAAGTGAGCAGATATTTTTATTTGCTACTAGTACAACTGCAACAGAAACAGATATTCTCTTATTTTCAGGACATTCAGATGTAAATGAATGCTGATGAATGGAAATGAGATGCTATACATGATGGGCAACCTGCAACATTCAGTTTAAAAAAGGCAAAGTTACCTCACTCACTGAAGCTTGAATCTCTTCCTTTCTACACTTGGGCACCAAAAGAAATGAAAGACAATGACTGACCTTCTACCAGTTTCTATTGGCTAAACACCACCCTCCAGAGATACTCGAGATGGAAAACAAACGTTCTTTCAGTCTCATGTTTTGCATCTCTGCTATTACACAGAATTACACAGCTACTTCTTTAAATGAGTATTTGATTAGAAACTGAAATTATGAATACTAGAAATTTGACAGCTGCACTGAGCCAAAGGGTTAAAATGCCCAAAAGAGTGTGATTACTTAACGAATGTTTTATTTCTTTCAAAGGAGATAATTAATAAGGAATTTCCTAGGTCAAGACCATAGAGTACATTACTTTCCCTTTTCATATAATCTTAAAACAGACAATATATATTCTGAGTACCATGTTTCCAACAGCAGAGCATCGTATTATATGCTTTTCAAGGGCTTCTATGCCCTCAGAGTAGGATTTGTCCTATCCCTGGTTTTTGCATGAATTACCATTACTGTCTGTCCCATCCATGCCACCCCCACATAAACCATCTATTCTTATCATTATGGTAACATTAATCCTCTCCCCTTCCCCCTCCCCCACCACACCCACCTAAGGGGTTAAAAGACTTCAGTACATTTGTGACTTGTCAGTGACATATAATACCCAGGTCCTTCATGCAATCAACTTTTACTTGACATGTATTTGCTCATCACAGGACCCGCATTACTACTGGGAAAATGAAGAAAAACCTAAATTAACACTTGACATTCAATATGGTCAAGTCCTTAATTGGCTGGGCTTCCTGAGAAAGCAATTTTCTATTCCCCAAACTGTTCGCGTGTCATGTGTGGAGTGCAGCTCTTGGCCATCACTGCTGTCCCTCGCTCCCTCTAATGAGAGCAGATGAATTAGTGCTACGTGACACGATTTGAACAGGGCTTCCTCCTCTTCCCCTCCCCCCAACCTTTCTCCTGTACCAATGACAGCTGTGTGGCAAGGGAAAGAAAGAGAAATGCAAGAGCAAAGAATCCTGTAAAGGATGATCATTTTTTTAAATGAACCTTAAATGTCTTGTTGAAACTCCAGAACAACAGGGTCATTTCATGGTGGAGGTGGGGAAGGGGGTTGTTATGAGGATCAAGGGAATTATCTGGCTATAGCTGATTTGGGTTGTATTCACTTCCAGCATGTTTTTTCCATTCCTGACTAGTTGCAGTATTAGATTGCACTGGTCTAATTAAAATGGAATTTACATCCACTTAAAAAAAATTTTTTTTTTTAAGGTCTGGAGAATGGGTCAACTAGAAAAAAAATGAACAGCATGAAATGATTATTATTCTAAGATAAACATACCTCTGGGTTAAAGAAAAAGAGTCTTTTCAACAAACGCTTAGGTCTTAAGAACCTACAACCCAAAACTCTTATCACTATACTTTGCTTTCAGATACTGTTCAGTACCTGAACTTCATATTCATCATCTTATTTTAAATCATTTTGGTTTGGTTCCCTTCCTTTGATTGTTGAATTTTTGCAACAAAAGCTATTTGAATGCTGATTTCATCCTATTATTTTGGAGAGAGGGGGGAATATAGTCTGCTATAGATGTGCTTATTTAGCTCAGTAAGAAACAACTGAATGGATGCATGACAGGAAGGTAGGACAGAATTTGCTCAGTTCAAAGATACTGAAAGGTAAACTGAAGGGATTTCTCTGTGCCTTTACTTACTCACTTTGAAACCAAAGAAGTAATTTTAAATGCTTAAATTGCTCAACCAGTCCAACAAGGACCAAACAGAACTGGAGGAGGTAAGAATATATGGCAAATCACACATTTGAGAGAGAAGTTAGTTCAAAGTACATGGATCATGTAAAGATAATTATTTACTCTTTACTCATCTTTATTTAAACGACAGCTAAGGCAAAGATACTACCTGTGTACTAGAAAGTATATCAAGATTGTACTGGTATCACAAAATCAATGCAAGCATGCAAAATATAAAACTCAAGTCTCAAGTGCAGTTCCCCTGCCTCAAATAAGTAGCTTGATCATTTACTAGTTATTCCTTTATAATTCTGAATAGAATTGAAGTAATATTTCAGTAAGAAAACTGTGAAGTGCATTTGAATACACAAAATATGGTGAAACCCAGTTTTATACTGTTTAAAGTTATTACCTAAAACCAAAAGAGCTCTTTCCATATTTTATATTCATGGGAAATAACATGAAAGGAAATGAAGTTTCATAGCATTTCTCTTAAAATACAGTCAATTCACAACATGATTTTAAATACTGCGACACTAACAGAAGACAAGCTGTAATGTAAGGAAACTTTTGGGAACACCTTTAATTTTCTAATTTGTTGGAACATTATTTCAGATAATGCAACAACTCTCAAAGATGAGAATAATTTAGAAATATTTTCACCAAAGCAAAACAATGCAATGGACACCTACCCCTTCTGGTGGCCAAAGCACTGACATTTTGAGTATTGTTAAAGATATCTTTTGAAAATATACTTGAGACAGCTTGTGACTGGGCATTCTATCAGGTGTTTATAAGAAATGGATAATTTGGTATTCAGGAAAAGCAGCTCAGTTGAATACATACAGTTAACTGCTAAGGTAGCATTATAATCACCGAGCAACAAAGGGCAGTGTATTTTGCCAATAGCTTTAGGGTGACCTTTGCAATGCTGACTAGTCCGTCAAGTTCTATCTCTGAGATGCATGATACCGACAGGGGTGGTTTATTAAGTGAGGTAGGAACTAAAGACCAGGAGCCTCCAAAAGGGAAGGCATTTTACATAGAGGAAATGAAGAATTCCCTTCACTAAGAAGAGACGCTAAACACCAAGAGATCAGGCTGAACAGCCCCATGTTCTTCCCCAAAGCACTAGTAGCCATCTCAAGTGTAGAAACTATCAAGTATTAGGACAGTATTGGGAAGCATCAGCATCTTCCTCCACACTCTCCTCTGCTTCTAAAACCTGTAATGAAATTCCAACTGCTGCTGCTGCTGCTGCTAAGTCGCTTCAGTTGTGTCTGACTCTGTGCGACCCCATAGATGGCAGCCCACCAGGCTCCCCCGTCCATTCTCCAGTCAAGAGTATTGGAGTGGGTTGCCATTTCCTTCTCCAATGCATGAAAGTGAAAAGTGAAAGTGAAGTCGCTCAGTCGTGTCCGACTCCTAGCGACCCCATGGACTGCAGCCTATCAGGCTCCTCCGTCCATGAGATTCTCCAGGCAAGAGTACTGGAGTGGGTTGCCATTGCCTTCTCCGAAATTCCAACTGGGAATTGGTAAAATGGGATCAATCACCTGAGCTCCAGGAGTAAAGCTGAAAAAGAATGCTGACCTCGTTGTAAAGCTTTAAACAAATCGTGAGAAGTCCTGCCTTATTTGGGGGTACTTTCCAATCACTGCTAACAAGGTAGATTAATGACTCAGGAGGGCAACAATCAGCGAGATGACTGCACTGGACCCAAAGACTGGATCACCTGTAGGAAAGTCAGCCTTTTTGACTCAAGAAAGTCACTTCTTGATCGAAGAAAGTTAACTGTGACTATGGCAGAGTGACATGCTTAAACTTGATATTCTCTTAGGGATGAGCAGACTTTGAAGTTCATAATAAACTTGAAATGACTCTGTGGAATGTTAAGGCTTAACATAGATGGTTGGTGCCACTGTCCTGCCTACACAAAATGAAGTCAACCTGGAAATAACTGCATTCACAGCTCCAGGGTATTTAAAATGGAAGGCTCCCCCTCCTCCCTTTTTATTAAGAATTTTACTTTGAACCTTAAGAAGAAGCTGCACTGAGCTTCCAACTTGTTTAGCATAGCTCAAATTAAAATACTTATTCAGGTCTAGAAAGGCATCATGTTTGCCACCCACCTAGTTTATGTTACCCTCACATTACACCATTTGCAAGAAGTATAAACACAGGGAGAAAGAAAGGAGTGCTTTAAAACAGCCTGGCACATGCAACAACAAAACTGCTTCTAAAATACAAGACAAAAATGTTATTTTATAAAAAGGAAGAGCATCTAAAGGAGTATATTCTTTTATCCTCCATTCTTCACCACCCTCTTTAAGGCAGTGCTTCCCTCTCCAGTATTAAAGATTATTTTATCTAATTCCCAGTTGAAAGGTTTGTAAAAGTGGTAAGTCACAATCGTGTTGACGCTGAACTTCTTGAACATAGCATACCAACGTCATTCTGACACACTGACAGGTGCTTCGTAACAAGCCGCACCAGTCACTTGAGTTGAAATACCTGACTTACTATATAAAACAAACTGTTACTCTCTGGTCTCTGTTCCAGCTCAGCTCTTCTCTGCTGTTTTGGAAGCAAACCAACAGCTTGTTATGTTTACATCAGCCGTGACTCCCTTCTGATTGGTGCCCAGCACTGATGGTGATGCTGTTCAACAAGACCCTAGACAGAAACTAGGCACACGGAGGCGCCATTTGCAGATCATTTGAACAAGATGTTGTTTCCTGTTCCCACGAAAATCAATAACAGGATGATCTTCAATTTGAAATTCAAACCAATTAATTACCCGTTCTGTTGAAAATGCTGGTATCTGATTTACCTAGAGAAATTCAACTATGAATAGATTATTTTGTCTTAAAGAGCCTCTTCCAAAAATTTACATAGGCATTGAAAATGTATCTTATACAACATAAATGATGTTTTCTAGAAGCTTGTATACAATATTGGCCTTGTATGAACTAGCATAGGGAAGTTTTCCCCTTGTGGTTCATCTCCTCCCCGTGACATCACAGTCAATTGCCTGGTAAATTACTGCAATCCCACAAAGATTCAGGGCCAACGATCCACTGCTTAAAGGTGAGATAAAAAGCTCTTTATAGTTGAATTCAACTTTTCATCTACATCAGTTACTGACACAAATCATGGAATTCTTTTCCAAATTTAGAAATCTCCCCTTTCTTCCCTAGAATTCTAAAATTCTTACTTTTCAACTTTTATTAAAAGCCTCTGACTATTTTTTGTTTGCTCACATTTAATTTTTCTTTCTATGTGATACACAAGAAGAAAAGCTATACATCAAAACTATCAGCACCAGAAATATATTTACTAAACTTTTTTTTCAATTGTTAAAAAAAAAATGAAGAATTTGGTTCATCCCAGTGGGGAATTCCCAAGATGAATGTTCACATGCAATGAAACTATTATCTTCATCCATTAAAATACTATCTAAAACAAAGGTTTCTATCTGGCAGTCACTAGGCTGAATAAAGCCTACAGATGAGTTTTGTTTGGACCACACACTTTTAAAAATATTTGAAAAGGTTGCCAAGATTTAAAAATCAGGAGAGTCCACATAGAAATCTGGATTTCTGACTTCCCATTAAAAAGGAAGAGAGAGAGAGAACAGAAGGATCTCACAACACTGGGCTTGCATCCTCACCCGACAACACTGTCTGGAGCTGAGGAGCTGAAACCTCACTGCGGTTGACACAAGGTCCTTCTGATCCACTGCAGTCACCACCAGATTTACTCCTCTTGCTTGTTACTACCTTACTTCCTCGTGGCCCTTTTGGGCAATTCTTGATCTTTAAAAAGACATAACTCCAAAAAGGGTTAACAGAGTTTGTGGAAGAAAAGGAGAAGGGTATCTTCTCTTTCTTATTTCATGGGTTTGCATAAGGTAAGATGGTGGGTAGATTTTTCAAAATACAGTTGTTCAATCAAACATTAAGTGCAAAGCAAACTGCTTTTCATAATTAAAAAAAAATTAAAGCAAATCCAAAACTGATGATCTCATCTTAAACAGTGGTTCAACAAAACATTTACACTGGTTTTCAATCAACCACATTCTTCCCTGAAGCCCAGCAAAGATGCTCAAGTCAATGCTGTTACTCGGATCTACATCCATTTTGTTCCTTCACATGTTAACACTTCTGTACTTCCTTTCTAGAATGATCATGTACTTAAGCAAAAACTGACCCTAATGTGAAAATAGAATACATCTTCAAGGTAAATTTCAAAAGTCAACATTTAGGATGCGCGAATATTATCATAGGAAATACTCGCCTTTACTGGCTCCACATGTATGCCACAATCTGACATTTATAATTATACTAGATAGACATTATTGCAGGTTCAAATGACCCAAAAAGTCATGGTATATTTCTTTAAAAATGATTACCTAAAAGCAGATGTCTATGACAGTTACAATGCACATCTATTTTGCTTTTTCCCTTAACTGCAAGTAATTTCAAGGAGAAAATCTATTTCTCTATTTCCAATCAACCACAAGAAGATAGTACTTCTATCCATTAATAGCTTTTTCAAACAAATTAGAAATACCCTATTTAGCAGAGGAAAGTATCTTTTTGCTTCATCCAAGAATATCAACAGACTACCTCTGAAGTACTGTACAGTTCAGAATGCATTACACATGCTATGACTAGCCATATTTCAACTTATTAAAAAGAAGAAAATGTAAATCAACTTTCGTAGAGGGTTTCCAAATTATGTTTCATCACTGGACCACATTCTTGAAAGATTATTTTTTAATTAGGAATTTCCTTCCTAAAAGAGGTGTTTTTCTTCCATTTTCACCTTAAGAAAGCAACCCTTGAACACATGCCAAACTTACTTCACAATTAGACATTAATCCCCAAATTCTCTTGATTCTTAACAACCTGAACAACTTTTAAGTAAACAGTTCACAAAATCATAACGATCATACTGCATTCCCTAACAC
The DNA here is from genome assembly GCA_024291935.2 of Okapia johnstoni. Taxonomy (NCBI): domain Eukaryota; kingdom Metazoa; phylum Chordata; class Mammalia; order Artiodactyla; family Giraffidae; genus Okapia; species Okapia johnstoni. The sequence goes on from CM044314.1 coordinate 76,953,563, forward strand.
CTGTTTGAATAGAAGAAGAAAAAATGACAAAAGTGTGAGCTCCATAAAGTCTTAGACCCAAAAGCTGAACAACAATGTTATATATTCCTTTTGGGAAGCATTTTTCCTTAATATCCATTATGCTTGAATTTTGAGCAATTAGCAGCAGACACCTGGAACTCAATTATTAATTTACCTCTCCTTACACCTTTTACACTTCTTCTGAAACCATCTCTTAAGATGCTTCTTAAAAGAGATGACCCCATGGGTAGCATACATGTAAATGTTCAGATTATTTTCTTTAAAACATCTTGTTATAATCTAAGATTAAATTTACTCTCTTTTTTCTTTAAGAGTATCACTTTGGGAAAAAAATTTAATTTCTCAAATAACTGAATAAACTGATAAAAAACAAAAATTAAAACAGTTCTAGGAAAAACATAATTCACTGCATTTATGCTGATTTACCTACTATAACATTTTAGAAAGGGGAATTTTATGGAACAAACATAGTTAATTCCCATTCATGATGACCAAAGTTTTAAGCTTTTCTCCTCAGGCTCACATCATGGCAGCTGACTGGAAATACATAAAAAAGAGTTCTAGAAGATTCCTGATTTGGTTATTTTTGTTTGCATTTTATTGTGTCAAGACAAAAGGAAAGCATGAGATAATGAATGTTTAATAATATTTAATCTGTATTATATGGGGATGAAGCATTACATTCACTTAACTCCTTCCTTCTTTCTATGAACCACCGATTTCTAGGAAATCGAACCTCAAACTAGGCTTATGCTGAGGCTTATTTCAACATTCTGCATTTGTTAAAAAAAAAAAAAAACGGGAAGAAAAGAAGAGAGAGACCCAAAGTACAGGTACACTAGCACATAAAGAACAGTGGATCATCTGCATACTCAGAAGGCAGGCAGCAGTTGGTTTATGAAGAAATTATTAAAAATAACTATTTGCCCAAGGAAAAATGACCAACTTCTCACTTTTAACCAAAAGGGTGTTTTTAATATAACGAGCATCCAAGCTTCTCTGGTCATGAGAAAACCTGGAATATATTACACACGCATAAATGTGGCCCAGGAAGCAGTATATGAGATATGCTTGCTATTGACAGATTAACACTTCATTTTCATTACTCTAATCTCACCACAGGCTGTGAACATTCTCTTTTTCTTATTTGAACAACAATGGTGCATGAAAAACCAAGCTGACAGGCAGGCGGGGTTCATTAAATGCACAAGGCTTTTATTCCCATAACACATCTCACCTGTATGAAGCTAGGGTTCAGGCTTCCAAGCTAGCTACTGAAACAAGCTCTCCCAGATGTTGGACTTCTCTTTCGATCCCTTCCTACTTCATTTATAATAAATGTCAAAAAAAAAAAAAGAGTCAAATGGAAAAATTCTTTTTCACAATGAACTCCGTTTAACAGACAATAGGATTGTAAAGATATCTTAAGATCGATTCAGTCCCCTGAATATTTTCCAAAGTTGTCCAAAAAAACAAAAAAGAAATGATTGGGAAGGAAAATGATGAGATGTTTGAAGTTTGGGTCAGAGTCTGATCTTGGTATCTCTGTCTCAGCTTGGTTCTAACTCATTTGAGGGTAACTATAGTTTTCCACTGGTTAAAAATGGGCAAGTCACAAAGTAAGAATCAATCTAGCTCTTTCCCAATGAATGACAAAGAGCTTCACCAAAAAGCTACCTTCAAGAAGCAAAAAGGGTACAAACTAAGGGATCATTTAAATGACATTCCTAAGAAGGGGAATTCCTTTTTAAGGTGAGCCATCCATATGCTCACTGCATTTGAGGCAGCCACTGACAAATCCCCAAGAAACCTAGAAATGAATCACTTAATTCCCACAACCAACCAAAGGACAGGTGTACACTTCCTGCCTATCTGTATACCACATACAGATCCACAACCATGTGACAATGTGGGATCTTACAGTAAGTCTTCCCACAAAGTCTAGAGCAGGGCTTTGGTTTTGGTACATTCTGGTATTTTAATGTTAATACCTAAAAAAGAAAAGCAACATTAAATAGAGCAACAGATCCCCTACCTGGCTCTTGAGTTAGGTTCTGACGTGAGGTCAACAAGGAGGTGCCTTTCTGAATACGGTCATTGTATATTTATTGTCCCATTTCTTGCACGTGGCCTTCCATTCATGTCCACTGTTCTCTGGCAGTGGCAGAGGGCACAGGAGTGGGTATCTTTCTTTACCTATGCCTGATTAGGTGCCCAAAAAGTCCTAATGATTTAACCCAATGAAATTTTTCTTGCTTAAATTTTAATGGAAGGGAAAAAAAGCATTTTGAAAACCCTAGATAGAGGTTCTCATTTTAATATTAGTTTTGTTATTATGTTAAGCCAGCTGAACGTAATTATTTTCAGCATGTAAAACATTCATTATCCTGGATTTTTTCTCTTTAAACTCCCAGTTCAGGTACTCTGATCATCAACTATGAGTCCTGAAGATCTGTCTAGAGAACAAATAGCCACTAAAAGATACCTTAATAAAGTTGAAAAATTCATGACAGTCACACAAAAGCACAGCAGGTCCAAGGACTGGAAGCTGTGTCTTTCCACGTAGAATAATATTTTCGAACCTTGTCCGTTTTAACAGCCTCTCAGCTGGGTAGGACAATGGGTTAAAATTTATTAAATACAAAATAGTAGTGAATCCTCCTCATTGTGTTCTGTAGACTGCATGTTTTCCACTTCAATTTATACTGTCATCCGTTAATATTAGCCCTGCCATGACTTTGATTTCTTTTTTTTTTTCAACGTTTCAGTTAACTCTTATTAACTGCAGTTTGTCTCAGAGAGTCATACCTTCAACCTATTGATGGAAAACTTCACGTTTTCCTTCTAACAAAATGCTCTCCTGTGCACATGGAAGTCTAACTGCACAAAATGATAAAGCCAAGAATTACTTTTAAAAAAACAAAAAGAGAAAAGCAAAATCTCTTTTCAGCTAAGTACTTTCTTCCACAGCGAAGGATCCAATTGAACTGCCTTTCAGCGCCTTTGAATGATAAGCCTGGGCCCCCGGTTACATGTTTTTATCACGCCCGGACTTAAAGAACCCTTACAGAGCAGAACTCAGGACAGTCCTCCTGTCAGCACCTCCACGCAGAGGACTACATCTGAGGGTGGCACCTCCTTCCATCCCTCTGCCAGAGTGATGCACTGGCAAGAAGGTGTCTTTTAATTCTTTTTTATTAGGGCAAATAGAGCCAGTGAAAGTCAGGAGAAATTCAGAAAAAGCAAAAAAGAAGGGAAAAGAGAATAAAGCAAGAAAATTAATAGGTCTATGGGAACAGGAGTAGGAAGAAAAAACAGTCTAATCATGTATTTAGGTCATTAAGTAAGTGGCTGCCAACCAAACAGAAATGAGGCTTAAAGCGACCCCCCTCCCCGCCCCCAGCAACAACACACAAACCCTAAAGACAGTAGCAAAATAACACTGCAGTCCAAAAATACTGAGTAAATAAGATGTCAGATATGCTCAAGAGAATCCCTGTTACAATGAGTAACTTCCTACTGTTCAAGATTATTTTCATTTTCTTCACAGAGAGAAATGAAAAACTGACAGGCTTAATTAAAGAAAAACAAAAGGATATTATTTTGTTGTTAAAGGATCAATTCTTTTTTTTTTTAATTGGAATGATGATTAATAAGCTGAGAATTTGATTTCTACGTTAGCCAGTTTGAGTAACGCATTGTTTTTCCACAAGCATTTCCATTAAGAAAGGCTGTGTGGATGAAGAAATGATACAGCTTTTTTTCTCTTCTCCTGCTCTCTGACTGTGGCATGAAATGCTATCCAGAGCGTTTGAATAGAACACCGCATACTGCCCTCAACCAAATGAACTCCAATCATAAATTTTTCACCTTAGGGTTTGAATGTACACTATGAAATTTGCTAGGCTTCCTACAGGGAATGTACAAATTAAAAAAGAATCAATACTTTTATTTTTTTTCCAGTCTCTAAAACTTTCTTTTAAAGCTGGGGAGGGAAAAGGCAGTACAGATCATGCTCAGTGAGGAGGTGAGGTACCTCGGATGTCATCGCCCCACGCATTATTTTCTGGGTGTCATCTGCACATATTAAAACTTCCTGGAGCTTGAGTTGCTCAGAAAGTTTTTTTGTCTTATTTTTTGCGCCTGTTTACAATTGTATCTTATAGGAAAAGAAACTCCCTCTTCTATACAATGTCTCGCTTGTATGTCAAGACAGAAAGGCTGCTGTGCCTGAATTATGCCTCTTCTCCTTTATTTCTCTAAAGCTTAAAAATAGATGTCAAAGTTCCTTGAAAGGGTTTTTGACTCTCTTTCCCCTCCTCTCCCTGGTCCTTAAGTAGATGGAGGATCACCAAGCAAACTGTGGAAGCCAGCTGCTTTCGGGAAATAAAAATGGCATCAGCTTTGGCAGACAGGGGTGAGATCAATCATTTCCTACGATCCCCAACAATCTTCTCTCTGACCAAGGCCTAGAGAAGCGTGGTTACGTAGTGGCAAAAACACACCACGAGAGGGACAACAGGATTTTCACATGGTGAAGAATTCATTCCACCCACAGAACAAACCAGGCTCCAAACCTCACGTGAAAGGAAACCTTGGAACCATTACGTTCCATGTTCCTTGGACAGCAACAAGCAGGGACTCCCAGAAAAAAAAATTCTCTCACTGAAAAAAGTCACCCCACAATTCACTCTCTTCTCCCTGTTACCAAAAAGTTCCCTGACAACACTCTGCGGGAAAGAAAGGAGTTAACTCATAGTTCAATTTCAACACCATGATTCCAACCGAGGACACAAGCTAAAGGCAAATTCTAGTGTCTTGTCTCATGCCTTTGGATACATATGCACATTATAATCAAAAGTCTCAAGTTCAGAAAATACCTTTTTGGGCTTTCACAACCATTAGCTATACATGTTTACAGGAAAAGTCTTCTCGAAAGCTTTGCAGACTGATAAAGGCAGATGCCCAATCTAACTTTCTTTAAGGGTGTGTCAGACACATAAGGTGGGAAGAGAGAAGCACTAGAATGTGCGTTTTTCATGGAAGTGGATGACGCCAGCTCACTATCTGTAACGGCCAGTTCCCTTGGAGTCAGCTCCCCGTGTCACAACGACCTGGCAAACTTGAATGCTTTCACTATCATTGGAGTCCTTGCAATCCGGCTTTGGCTGTGACCCATTCACTTTTGCCCCAACTTCTCCGAGATGCCTTACTCAGCATCTAATTAGTTAGGGAGGATTTGCCGCGGCTCTTAACCCTGACACAGAAGTGGGAGGATGTGCTGCTGTGGGAGCCCAAATCTGTCCTGTCACTCCATTAATCAGATTTCCATAAAGCCACGCATGAATAACGGGATTTATCAGTGAATGCTAAGCTACACTCATAAATATAATTATTAAAAAATACCTACAATTATATAGATAAGATAGCTACACCTTTAGGGATTTATATTTTGACTGTGGTTACTTGATTCACCTTAGCTTTTGCTAAGGCTTTACAGATTATACACAGACACACAGTCCCAGTTTGCAGATGATAGAAACATGAGAAAAATAATTTCAAAATGATCACCTACTATGTTCAAAGTCACTTACTGTATCATGGTGAAAATAAACTTGAAATGCATGCACATATTTTTTAATATATGCCAATCTATACCACATATCCATTTGAGAATATGTTTGTGCCTGCTTTATTTGCTGTAACATGTATATAGACACCATATATAAGGCCTACTACGCTCGTTCCCCTTGCATTACAAATTAGACAGTACCTGTTAAGTGAAGTTTGCCTGTTATACACAGACTTACAAAGTACAGGCCAACACACAAGTACCTGTGCTACAACCTGTATTTTAACAATTACCCAAATATCCTGATATTTAAGAATGGATGAGAAGAATTATATTTGAATAGATGTGTACAGTTAAGACTTCAATATAAAACATTATCACTCAAATTAGAGAGGCAAACTAAATTGGAGGTAGGAGCCTACTAATTCAACAGGCTGAAATTACATGCCTCCTAATATAATATAAATATTTATTTTAGCATCAAGACCGTCAGTTTGGTCAATTTAATCCTTTTTTAGTAAGATGTGATTACTGAAACACACCAACTGTAAGAAGGGGAGTAAAAAGGGAGGAGGAAAAGTGCAGAAACCTAGAGATGGCTGATGCCTGGCAGTGAAAGTCATTTTCAAAGACCATTAACTATCAACTGCTTTACTCCAGGCTCTGGTTAAATAAGAATATACATCCTCTGTTAAAAGGGACAGCTGCACGAGGGGGACAGAGTTAAAAATAAAATGCATTCTATGAACTAGAAAGAAGAATCAAACCACGATATACAATTAGGCATCTGACTTGTAAGAAACACTGCCTATGTGCCTTTTAAACTGTTAGTGAATAAACATTCAAATTATTTGGGGGGGGCAGGTAGGAAGTCAAACAAAATCACCATTTCCACTTGAATATATAGATTCAACCAACGGAAACTGTGCTTGCCTATATGAATAGAAAGAACTAAAAGACTACTGGGAGGAAAATGCATATCGAACCTGCTTTTAAATGGATGCCAGCAATGTTGTTATATGTTTCTGACAATATATTTTATTTATCATTTCTCTGAAATGGGCTAGATTTTATATTAGTGAGAAAGTTTGCTTGATTCTGTCCTATCTCTGGTGAGCAGACGCTGTGGTATTAATGTAAATCACTGATTTAATTTTTAGCTTTCTTGGTTTGCCCCTCACCTATCTAGGAAACGATTTCTCTGGTGATAACTAACACATCATGCTAATGAGAGAATCTAATGCACAATAGAAAAATGTCACTACTAATAATATTTGCATGAAGTTAAATAAAGCAACTGTAGGAGAATGTCAGACAGTTGTTCTTTAACAAGACACAGTTTCACAATGAAATTATGTTGTTAATTTTGTTACATCATTGGGTGAATCCTAAATTACTACATAATGATGCACAGAGTCATTTATAATTCTAACTTAGTATTTCACTCGTGTCTGAAAAGAGACCTTATTAAGGAATTCACATTTTATTTGAAACAGGTTAAATATACCTCACCAATAATAAAAGGTAAATGCCTCTAGTAATGTGTAAAGCATAAGCTCTAGCCCTTTACCTGTTACAGTTTTATTTCTGAGAAGATTTCAAAATATATTATTAGACTACTGCATCCCTTGAGGGAGCTACAAACAATTTTAATTGCTATTCTCTCATATGAACAAAGTATTTACAAAAATGGAAAAAAATCATCATTTAAAGCCTGGTTTAAAACAACAACAATTTCCAAAAGCAGACCTTATTTTCTGCTTTTAACAATACCTTGTGAGGTTAAAATGGGCAAAACAACATTCTAGACTCTAGGAGATGAACAGAAAAGATGAGCAAAGAGTTTCTGGTTATTCTCGACCTGTCACTGATCAAAGTGACCCAAAGAAGAACTCCCTTTACAGAAGTTAAGAGTCATGCCCTTCAAGGTTATCAAGTATTTGTCTGTATGAGAAAATATTATCCCTTTTGAAAAAAAAATCATACTAAAATATGGAAGAAAAATATAGAGGCAAGAAAATGCAGTCAAATTGTCATATGTTGAACTTTAGGGGAATAGACTTAGTTCCACCAAATCTAAATTGGCTTCAGATTGTGGTATCTTTTTGTTAGAATTAGACAAACTGAAACATTTACATATAAGCAGATCTAACTTTGCTCATACAAAACAAAAGACAAAGATTTTTATATCCCTACTTCCTAAATTATCCATAGAAGACACAACGCTAGAATATTAAATTTCAGTGTTCATGAGCTATCTCCCACTTTAAGTTTTGCTGTAGTTAAATAATACGGATTGTGAATTCTCTATAGTTGAATTTTGAAACTGGCTAGTCAGTCTTTTCTAATATTTAAAGAAATGATCAGGTAAATCCTGCAGTTTTTATCTTATTACAGATAACTTTGAAACAAAAAAATGCCCAAAATATTCACTTCATGAGCTAAGTCCATATTTTTCCCTTAGAAATTAAAATAATCATAATACAGGAAAAATATCTCTAGGCCTTAGAAATATAAAATTCTGCAGCTTTAACTGGACAAACTTTTACCTGTAGTAAGACAAAAACTGGCTTAATGTGTATATTGAGACTAGTATTCCTTGAAACTGTTGGCTTCGAGAGAGATCATGTCAAGAAGTGTCTTCCTTACACTGGTACATACACACATGTACACACACACACTGAATCAGCACTGCTGATGAACTATAGGTCAGGAAAATAAACATGTATATTAAACACGTACAGTACACATTTTAGGATTTACACATAGTTTCAATTTAAGTTTACACAATATTTATACAAACTAAAACATCATCCTGAAGGAGGAAAAAAAAACATGTAAACTTATACCCTCTTTAATGCTTTCCAAAAATGCAGAGGAGGTAAGCATTTAATAACCATGACAGGAGGAAAAAAGAGGGAGTTGCCAACTACATCAAAACCAAAAAATAAAGAAAACATATAAAACAAAATAACTACACTTTTTAAAATTGTGATTTTCTCCTTTCATTGTACTACTGTTTAGTAAATAGTATAATTAACATTACTTCATACAGCAGCCATAAAGCATAAATTATTTCCCCATATTTCTACTCTTTCCATAGTCACTGATGCTCACTTTCACACATATATAAACACAGGTACACACAAAAGAGATTTTTATACATCCAGAGAGTGAAACAGCTGGATCAAAGACATCATAATGGTTTAGCTGCACAAGTTTCTCTCTCTGAGCAATTTCAAATTATTTTCCCAATTTTGATCCACCATTTATATAATTTACTTTTATTTGTTTTTTAGCTAAAATGCTTTGCACAACTTAAAGTCTCCTTAGATTCAAATCTACTTGGAAATGGGCTAGTGCCAAAGAAGCAATCTAACACCATCTATGTGGTTCAATAGCCATTTATCAATTGATCATTATCTCTATCTGGTTTTATTAACTCTTTTCTAGCTAGAGGGAGACCTAAACCAACCTACCCTTTCAAAACACACACACACACACACACACACAGTACGAGCCGCGGGCTCCGCTGATTAACGAGCAGCCGCCGGCGGCCTTGGGCGGACACGTCGACTCTCCCCGCAGAGCCAGCGGCGGCGCAGCCAGCCCGGCCCGAGGACGGCTCTGGGGAGGACGCCGAGGCTGCCCAAGTGTGAGTGCACTGGCCGGCGGGTGGGCGAGCGGGCGGGCGAGCGGGCTGGAGCCGAGCGGAAGCGGCGGGAGCGCAGGGCCAGCGCGCAAGAGGCGGCGGCGGCAGCGGCGGCGGAGCTGGGACCGGCCAGCGGCTCAGCCCGTCACGCACACCGCCTCCACCCGCGCCCCTCGGTGGCGCTGCCAGCGGCTCCCGCGCAGCCTCCTCTCCCCGGCGGGTTCGAAATCAAGACGTTTCTAGCCCGGGGAAGTCCGTCGGGCAGGGCCGAGGGGCCCCTATATTTTATGGCCGTGGGGTTGGCAAACCTTACTCTTGAGATAGCAGCCACTTGGATGAAGTGATTAATGCAGACAGATAACATGTCCTGGGAGGGGGTGGGGGGTGGCTTTTTATTATTATTATTTAACAGAAAGCAGAGAAATAAATGAAGTCTTCCCCTGACCCTGGCTGGACTGTGAAACTTTGCCACAAATGCCTTTCCTTTCTTTTACTTCAGTATCCTTTCTCCCTTTTCTTTTAAGGAGCCCTTAGGGAAGCCGAGAAGTAACCCTGCACGTTCCAGTAACATATATGACAAAACAGCCCAACTAGGAAGTGATCAAGATTTCAAAAATGTTTAGAAAGGAAAATACCAGAAACAAAAGTACACATAACAATTCAAGGTTTCCTTAAAAAAAAAAAAAAAAAAGTAACTTACCTGTTGGGACATTCTGAATAAGAGGTTAGTATCAGCGTTTTGCCATGTCCCCATGAACCCTGGTTCAGCAGGAGTCGTTCTGGTTCCGAACTGCATGGAGTTGTCAGTACAGGAGTCTCTTAAAGTCAAGTCTCTTGCCCTCTTTGGCTCTCTGTCTCTCTGTGTCTCTCTTTCTCTCACATCCACTTCTGCCTCTTCTGACTGAAAAGTGAAGGTGGATTTTTGAGCCTCTTGGCAGCCAGTAGCAGGAGTGTAGTGTAGTTAAGAAGCTGGCTGAACTGTGCATTTCATTTGGGAAGGGGGAGATTTGGGGGAGGGAGGGGGTCAGAGCTTCTTTCGCACCTTCTACACAGACACCCCTATCATTTATGCATAGATTGTGACTCCCTGAGCTTGCCTTCGCTCGGTTTAACAGCTGCCTGTCAGGTGTGCAGGCAGCACTGGAGACCCAACCATCAGCTTCAAACTCTCAGCCACTGCATGTCATTGGATAGTAGAGCTGAGAGTCAACTGCACTGTTCCACAGTCGGGCACGGAATGACACCCTGCACTAACCCCTCTCCAGACACATGGAGAGAGAGATACACACGCGTGCACACTCCAACCAGCACCGAGATCAGGGATGGTCCACGGGGCAAGGAGAGGCTGGGGCCCTTCCCAGGGAATTTTTCCCAACAATGCTTTCCGGTATAGCACGCAGTATCTGACATTAGTCTTTGCTTTAACATTTGTAAACTACTAGTCTTCAAAACATTTTTTCCCCCTAATTACACTGGAAGAAAGAGAAATACTCAGCTGTAAGAGAATGTGAAGTTGGCTTAGGTGTTGTCTAAATGGTAGCTCCTAAAAGAAATAGTATGTGCTGGGCTATTTATAATCACATATAAACTCCTGGAGAAAATAATATACATAGTGATGTGACCTTACACTCTAAAAAGTATATAAATAAACCTAGCAGGTTTTTGAACATAGAAGATGCACAATAAACATTTGCAAAATAAATACACACTATTTACCATACAGTTCCCTCGGGGCATTAATTACCCAATTGGATGTTAAACAATAAGAAACTGAATGGAAAAGGGAAAAAGTGTACCTTTTCTTAAAGCTCAATAAGTAGGAAAAAAAAATCCTTTGTTAAAGTTCCTGGATGAAGCTTCTACAATATCCTTTCAAATCATAAAAAAGAAAAAGAAGAAGAAAAAAAAGGCTGTCCCATTTCAGGCAAAAAGTAATGAATATAAAAATTCCATTTTTCATTCAAGATCTCTATAGAAAATTCTATAACATTTTCCAGCCTGATGAAATATAACCTCGATAGCATGTCGTATTTTTAATTAAACCCAGTTTAAAACAAAACATCTATTTATTAGATCGTATTTATCTACCTTATTTATGGAAAAGCAGAACTGAACAAAATGCACTGTACATAAACAGTAACTCCAAAATGGAAAGCTAAATTCATGTCATCTCATAAAAGTAGTCAGCAGGAAAAAGCCATCCTTCCTAAACTTAAAATGTAAGGCACATTAATCTTCAACCACCTACAAATACCGAGGACAAATGTACCACTCTCCTTGCTCCTTCTTAACTCAAGAATAACAATAAACCTTACTCTCTGAAACAACAAAAGAAACAGAAAAGAGCTTCAATGGCAGCTCGGTGTCATTAGTGGACAATGAGAAAAGATGAGAAGACGTGCACTATGTTGACACAAATGTGCCTTCCCCTCTAGAACCGCCATCTCCTGAAAGCTTTTCTGTTAAACTTCCCTCCGGTTCACCACCATTAAGCACAAAAAAGTCTCAAAAGCAGCAAATTCAATATCTGAAGAGAAACAAACAAGAACCCGAAGAATTGTTGCCTTAAAATATATTAAGTCCACCTGTGGTCAATAAAAATATTCTGGAGGGGGGGGAGGCAGAAAAACCCTATGAGTCAATTGTCAACAGTGACTGTACCTTTACAGCTAGCTATTACCCACTTAAACTCCCTCTAAAATTTGCTAGCCTCTTGATTTCTGAAGTGGCACTCAGTGCCTCAGTCAAGCTGCCTGCTCAGCTCCTGACCTTCCCACTAATGGCTGTTATTTGTGGGAGGCTTAAGGACACTGTCAATAGCAAGCTTCCTCCTCGCTCCTTGCAGGCTCTGTTGTATCGCTTTGCCTGTGTGCTCTCTCTTGCCTGCCTCTGGCTCTCCTGCTCTCACCCTCTCGGCTCCCCCTCCTTCCTTCCTCTCTCCTTCACTCCCTCTTCTCTTTCCAGCCCCCACCCCGCCTTTCTTTCAGTCCTATGGTCCTCTCTTTTCCCAAGTATCCCCCTCCCCACCAACCACACACACACACTAACAACACAAAAATCAACTGGCATGCAGCAGCAAGCACCTGCAGTAATAGACTCTTTTATTACTCCTAGAAAATCAATACAGTCTGTACAGGGTTATTAGGCTGACTAGCTAATACATCCAAATCTGGTCTGCCCGGCTGACAAAATGCTACCCAGCCTAGGCAAACTGAGCTCTTTCAGAGGGCAAAGCTTGGGTTGCCCTAGATGAAACAAGTCTATAGTGTAAGTAACTAGTACTTGGCATGTAACTGCCAAGGCACATGCCTCAAAAGCACCGGGTTATCTAAGATTTTTCTTTTTTTCTACTACAGATCTATCATGCAATTCTGCACCTGCTAAATGGATTTGATCAAACAAAATTTTAACTTGTTTGTAAGAACAGTCTACAAAGAAGACAAGCTTTCATACGATAAGAGGTAACAATTAACCCTGACTTACCAAGAAGTGAATGAACAGGTTAACGAAAACAAAAACCTCAGGCATAAACACATAAACATGTGCTTTGCAAATTTCAAGTTTTGAACAATCATTTTTAAATCAAGTTCTCAAAATACAAATTTGACTCCTCTAGAAACCTCCAAAATGCTTGATTTGAACTTTACACTTACTTCCACATAGAAACACAGCATGCAGAGTCCTCAATTCTAGGATAATCTTTTGTCTAGCAAGCAGGACACCTATAAGGACACAGGTACAAAAAAGGTATACACTCACAAGGCACAAACGTGACTTTTGAGTTTGTCTACTGGCTATATAGTTTGCAGATTGTAAAATAGCTGTCTAGAATCATTTGTATTAAAATTACTTAAAACTAGGGGAGTAGAGGCAGGCATCACTTACAGTTTTCTGCTGTCCTGATGCATGTATTTCCACTGAAAGAATCACAAATACTAAAGGCTCTGTGTTGGCTTTCCCACTCTTACTGAGAGTGAGAGACAAACCATAGGAAGAAATACACCAATTAGGTCTAAATGGCACCCAAGTTAGTAAAGACATTGTGAGAATCTGAATACCTCCACCACATCACAGTTTGCAGCGGAAATACACAAAAGTAAGAAACTCAGATGCAGTTTACAATATTAACGTAAACCGGAGAACTGAAGAAAAAAACAAAAAGACAATAGCTTTTGGAAGTGATTTCTTATATTTATGATGTTTTCACATTTAAAATATTCCAACAAAAGGATTATACTATAAGCATGACTTCAGTGTATTGGCTCTAAGATACTAAATCCTAAACTGCAAAAAAAAAAAATCTTCATTCTCACAAGACTTTAATAAAATCCAACTTATAGATTCCTGTAAACAAACATTTGCCCCCTAACTTCTGAGCTGGTATTTACCAAGCATCTCATAGCTCATGTTTTTGAATAATCTATAAAAAAGTTAAATATATATATATATTCTAAAGCTATATTATAGATACCAATGTTTCATATAGTAATCAAAAGTTGTAATTACAAAGAAATTTAAGTTTTTAAAACCTTTTTGCATATAACTACATACTGTGCATGTACCCTCAATGAGATCCAATTAGTTACAAAGAATTTGCATTTCAGTTAGTGTGGGATAACAAGACTACAGGGAGGCACGATGCAATTCCACCAGCAGAGTTAGAAAGTGTGTTCTTTCTTGTTAGCTCTGTAAGCAATAATTCCCACAACCGACTATTTTAAATGTTACTGATCTTTTCAGTATTTGGGTATTGAGATGGGTTAGATTTTTGCCTCCATTTAAAAAAAAAAAATCACATGTTGGTACAAATATTAGCCAAAATGAACATCTTGAAGAAACAAATGAGCTAAGGATTTTGTTTTGTTTGTTTGTATGTGTGATTTTTTTCGGGGTTGGGGGGGGCTACTGTGTTTTATTTTTAATATTCATTATTAATTTATTTAAAAACACATTGCTTTCTTAAAATAAGTTCCATAAGTGAAGGTAGGGAAGTATCACTGAGACAGTTCTATGTAAATATATGTGGTTTTGTGATAAAGGCATGCATTTAGTACACAGAGAAAGTACTCAAGGATTTTCCTTTTTTCAACTATGTTTCCAGCAATGTAAATCCTAGGCAAATATCAAATAAATGTACGATTTATAGACACAGTTTAACAAGCATCTCTAGGACTTCCGCTGGTTCACGGAACAATACCTGTAATTCCCTGGGTTCAGTTCAGCAGCTGTTAACAGATTCTGTAATCTGTAATGACAGTAAACTGGCCTTTGCTCTTCTTTTAAGCACTATTCATTTTCAAGGCTTGGTTAAGTACAGAGCTGGGTTAAAGATCAGTGGTTTTTCATGTGACACACACTGGTATTCATCTAATGGCTTGTCAAGACAAAACTGTCCTGTTCTTGCCAAAATAATAAAAATGACGCTCCACATCGCATGACAATCAGCACTTCCTCGTGGCAAAACAACTCAAGCTTTTGTACTTCACTTATTTTATAGAGAAAAAAAATTCTTAAGTAATTGCCTATCTAAACCTATCTGCAGGATTAGGCTGCTCTTCTCAAAGGAGATTTTTTAAATGTTAGGACCTCTCAACCCTCAATGTGTAAACTAGTTTCTAATCAAATCAGACTTCAGAGTATAAAAAGAATGCTGAAGCTACAAATTCGTATAGCATTAACGTATATAACTTAATATATGCAAATTATGCAGAAGCAGCAGGCTGGGCCCAGTCACAGAGGTGGGAGTAACCAATTGAGGAAATGTCATTTTTCCTGAGAACAAACTATGGGACTTGCTTTGCAACATCTGTTGGGCTGTGTGAAATGTTAACAGATGTCTTAAGTGAAAAAAAGGAAAAAGAATTAATAAAGGAAACCTCCTCTGAACAGATAATCCACCCAAATTTCCATATTCCAGAGAAAAAAAGTTGACAGCAACCTTTTTCCCCTGTGAGAGCTGCCATCCCTACCTTATTGCGTAAAGTTTCATTTTCTATGTGAGGCTAAGGGGAAAATTTTTTGATTCACTATCAAGAATAGAGAAAACGTAAAAACAATAATTTCCACTGAGGCTTTCCCTTTGTGAATAATTATATCATAATCTAAGCTGCCTGTTTCCCCTTGAGTCACATAGGTCATTTGATGGGAGGACAGTGAAAATTCACCCCCCTCTAAAAAAAAAAAAACAACCACACACAGAAAAGATGAACTGTTACTCTGTCTGCATGTTACGGGGGAAAGGAAGGAGGTAAGAAGATTAAAAAGGAGCTCATAAGGTATGTTAGTTGCTCAGTCGTGTCTGACTCTTTGTGAACCCATGGGCTGAACCCTGATAGGCTCTTCTGTCCATGCAAATCTCCAGGCAAGGACACTGGAGTGGGTTGCCATTCCCTTCTCCAAGGGATGTTCCCAACCCAAGGATCAAACCCGGGTCTCCTACACTGCAGGCAGATTCTTTACTACGTGAGCCACCGGGAGTTCAGATATGAACACATCTACTGGAAAATCCCATAGACAGAGGAGCCTAGTAGGCTACAGTCCATGGGGTCACAAAGAGTCAGACACGACTGAGCAACTTCACTTCACTACACTTGAAGAGGCCTATCTTCACAAATAAGATTCACCTATCACTACTACATCTCCCAGTCTCCGCTGGCCTAATTTCCTAATTTCCTCCCATTACCAGCCTTGTAAGAGTTGAAGTACCTCTCTTTCAACAGCCAAGGGCTCTACAGAAGTCTGATGATCATGAAGAAAAATTTTGGATTCTACTAGTTGGATTTCTTTTTTTTTTTTTTTTTATATAAGTCGCTCAGCCATGTCCAACTCTTTGCAACCCCATGGACTTGTCCATGGAATTCTCCAAGCCAGAATACTGGAGTGGGTAGCCTTCCCCTTCTCCAGGGGATCTTCCCAACCCAGGGATCGAACCCAGGTCTCCCACATTGCAGGTGGATTCTTTACCAGCTGAGCCACAAGGGAAGCCCTGGATTTCTGCATTTAAATTTTAAGGAGATCAGAAAACTTTTTTCAGATTCTCATTCGTGTATCAATTTACTGGATGATATAGGTAAACTTGAATGCAGTTGCCTTTAAATCTAGATTTAAATGATGAAGCATGTCTGCCAACTACTGAATCTAACCCTGTGTCTGCTCTTTATGAATGTACTGAACTATGCACCTGTATTCTTCAATAAATCTTTCTCTTTGGAGACAACAATCTTATTACTTATACTCTAAAAACTTGGGACATAAATTTGGCTTAACAGCTCATGGATTAACTAATTCAAAATGCAGTTCAAGATCTTTACAGATTCAAACGAAGGAAGAGAAAAAAATGGTCTGTCCCCTTGGATTGCCAGTCTCAATCAGTGGCCCCTCTCTGCTCTACGAGTCTGTGTTAAAATTGTACATGTTATGTCCTATTTACAACTACACCCTCACCAGATGGCTCTGGCAGCCTAGGCTGGGCATTTCAACATATAGAAACCTCAGCCAGGAGAGCTGGGGAAGATCTTGGGACAAGAAAGGCAGGCATGCCTTTGGGTTTTGGTGAGCCTGGTTTTTGCCAAAGCAGCGTGGGTACTAAATCACGCTCGGGTGTTTATTCACAGGAATATCATATTAGAGCACATGATCAAAAAAACCAGTAACTGTTGACCCCCAAAAATTGATCATTTAACTGAGGGAGAAGCTTGTACACTGAAAAAGCAGCACTATGTGATCTCAGACTATGGGGAAGACAAGCCTCCTAAAATGAAGTCTGAACAGGGCAGAGATTTAAGTAACTTTCAGCAGTGGCAGGCACATCCATAAGCAAATGCTACCTAAGCACCTCATCCTTCCATGGCAAAAGGGAGAAACCATTCTGGTTGACACTTGTCTTAGTACCAACTGGCACAATCCATGTGATACAGCATCTGCTGACAGCCTAATCAGGGGCTCAATTTCAGAGAAACACATCAAGAATGTATTTTCAGGGACATGTCCAAATGCCATAATCCCCTGATACACTATAAAAAAAATAAAAATAAAGAGAACTTGGACAGGGTGTGGTGGATGAGGTAGTTCATAAAATGTTAGGGAAATGATGAATCCTTAGAATCAGGCTATTTGCAGATGCAAAAGCGTCTGAGGTCAGCATGAATCTCAGCCTCCAAGGGGGAAAAAAAAAAATCAAACATGTTACCTACCCTGTTTGGACTTAAAGACAGAAAAATGACTTTATTCATCTTTTTTCAGCTACAGACAATGACAATGGCTTCTTCCTACCATAACCTGAAATTCATGTTTTATGAGAAAGTCTAGAGGAAAATGACAAGTAACATGTTTCCTTAAAGGAGCATGCAGCCGGCAATTATTTTTGTATGACCAGGAAGAGCTGTAAAGATAGTGCTAATTTCTCTATTTACTTCCTTCTAAAGTCCGAAGACCTGAGAAATGTGCAGCCCCAGTGAAGTTATCATAATAATAGTTCAAATTACTGTCCTGAAAGAAGATTGAGATTGACAGACACCCAGTTAACCCAACTCTCGCTTTCAGAGCTGTCACAGAATAAAGCAACTACTCTGAAGGTAGCCCCTTATATGAAATTCACAAACCTAAAAAATTAGTGTAAAAAGTAAAAAAAACTTGAAGTTTCATAAATTTCAGAGAAAAACAGAGGCTCTATGATATATGTACATATTTAAATGTTAAATAAAAGAAAAACATGTTAAAACAAAGAAAATTTGAATGCACGTGAAGACTGTCTTCAAAATTAAGGAACTCGATGCTAGAAACTCATTAATAGCATATTAAAAACAGAAAGAATTAACGGTTAACTGAGTTCTGAAAAGTGGTATGACATTTGGTGAGGAGTAGCTCAGATGGTGAAGCATCTGCCTGCAATGCGGGAGACCCTGGTTCGATCCCTGGGTCAGGAAGATCCCCTGGAGAAGGAAATGGCAACCCACTCCAGTATTCTTGCATGGAAAATTCCATGGATGGAGGAGCCTGGCGAGCTACAGTCCATAGGATCGCATAGAGTCGGACACCACTGAAGCGACTAAGCAGTAGCAGCAGCCTCAATAAGAGGCACAAGGAAAGCCTCTGAGGTCCAGGTAATGTCCTGTGCAGGCATGCACGCTAAGTTGCTTCAGTCCTGTCTGACTCTTTGGGACTACTTTGGGACTACTGTCTGACTCTTTGTCTGACTACTGCCATTCACAGTAGCAGTAGTAAACTGTCAGACGTGAAGTATACTACCCGTACAGAAAAGTGTACAAATCATATGGGTATACAGGTTGGTGAATTTTTACAAAGTAATCATACTCAGAACCACCAATTAGATGGAGATACAGGACATGGGGGCTTCCCAGGTAAATGATACTACTACTTAAAATGGTGAAAACAATAAATGAGAACTATGTAAAACAAAGGAAAAAAAAGGAGAAAAATTAAAAAAAAAAAATAAGGGGGGAGTAGGAGAGAAAAGGGAAGAGGCCAAAGAAGGGAGATACTTGATCACGTTCAAAAATCATTCATGTAACTGCCACTAAATGTACTGCTAGCAATGATTTTTTTAAAGATAAGAAGTGTGACAGTGAAGTAAATACCTGAGTTTCACAAAATAAGTATGACTGTGAAAGCCAGAAAAAGAGAAGGAGGCAGAATACTTGTGTTTGAGTTAACTTATCTAGGTGATGCAAGAATGGGAGTGTATCCAAGAGGCTTAAACATATCTCAACTTGAGAAGCATCAACCCCAAAAGAGGGGACCCTGAAACATGCTTGCCCACCTTGCTCGCTGAGCCTGTCCTCTGACTTGTAATTATGCCTATTTGGAGTGGACACTGAGCATGCCTATTGAGAGACTGGGGAGAAAATTACACATACTCTACAGACAGTATTATTTGGAGACACTGAGTACATGAAAACATATTGAAAAAAACTGCAAATACTCTCCTCTAACCACCTAAACACATTTTAAGAGTTAAGTCTTTAAGGCTGACAGCATCCAGCCATCAAATAAACAAATCCTGGAGAGAACAGAAGTAACTCATTGGGAAAAACTGAATAATCTGCTAATTGATAAGGCATATACTTCTTTTGCCCTGACCAGCTCAGTTTCTAGTTCCCTTTTCTTCCACGTTATAAAGACAAACATTTTCAACTATTTTTAGCCACTGTTAGGCAATACTGATCAAAACCCTACTTGCCAAATACAAGGTGTGGGGAACATGAAAGTTAAGACACAGACCCTACTCATGAGAAGTTTATAATCTAGTACAGGAGATAAGCCAGCATGCTTATCTGGCTAAGCAACCTTAACAAAACACAGAACATGTTAAGAGAAATAGTGGCTGAAGTGTATAGGACTTAAGAAAAGGAGATTCCTTCTAGCTGGTGTGGGAGGAGGAAGTTTCCAAGCAGAGGCAGCATTTGCACTGGAACTTAACTGATAGTATTCCTAAAAAAGTGGTCCAGCTGAACTGGAAGGTAAGGTGGGATCTGTGTAGAATGATGAAGAATGAAAGGGGTGGACTGGTAAACAGGAATTATTATACTGAAAAGGGTCTGGTTTGCCACTAGGCCGTGCATGCCCAGTCATTCAGTCATGTCTGACTCTTTGGGACCCCATAGACTGTAGCCCACCAGGCTCCTCTATCTAGGGGGTTATCCAGGCAAGAATACTGGAGTGGGTTGCCATTTCCTCCTCCAGGGGATCCTCCCAATCCAGGGATGGAACCTGTATATTCTGCATTGGCAGGCAGATTCTTTACCACTCAGAGATGTGGGAAGCCTACACCACCAGGAAGAGATGCTATTTATCCTGTTATCCATCAACAGTAAAGACTGCTGAAAGCATCTGACCAGCAGCACAGTGTGATCATTACTATACTGGAAGAAGATTTATCCGGCAGTAACATGACAGACAGACAGACGGACTGAAGTGTGAAAAGACAGAAGTGAAGACACCAATTAGGAAGCTACTATATACAATCTGGGTAAAAAGGCTACAGGTAATAAGCCTGGAGGAAAAAGAGCAAGATACAACATGGAGGTAAAAATCCAGGGGACAAGAAAGATAACGTGTATAACAAAGGAAGAGAGTCAAAGATGACACAAAAGCTCTGAAATTCTGAGCACGGGAAAACAGGAGCACTCTCAACAGACATGGGAGTGAACGAGTTGGTGGGAATATACAGTAAGCTCAGTCTGAGAAACTAGTTGATCATCTGGTGTCTAGGCAATTAGAAACATTCAGAAAATAGGCTGACACCATAGTTATCGGATCTGAGTCATCAACAGAAATGTGACACAAAAGGTAAAAGAAAGTGGCCAGTGTAAGCATCTTGGGATGCTTATTGTGGGAGAAGATGCTTATTGTGGGATGGCTATTGTGGGAGAAGACAGAAGGAAAAACATCAGCAGGGGTACTGTGATTGTTCTATATTCTCAATGGCAAGAGAAGTCAGTGTTCAGAAGAGATTTAAATATTCTAAGAAACCATGCTACTTCCTTTAGAGTACAGTAAAGCCAAGTACAGTAATAAGCAGTAGTAAATGTAGTAAGAGCAAAACAAAGTACATAGGAATGATAAATACCAAAGTCAGAATCCTGCTTTAGGCTAGGAGGGCAGCTCTTGGACTGAGGAAATGGCAGTGGGTACAATGTAATCATGGGGCTTCCCAAGTGGCGCTAGTGGTAAAGAACCTGCCTGCCAGTGCAGATAGAAATAAGAGATGTGGGCTCAATCCCTGGGTCAGGAAGATCCCCTAGAGAAGGAAATGGCAACCCACTCCAGTATCCTTGTCTGGAGAATCCCATGCCAGAGGAGCCTGGCGGGCTGCAGCCCATAGGGTCGCATAGAGTTGGACACGACAAAGCAAGTGAGCATGCACACACAATGTAACTGAGATGGTAACCAGGGGCTGAGATGTATTTGTACATTATTAGCTCTTAAGCTTAAGAAAATGGGTGTTCATCATACCATTCCTCATATATATTTGTGGTTGAAATATGTTATTCTGTATCGTACAAAAGATGTCTTCATGGGCAAATAGGTATAGAAATTATATAATCTAGACTGGAAAGAAGAAGTGAAAACAAACTATTCCATGGAGAAATTTTGCAAAGAAAGTAAGTAAAGTAAGAGAAAGTGGCCTGAGAGTCTGCAGAGCTTGGGAGAAGTTAGTTATGTTCATGTGTAGATGGTTTGTTTTTCACTACAGGGGAAAAAAAGAAAAAGAGTCTATTACAGGCAAAGGGGATGAAACCAGGGGTAAGAGGATACTGAAGATCTAAGCCAGAGGGAAAATGATATAAAAAGGGTTTTAGGAGAGCATGTGGTCAAGAGCACAAATGAATAGGGTACCCCTAAACTTCCCTGATCTAATGGCTGAGATGTCTCAGTCCCAGTGCAGGGGGCCTGGGTTCACTCTCTGGTTAGGGAACTAGATCACACTTGCAACAACTAAGAGTTCACATACCACAGCTAAAAATCCCACATACAGCAACTAAGACCTGGCACGGCCAAATAAATAAGTATTTTTTAAAAAAGGAGGAGAAAAAAAAAATTTTTTTCCAGAAATCAAAATGTAAGAGAAAAAAATTCCATGGTGAAAAAAAAAATACACACACACACATATATATCAAGAGTGGTCATGTAAAAAGCTAATTTACTATCCATCTCCCCCACTAAACTGTATAGTTGTTGAAAGTAAGAGTTTTATCTATTGTTGGTAAGCCAAGGCCCACCAGAGTGCTTAACACATAGTGAATGCTCAGTAAATGATAGCTACACACAGGATATGATCATCTCAGAAAAGATGAGGGCACTTGCTGAGAGAGACAGGACAGGAAGACATCAAGGACTGATGGAGAGGAGAGGGGAGAGGGTGACACAAAACTCTGAATCAGTGAAAAAAGGATAAAAGCAATGGCAAACTGCAGAAAGGACTCAGCCTTGTTTCCTTCAAAACCGTGACAAGTTACAAGCAAGCAGACCGGGTTCAAGAAAATATAGCTCCCATTTCCCATCTGGGAAGTGAAATGCTTAGAACCAGCAAGGTGATCTCAATACAAAACTGAAAAATGCCTTGTTCCAAACGTACACACTAACTTCCAACAATACACCTACATCTTTGCCTTATAGCATTCTTATAGGATTTAGTTCTTATCAAGATTTGAATAAAATTATTTAATTTTTATTTAGATGTCTCCAATTCTAAGTGTTTACCAGATAGGGTTTTTTAAACACTTATGAACTAGCTAATGAAATTCCCCAAAGCAAACAAAAATCAAAAAATGTTATGCTTTCTCTGGATATATGCCCAGGAGTGGGACTCCTGAGTCATATGGTAGCTCTATTTTTAGTTTATGGAATCTCCATACTGGCTGGTACCAGTTTACATTCCCACCAACAAAAGATACACACACTCCAATGTTTACTACAGCACTATTCACAATAGCCAGGACATGCAAGCAACCTAAGTATCCACCAACAGAGGAATGGATAAAGAAGATATGGTACATATATACAATGGAATATTACTCAGCCATAAAAAAGAAGGAAATAATGCCTTTTGCTGCAACATGAGATTGTCATGCTGAGTAAAGTCACAGAAAGGTAAATATCATATATCACTTATATGTAGAATCTAAAAAAGGGTACAAATGAACTTATTTACAAATCAGAAATACAGATGCACATGTAGAAAATAAACTTAAAGTTTACCAGGGGATAAAGAAGGGGAGAGATAAACTGGAAGACTGGGATTGACATCTACACACTACGATATATAAAACAGATTAATAAGGACCTACAGTATAGCACAGGGAACTCTACTCAGTTCTCTGTAATGATCTATATGGGAAAAGAAACTGAGAAAGAATGGATATGTATATATGTATCAACAGATTCACTTTGTTGTTACAGTGGAAATTAACACAACATTGTAAATCAAGTAAACGCCAATAAAAATATGTTCTTAAAAAAGCGATGCTGTGTCACATCTGTGACCTGAACAAAGGACTGAAGATGTGGAATAATGTCACTTGATTAGCGAACACAAGAGGAGGCTGAGGAGAGCACAGACTCACCCCGTCCTGTGATTGGTATTCAGAGCTGCAACCATGGGCCAAAGTCCCCCAGCTCTCTGCACCATCAGTCTCCGGGCACTCTCAGAACAGAATCCCTCTAGAGAACAGGGAAATGCTGAGTCACCTGGCCAACCTGTGCCACCGCCAAATGGTCACCTTAGGGACCTGGACAAAGATTCATCTGCTGCGCTGGCAGCCACTCCAACCCGCCCTCCTAACCTCGTCCTTTCTGTGGGGACCACTGTCTAAGCAACCTGTCATAGAGCTTTATAAAGCAGCATTAATACTGTGGGCCAAAATGAGATTGATCTTTGAGCTTCGTGGTCTCCTGTTGTCAACAGTGCATTATAAAACCAATACTAAATACTTTATAAACAGGTCTCCCTACAGTGTATTAGACAAACAGTGCATATTTCATGCCCCATAGCTGGTAGCCACATATCCATCAGACTAATATATTATTTATTAGGTGCTCAGAAGTGCAATAAGAGTCAATAAACTAACTTCTGAATACTTACAAGCTACTATTTCATTGGAAATTGCACCTGAACAAAAAAAGACCAACCCGTTCCCTGAATGGGCATGGGAGCTTTCTGGCCGTCTCATGTGCCCTGTTAGAAAGAAGCACAGGCCACGTGCGTGAGATGGGACACGTATTTCTGGGACCTGAAAACTGTCTTGGATAATGAACTTACAAAAAGAGCACCACCCAACCCTATGCTCGTTTTCTTTCTTTTCCATATAGTCTTCTCTGGTCCTACCAACCTTGGTGACAACTCAGGGAAATTAAAATTGGTGGGAACGTTTCACCCTGAGTCAGACCCAATGAAAACCACCACCACTCACGCTTTGCATCAGACATCTCCAAAGAAACTATCCAATGGTTTGCATGTACCAAGCTCTCTGCCACATGCACAGCATAGAATTTGGGACTCACAAATCTCAGGCTTAGAGTGGCACTTTTTTTTTCCATCAATTTTCAGTTCAAGGTCCTGAGACTGTAGCCACCCGATGATACAGTCCCTGGTGCCCAGTCCAATGTCATCAGGCTCTCTTTCCAGGTTCCACCCTTCTGAAAGAAAATGACCTTATGTTCAAGAATGTATTTCAGCCTTTCAAGAAGGAATTTCTTCAGCTGGGAGTTATTTCCCAAACTATCAGAGGCGTGGACCTTTGTGTAGCATTGCGGATGCCATGGTTTCACATGCTGGCCACATTAATACTGGAGAGCAAGCATCTGTAACCCACAGCTGAGTGTGCTCCAGCCCCAAAGCACCCGCAAGGCCGATGCCAATGCAAACCACTCTTCCCATCCCACATCTGAACCACACTGGTTTTCTCCAGGAGCCAGAGGCTAAGATACAGTGCTGAAAATGAAGATTCTTGGGTTCTTTCCATTCACATGATGGATATAGAGTATTGAGAAGAATACAGCCAGGGGGACTGGCTCCTTTTTTCTCTCCCCTTCCATACCAAATGAATAAACCATCAAGAGGTTTACAGTGTCTAATGGTGCTCCAAAATATCTCAAGGGAAAAATCCAAATGGATAAATATAGAGATGTCTACACACAAGTTTTGGTCTTTCTTCTCAAAGTTTTACCCCCATATCTTTTGTTGTTGTTGTTTCAGTTGCTAAGTTGTGTCCAACTCTTTTGAGACTCCATGAACTCTAGCCCACCAGGCTTCTTTGTCCATGGGATTTCCCAGCCAAGAATCCTGGAGTGGGTTGCCTTTCCTTCCTGACGCAGGGATCGAACCTGCATCTCCTGCACTGCACGTGAATCCTTTACCATTGAGACACCTGGGTAACCCTTTACCCTCATAAGCTGGCATTTTTAAGGTTGAAAAATATTTAACATGGGTAGGAAAAGCAAGTGGAAATAAAGGAGAAACATGGAAGAGACCTTCACTTTCTCACTTTCTCAAAGAGACTACCCTGAGTCCTAGAAATAATGAAAGAGCTGATGTAAAACTGTAAGACAAGACTAATTTCTGATGTTACTTTTGCTACTACAACCACTACAGCTAAGATGATTATTCATATTAATGAGCTTGGTGTGTAGATAAACTATAAAAGATGCAGTCTCTGACCTCAAGTACTTATCTCTGTCTTTTGGGATTTACTCCTCCTGCTACATTTACTTTTATTCTTCATACCCTTGCCCAGAGGAAGTGATCATCACTCAGGGCTTGGAGTATTTCCATGGGTGGGGTTTAAATATGGCAACAAAACGGGAGGGAACTTTTGCCCTTGGGCAAAGACACTGTCCTTGCCCCAGAGCTCAAGATGTCTAGTTTGTGACAAAAAAGAAATAGAAACTCCCTGTGAAATTTTGATGCAGGCCTCACTGAGCTCTATCAGGAAAATCAGATAAAGGGTGAAAGCAGACAGCATTCCAGGGCTCTATCATATCAAGCAGGGCATCCACACAACTGTATCAGGGCATACAAATGAGCTAATACTAGATAACGTCATGATCCACCCTTTATACTCATCCATTTGTGTTCTAAGTGTGCTTATAAAGCTTGTCAGCTGCTGCTGCTAAGTCACTTCAGTCGTGTCCGTGTCCGACTCTGTGCAACCCCATAGACGGCAGCCCACCAGGCTCCCCCGTCCCTGGGATTCTCCAGGCAAGAACACTGGAGTGGGTTGCCATTGCCTTCTCCAATGCATGAAAGTGAAAAGTGAAAGTGAAGTTGCTCAGTAGTGTCCAACTCTTAGCGACCCCATGGACTGCAGCCTACCAGGCTCCTCCATCCATGGGATTTTCCAGGCAAGAGTACTGCAGTGGGGTGCCATTGCCTTCTCCAAAGCTTGTCAGAGATATCCACAATCAACTGTGCCCAAGTGGTTCTGCAGTCAGATTACATAGGTGTGAACACCTATGGAAGCTTTTACCAATCACATGACTTTGGCAAGTTACTTATTAGTTTTCCAAAGCCAAAATTCCTCATCTATAAAAAGGAAATAATACTAGCTCACCAAAGTGCTGTGAAAATTAAGCATTTTGATTAGTGCCAAAGGTTTAGCTGAGTGCCTAGCACATAAGTACTCAATAAATATTTGGTGCTGCATATATATGTCTGAGAAGAGATTCCTAACCAGAAGCCCTTCAGCCAAGTTTGTTTTGCTTGGCTCCCTTCATGAGTGTGTATGGGTGTGCAAGTATGTTTAATTCATAGCCAATATGCTTTAAAAAATCAAGAAATTTTAAATGAAAACTATGGATTCCAAGCTTTGGGGAACAGGGCAAGTATAAAGGAACTAAAGACAGAGCAGTCAATAGAAATCTGTGTTCCTTCACGACAAAAGTCCACCCAGGTGGAGCAGAAGCCACTCCTTTTAGTCTGTGCTCTCAGATGGGCATTCTGATAGCTCAATTGGTAAGGTAAAGAATCTGCCTGCAATGCAGGAGATCCCGGCTTGATTCCTGAGTTGGGAAGATCTGCTGGAAAAGGGATAGGCTATCCACTCCGGTATTCTTGGGCTTCCCTGGTGGCTCAGCTGATAAAGAATACGCCAGCAATGTGGGAGCACTGGGTTCGATTCCTGGGGAGGGAAGATCTGCTGGAGAAGGGAAAGGCTACCCACTCCCATATTCTGGCCTGGAGAATTCCAGGGACTGTATAGTCCATGGGGTCACAAAAAGTCAGAAACGATTGAATGATTTTCCCAACCCAGGGATTGAACCTGTGTCTCTTGCATCTCCTACATTGATAGATGGATTCTTTACCCCTGGGCCACTTGAGAAGCCCTAATACTAAATTATAAGACCACAACAAAAGACATTTAGAAAACTGATCTACTCCCATTGCTTTGCTATACAAACAAGGAAACTGAGGCAAAGTAACAAAATAAGCTGGAGGCAGGCTGAACTGTTTTTCAAGACCTGCGTTTCCCAAACTACTTTTGCATCAAGTTTAAAGCAGAGGTCAAGGGACTGAGAATCCAGTAGTATACTAGGCCACTCAGTTGACTTGTGAGAACTAACCATTAAACTTTTACAAATTTACAAGCCCGTTGACTTTACATTGGAAATTCACATCAGCAAAAGGGACAGGTCAGAGCTCCCCTACCCCCATGAACTAGCTATGAGACATTTACAAACACATCACTGCTTAAGAGTCTGACACTTGGCTGTTGAGCATCTTCACATGGTGCAGGGGTACTTCATGCTAAAGATGTGATGATTCTGGTGAAGAATATGAATATGAAACCAAACACTTAAGAGTTACAGAACAAAATAAATCTATGCTTAGGTATGGAGTACTTAGTATGTCCAAGGCTTTGTGATATTAAGTATTCTTATATCAATAAGTTTTCTAGAAGTTAAAATTACAGTAAGATCTCAGCATTCAGAGCTCATAGGAAATTAATTGTTCTTGATAGGCAAAGAATCTTGGGGGTGTTACTTTATATTTATTCAGCACCTGTTGTGTGCCAGGTACCGTGGAAAGCATAAAGTATTTTTTCATATGTTCTTCACAGGTCCTATGAGATAGGTCTTATTATTCTCATTTTACCAATAAGGAAACTGAAACTAAGAAAGTTGACTCACTTGGCCAAGGTCTTAAATTAAGTGTCAAAGTTGGGATTCAAAACCAAGTTGGTCTAGTTTCAAAAGATGTGCTAATCTCCATACTCTGCACTGCCTCTCTGGTTTCTACCATTTTAGACAAGAATTCATTGAAAGCATGCTACATATTCAGTGTATACTTTTTTCAACAGGACACATCTTTCTTGATAATCAAAAATTTTCATTTAAACATTAAATTAGTGTAGTAATACTTTTAAGGTTTCTCAGGGTGAGAGGAGCACTGATTGTTATTTTCCTGCTCAGTTTTTAAATTTTAAAATCTATCATTTGTCCTTTTGTAGTTAGTTGCAATTACTTCTTGTATCTCTAATATCTGCCACCTTCCTACTTCTAGGACTTGCAGTTTGATTTTATTAGAAGCCTTACCAAAGGAATATTAAGCAATAGCTAAGATGAAATAAAACTGGAAGAAACAGCAGTCCTCCCTACTCTGTCCTTTCATGTGCCCAGGTTTCAGTGACTCGCAGTCAACCATGGTCAGAAAACATTAAATGAACAATTCCAGAAATAAACAATTCATAAGCTTTAAACTGCACACCATTCTAAAGAGCGTGATGAAATCTCTCGCCTGACTGTTCAGTCCTGTTTCGGATGTGAGTCACACCTCTGTCCGGTGCATTCTGCCCACTGGTCACTTAGTAACCACCTGGGTTATCTCAGCAACTCGCGTGGTATCAGGGTGCTCACGTTTAAGTCATCCTTATTTTACTTGGTAGCCACCTGAGTTATCACAGCAACTCTTGCACTATCAGTGTGCTCATATTTAAGTTGTCCTTATTTTACTCACTGAGAGCCCCAAAGCATGAGAGTGGTGATGCTGCCAATTCAGATATGCCACAGAGTAGCTTTAAATAAGCTTCCTGTGCATAGAAAGGTGAAAATTCTTGACTTAATAAGGGGAAAATATCATATGCTGAGGTCGCTAAGATCTAGGGTAAGAATGAATCTTCTATCTGTCAAACTGTGAAGAAGGAAGAAGAAATCTGAGCTAGTTTTGCTACCACATTCCTAAACTACCATTAAGGTCTAGGGTATTACGGGCTTAGCTAAGATGGAAAAGGCATTAAATTTGTACATATATATCGGGTTGGCCAAAAAGTTCAGTTGGGTTTTTCTGTTACATCTGATAGAAAAACCCAAATGAACTTATTGGCAAACCCAATATTTTGAGAGTAAAAAGAGACTCCACATAACTTGTTACAGTATACTGCTATAATTATTTATTATTAGTTACTGTTGTCAATCTCTTAATGTGTCTAATTTATCAATTCAACTTTATCAGAGGTATGTGTGTACAGGAAGTAACAAGGTATACATAGGGTCCCATAGTATCCAGGGTTTCAGGTATCCACTGGGGTCTTGGAATATATCCCCCATAGATAAGGGGGGATGACTAGTGATAAGGAACACCTCCAAATATATCATGAGTAAGAAGCAAGAAAAAGAACCATAAATATAGTGCAAAGAAGTAAAAACCTGGGGAGGGCATAATAAATACTTCTATATTTGCAGTAAACTATTTCTGGAAATACCTTTAAGAATCTGGTTAACAGTAGATTACTTTTAAGGAGGGATGGGAAGTCTATTTTCTCCGAATAGGCTTCTGAACACTTCTTCTCTCACTTCTTACACTATTTGTATAATAGCAATTAGCAAAACACACTGTGAGGGGAACAGCTAAGCTTAGATGCTTTGTTGCATCTCTTCAGGGTGCTCAAAAGCACCTTTTTTTCCTGGTTCTTAACTGTGCTGATATTTGGAAAGTGTTGTGCACACTAAGGACCAGGCCTTTAAGTTTTACCTGGCTTACAGTGTCATTGGAAAGATGAAACACAAACACACCAGTTAAATACGAGATATAACTTACTGTTCTCTCTTACTAAAGTAGAAGAGCCAAAGTCAGTGCTTGTGTTATTAGCTACAATGCTTCCAGGAGACAAAGAAATTTTGCCAAAAAGAGGCATATAGCTTGAGTTTCTTGGGCTATGGAGAGTATCAAAAGACAAAGGGAACATCCAAAGGGTGGACGGGCATAAATACAAATACTATAAGAAAGCACCACTCCTTAGGTTGACGTAGGATGTTTGTAAGATAAGAAATTAGTTAATATATAGGCAAACTGTGGAGGCCGTGAAACTGAGACTTTACATTTCTGAAAAGTTAAAGAATGGAAGCTGTGTTTCATCTATGGACAGTGTGCAAGATGTTCCAGAAAGAAAGAGATATGAGGCATAAGTATTCAATTAGGGGATTGTGTCATGTTCAAACATCCCCTTAGAATGTTAGCTCCAAGAGCAAGGAAGCTCGTTGGGTTACCATCTGTTTATGTCAGGGGCAACTCAATACGATGCTATACAGACACTAACAGAAAATGGACAGTCCATCCTGGGGCAGGAAAACCTACAGTAGGTAACAGCAAGAAACAATGAAACAATTTCAAGTTGTTTCATTTTTCAAAGGATCTATAAGAATTGATGCTTATAGAACAGTCCTGTGGACTCTGAGGGAGAAGGTGAGGGTTGGACGTTCTGGGACAATAACATTGAAACATGTATATTGTCACATGTGAAGCAGAACACCATTCCATGTTCTATGCATGGGACGGATGCTCAGGGATGGAGCGTTGGGATGACACTGAGGGATGGGAGGGGGGAGGGAGGTGGGAGGAGGGTTTGGGAGGGGGAGCACATGTGAATCCATGGCCATGGCTTATTCATGTCGATGTATGGCAAAAACTACTACAATATTGTAAAGTAATTAGCCCCCAACTAAAATTAAAAAAAAAAAAAAAAAAAAAAAAAAAAAAGAATTGATGCTTAAGTGAATTTTATCTTTCAAGATAAACGAAGTCAAACACAATTTAAAGATTTCTAGTTATGATAAATGGTGGAGGAGAAACCTCCTACAACAACTGCATGTATTAGATAAAATTTGATATTTTACACCTATGTGATATCAATACAAGTACTGGAGAGTTAAATATTTCTACCTAAAAGGTAGTCTCTGACATTAATAAAAGTATCAGTTCCATTTAGTCACTCACTCATGTCTGACTCCCTGTGACCCCATGGACTACAGCACACCAGGCCTCCCTCCAGAGGGTACTCAAACTCACATACATTGTGTTGGTGATGCCATCCAACCATTTCATCCTCTGTCATCCCCTTCTCCTCCCGCCTTCAATCTTTCCCAGCATCAGGGTCTTTTCCAGTGAGTCAGTTCTTCGCAACAGGTGATCAAAGTATTGGAGTTTCAGCTTCAGCATCAGTCCTTCCAATGAACATCCAAGACTGATTTCCTTTAGGATGGACTGGTTGGATCTCCTTGCAGTCCAAGGGACTCTCAAGAGTCTTCTCCAACACCACAGTTCAAAAGCATCAATTCTTCAGCACTCAGCTTTCTTTATAGTCCAACTCTCACATCCATACATGACTACTGTTAAAACCATAGCTTTGACTGGACAGAACTTTGTCGGCAAAGTAATGTTTCTGCTGTTTAATATTCTGTCTAGGTTGATCATAACTTTTCTTCCAAGGAGCAAGCGTCTTTTAATTTCACAGCTGCAGTCACCATCTGCAGTGATTTTGGAGCTCAAAAAAATAAAGTCTGTCACTGTTTCCACTGTTTATCCATCTATTTGCCATGAAGTGATGGGACCAGACGCCATGATCTTAGTTTTCTGAATGTTGAGCTTTAAGCCAACTTTTTCACTCTCCTCTTTCACTTTCATCAAGAGGCTCTTTAGTTCTTCTTCACTTTCTGCCATAAGGGTGGTGTCATCTGCATATCTGAGGTTATTGATATTTCTCCCAGCAATCTTGATTCCAGCTTGTGCTTCATCAAGCCTGACATTTCGCATGATGTACTCTGCATATAAGTTAAATAAGTACGGTGACAATATACAGCCTTGACGTACTCCTTTCCTGGTCTGGAACCAGTCTGTTGTTCCATGTCCAGCTCTAACTGTTGCTTCTTGAACTGTATACAGATTTCTCAGGAGGCAAGTCAGGTGGTCTGGTATTCCCATCTCTTTCAGAATTTTCCACAGTTTGTTGTGGTCCACACAGTCAAAGGCTTTGGCATAGTCAAAGCAGAAGTAGCTATTTTTCTGGAACTCTCTTGCTTTTTCGATGATCCAGCAGATGTTGACAATTTGATCTCTGGTTCCTCTGCCTTTTCTAAAACCAGCTTGAACATGTGGAAGTTCACGGTTCACGTACTGTTGAAGCCTGGCTTGGAGAATTTTGAGCACTACTTTGCTAGCGTGTGAGATGAGTGCAATTGTGCAGTAGTTTGAACATTCTTTGGCATTGCCTTTCTTTGGGATTGGAATGAACACTGACCTTTTCCAGTCTTGTGGCCACTGCTGAGTTTTCCCAATTTGCTTGCATACTGAGTGCAGCACTTTCACAGCATCATCTTTTAGAATTTGAAATAGTGCAACTGGAATTCCATCACCTCCGCTAGCTTTGTTCCTAGTGATGCTTCCTAAGGCCCACTTGACTTCACATTCCAGGATGTCTGGCTCTAGGTGAGTGATCACACCATCGTGATTATCTGGGTCATGAAGATCTTTTCTGTATAATTCTTCTGTGTATTCTTGCCACCTCTTCTTAACATCTTCTGCTTCTGTTAGGTCCATACCATTGCTGTCCTTTATTGTGCCCATCTTTGCATTAAATATTCCCTTGGTATCTCTAATTTTCTTGAAGAGATCTCTAGTCTTTCCCATTCTACTGTTTTCCTCTATTTCCCTGCATTGATCACTGAGGAAGCCTTTCTTATCTCTCCTTGCTATTCTTTGGAATTCTGCATTCAAATGTGTATATCTTTCCTTTTCTCCTTTGCCTTTATTATAGGGGACTGGAATGCAAAAGTAGGAAGTCAAGAGATACCTGGAGTTACAGGTAACTTTAGCCTTGGAATACAAAACGAAACAGGTCAAAGGCTAATAGAGTTTTGCCAAGAGAAAACACTGGCAATAGAAAATACCCTCTTCCAACAACACAAGAGAAGCCTCTACACATGGACATCACCAGATGGTCAATATCAAAATCAGAATGATTATATTCTTTGCAGCCAAAAATGGAGAAGCTCTAAACAGTCAACAAAAACAAGACCAAGAGCTGACTGTGGCTCAGATCATGAACTCCTTATTGCCAAATTCAGACTTAAATTGAAGAAAGTAGGGAAAACCACTAGAAAATTCAGGTATGACCTAAATCAAATCCTTTACGATTATACAGTGGAAGTGACAAATAGATTCAAGGGATTAGATCTGATAGACAGTGCCTGAAGAACTATGGACAGAGGTTTGTGACACTGTACAGGAGGGAGTGATCAAGACCATCCCCAAGAAAAAGAAATGCAAAAAGGCAAAATGGTTGTCTGAGGAGGCCTTACAAATAGCTGTGAAGAGAATAGAAACAAAAAGCAAAGGAGAAAAGGAAAGATATACCCATTTGAATGCAGAGTTCCAATAAAAGTCTAAACACTGAAAATATGTTTATCCTCCATTTTTACCATGTATTCCTGGGTGAAATCTCACCCAACATGAAATGGCTTTATTGCTCACATGGAAGACTGGTCAAATCCTCTGCCTTCCAGCACCTTCCAGCGTGTTTGCCTTGCACTATGGAAATATTATGGGGCTTCCACAATGGCTCAGCAGGTAAAGAACCCACCTGCAATGCAGGAGATGCAGGTTCAATCCCTGGGTCAGGAAGATCTCCTGGAGGAGGGCATGGAAACCCACTCCAGTATTCTTTCCTGGAGAATCCCAGGGACAGAGGAGCCTGGTGGGCTATGGTCCCTGAAGGCACAAAGAGTCGGACACAACTGAAGTGACTGAGCACATGGAAAATGTTTTATATATACATTTGACAAGGGGATCAGCTATCACCGTCCTATAGAAATGGGCATCCCTCCAGAACACTTGGCATGCCCAATCAGAAAACACAATTTAGCTCTAGAATCTGCCAGATTTCTGCAACAAAATATCCTCCTACCTTACAACTTGCTTAGAACTCCACCCCTCTGAATTGGACCATCATCATCTCTCTAAAACTGCTGCCTACCACACTTTGCATTTTTACTAATGAACAGTTAAGCCTCCTGCCCATCAAGGATTGAAAGTAAATTCATGTCTGCTCCACCTCCTTATTCTTACCATGCTTGGCACACTGCCTGGCATTCAGGCCTGTTTTAAGAAACTTGGTTGAAGATGTGAACACATGATGACTGCATGAAGGAGTATAGTAACTTCGGGAGTTTCTCTGCGAGGGAGAATAATCCAGGTCAAGTTTCCATTGACTATTCCCTCAGCAGCTATGGAAGGCATTGCTAACTGAGCAAGAACTTTTTTTTTCCCCTCCCAATCCACCTCAGCCTCTTAAATCATTCACCACCAGTCAGTCAAAATCCACCCACAAGATGAAACCAATTTGTTGTCCCTGAACTCTGCCTTCCTTTTTAAGTTCAAATGTATCAATTTAAAAAGTTTTTCAGGTAAGCCAAGAATAAAAACCTGAAAACACTGATAAGGCCAAAACTAAATCCAGAACTAGTAACTTACATAAAATTGTCTTTTTGCAATTTAAAGTTGGTAAAGATACCTAGTATACTGTGGGCACTGGCGTACTGAATGAAACAATGTAAAAGAGCTCAGTCTTTCTCCACAATCTTTTTATTGTACAAGTGCTAAGTGCCTTTAAGGGAAATGTCGCACCACACCGAAGAGATCAGCAATGAAGTCTCTCAAGAAAAGTTCATCTCTGTTCCCTTTAAAAAAAACCTTTGGGGACTTGCCTCGTGGTCCAGTGGCTAAGACTCCAAGCTCCCCCGAGTGCAAGGGACCCCCATTCAATCCCTGGTCAGGGAACTAGATCCCACATCCTGCAACTAAGACTGAATATCGTGCATGCTGCAACGAAGACCTGGCACAGCCAAATAAATATTTTTTAAAAATACCTCTCCCAGTTTCTCTTGCATTACAGATTTCTTTTTCTCAAAATAAAAATAAATACCAAATACCATGGAGTCATTCGTCCATACAGCACACAACTGTATCATAAAAAGTTGTAACAATTTTTCTAGAAATATTAATTCACTCAAGATGAACTCCAGAGCTCAATACTATGTACATGTTTTTATTAAATTTACTTTAATATTTTCATTAGATGAGGTTAAAAGATCTCTTTTTAATGTACTGTGAGTTGAATTCCTATCTGATGACATAATTAACTGTTGTGTGATATTTCCAAGCAAGTTTTAAACTATATCTGTTAAGAAATAAGAGATCAGATAACAAACTGTTCACCCTGTCACACATGTGACCAAAAAAGGGAGGGGGATTACATTTCAGATGACAAGCTGCTTTGACTCTTCTTTGTTGTTACATTCTGCTTAACTAGTGCCTGAACATGATCAACAAATACAAACTACTATAAAAATTTAGTAGGCTGCAATATTTTCAAACACTTGCTTTCCATCTTAGGAAGAGCCGAGTCTACTGCCTTAAATACAATTAAGTATCACGTAAACTTCAGCTTAAAGGCACATTAAGACAATGTCTTCACAAATATTAAAATAACTGATCGATGAAGTCAATGTGTTGGGGCAGAAGTAGTAAGTCAAATGAGATGGTCCATGCTGCTGCTAACAAAATTGCCAGCTAACTGGAGCTGGGAATTCATAGTCTCATCTCAGAACTAAAATTCTCATGCAGTCTTAGAAAACAAGTCACTTTTACAAATTACTTAGCAATCGGGCATTTCAAAGACAGACTCTCCAACTGCCAGATCAAAAAAAAAAATTACGACTTATAAAGGATCTGTACACTCTCCTTTTTTAAATTCTGTCCTTCTCTAAACCAATATATACCACAAAGTAAACAAACAAAATCTCAACAATATTTTTTAAAAAAGAAAGAAAAGGGAAAATATAATAACTTGTATCTGTATCATAACAAAGAAATTGTGAGAGGAGTGTGAGCTGGTAGTTCTCCAAAGCTAAATGTATTCCACATGGTTAGTGGCCGGTGAATTCTGAGAAGGGAGAGAAAATGTGACACGTAGGCCTCACAATGAGCTTAATCTACTAGATCCCCTCTGCAATGATTCTGGATGCATATTTTAATAGTGATTAAAACACATGGAAATGCACAGAGCCTCGTGTCAGGATGTTTCCCTGGCCTTTAATAACATGTGAACAACCCAGGTCAAACATGACATGACATTAATGGTCTGGAAGCAAAGCGGACCGCCCAAAACTGGGTATCTAACAGACCTCAGAGATTCCTCTTTTGATGGTTGTGGGATAGACACAAGCAGAGTCTGAACACTAACAAGGATTGTTAAGGTAACACTTCCGCCCAATGTGTCAGCATAAAACTACCCATTTCAAAAAAAAAAAAAAGATTTTGGAGTATGTTTTATTAAATTGTGAAATGCATGTCCTGGTAAATTTCTGTATAAATCTGATGTACAAATTCCACTGAAAATGTGCCACAGCTGGCAGAATAAATGACTACAATAAATCATTACTAAATAACTGTATATCTTGGTAATGACATAATGCCTAACTAAAAAAAGTATGCAGAAGTGAACATTCAGCGGAAGAAAAGCACTCTGTGCACAGGAAAACAAATTACAAACCTTACCATGCCAACAGTACAGTATGATTCAGTGACTAAACAAGGAAATAAAATTCACATAAATAGTTCTTAAATCTGCGGTGGAATTGTGTTCACTATTGCATCAAACAAGTTGTACGGCAAGGGGTAATGGACTCAGGTTTTTGACGGGAACGCTTGCACCGGCAAAGGGGAACTCTCCTACATAACAGCTGCATCCAATATTTTGCTAGACAATAAAAACATATCCCAGGTATCAATCAGCAAGCCCAGTCTGCCCCTTCTCTGAAGCTTCATAAATATTCCTTTAAAAATAACCTTATTTTCTCACCACCACCCTCTCCTCCCTCCATTGAGAACTCCACCCTCCTTCCAAATAAACTTTGAAAACGATATATAGTTACATTCTTTGTGATGTGGGGCAGATGGATCTTTCCAGCAACCCATTACTTCAGCTATCACTTGAAATGAACCACTCCAAACATCCCTCCTTTACTCAGTTCTCCCAGGCCTCTATTTGTCAAAGTGCAGACACTCAGTACCTCTGTCACAACTAAGGAGTCAGCGTGGTTCTGGCCAAGATGAACTCCAGCGAAGTGACAGGCCCCAAGTGCCTGCTCACAGCCTATGATTGCTTCCCCCTGCCTCTAGGGAAGGGGGAATTATTCACCAACACTCTCACAACAGAAATACTGTCTTGAGATAAACCCAGTAAAATGGCTCGTCTACCAAATATTTCACACAGCCAGTTGGTACAATCTTTGTCCCAGTCATCACTGCTCACTCTCCTGTTTGTGTTTATACTTCAGTTCACAGCCACTTCGCTTCAGAAAACGAAAAGATGTCCCTGAACACCACTTCTACCTGTCCTTTTTCTACATGCCAAACCTCCAGGAGGCAGAAGTGTTTCTGAGTAAGGAACCTCAGCCTTTCCCAACAACTGTAGGATTTATCCATACATGATTTAGCAAAGTCGCCCCCATCTCAACCAACATGCAAACTGAGTTGTCCACTACAATAAAGAGTCAAGATGGTCTCTATTTTAACCTGGATCAAAATATTTTTTGCAAATATGAATGGAAGGGTCTGTTTCCCCCTGAATTTCATTTTTCCAATTTGCCTTCAATTTTAGGTACAAAACAAAACAAAAACAAAACCCATTCCTTTTTCAATGCACAGCAACTGTTTCACTAAGATCATTACTAAGTGCATCTACTCGATAAATAGTTGGAGACAGTGGGCCCCACTGTCATGGATTTCTTCCCAGCAAGATATTTCTTCCTTCACGTCCACTTCCAGCCATACAGCCATTCTCTGTATCTCGTCCACACTCAGAGGCAAGCATCCCATCTGTGCTATTGCCTCAAAAGCTGGCACATGCCAGACCAAATAAATAAACCAGTAAAAGGACACCTGACTCTGAGAAAAGGAATATAAACATCGATAAGTTACAAGTGGAAACAATGTGAAATATTTCCAAATAAGCAAAAATTCAGACAGAGAGAGAGACCAAGACAGCATGAAAAGGTACACGGACCCAAAAGGAGAGGGTAGAGAAGAAGCACAGGTGCAGGGAAAGGAGTCAAGGGAAGATACGGGAGATGGAGGAGACTGTACAAAGTACAGAAAGCAACAGTCTACCATACCGGAGTGTGGGACCTAAGTTTTCAGCTACATTGCCTAGGAAAAGGAATCAAAAAATGAAATGTTGACCATGGCTATGACTATATCTTCAGTACTAATTATCAAGGGTCACCTACTGATGTCAACTCCATTATTATACAAAGGCATGACAGGACACCACCCCACTTTCCCTCTCCCTAGACAAGCCAGTCTACTCCCAGACTTGAGATACCAGCTGACTGCTCAGAGCCACCAAACCCACAACCTCAGCCTACATCTCTCTTCTACACCACAAATGCATTCAAGGTGTACATGTCACCTCCAGGGTACAGTCTAATAGGAACTTCAAATGCAGAAGTTCCTAGTAGATTCCTATTAGACTATTTGTGTGGCTGTATGACCCCCAAATATGCTCCTTCTCCAGAACCACCCACCTCAGTAAATGACACCATTGGCCACTGAGTGCTTGGAAAATAATTTTCTCCACTTATAAAGGGCAAAAAAAAACCCAAAAATTATTTTATCCTTCCTTCTCTTAAGTATTTCCTCACTCTAACCTTCGGGCTTCCCAGGTGGCACTAGTGGTAAAGCAAACACCTGCCAATGTAGGAACGTAAGAGTCATGGGTTCCATCCCTGGATTGGGAAGATCCCCTGGAGGAGGGCAGAGGCAACCCACTCCAGTATTCTTGCCTGGAAAATTCCATGACACAGAATTGCATGGACTGGCGTGTTGCAGTCCATAGCATTGCATAGATTCAGACACAACGGAACCGACTTAGCACATACACACTAACTTTTAGAACAGAGATAAACCTCTCTAGGGAGTAGGCCCAGACTCTAGTTTTCACAGTGTGGAGAACACCAAGGTCACCTGCCAAATCACCTTGATGTGTGAAAACAAACCTCTAGGATTAGCTCATGAGATGTGCATAAGACTGTCACAGGGGGAAGCCTTTTGTCTCTCTATGAGATGAGACATTACCTTAAACTGTGACTTAAAAGTGACTTTACAGTCACTTTTATGTTATTCTACACACCTACAAATCTGTGAATTTCTATGCAATAATAAGGTGGATTCTTTTTTCTCTATTCTATGTGGATAAAAAGTGTCTTTTTGATGGCAGGATTATTTTATTTCTCCAACCACTCCCCCCCCTGCCCCCAACACATATGCAACCTTTTGAGCTTTAGTTGAGCTATGCAACCTCCAAATAGCTTCCAGTTTCTCTCTCAAATAAATTATCTCTGGACCATCTACTCTCCATTCCTGTGGCTACTGCCCCTGTAGAGATTGCCATCTTTTCTTGAGGTATACGTGACATATAACATTATATAACATGAAGCCCTTTCCCTTTCTCCTTTCCTGAACCTCCCCTTGCCCTCAGAGATGGCATCTTTCCCTGGACTAGAGTATGTTATCATCCACTCCAATAGCATCCCGTACTTCTTCTCAGCACTTGAAACTACTTAATTTCTATCTTCCCTCTGAGGCAAGAAGCACTATGATAGCAAGAGTTCTTTACACCCATATGAAGTGAAGCCTTATACCCGTATGAAGTAAAGCCAAAGTTGCTCAGTTGAGTCCGACTCTTTGCGACCCCATGGACTATAGAGCCCATGGAATTCTCCAGGCCAGAATACTGGAGTGGGTAGCCTTTCCCTTCTCCAGGTATGTACCCAACCCAGGGATCAAACCCAGGTCTCTCACATTGCAGGCAGATTCTTTACCAGCTGAGCCACCAGGGAAGCCCCAAAACAGAAACAAAAAGTGTGTTTACACCTATAACCTCGGTGCCTAATACAAACAGATTCAACAAATATTTCTGATTGAATATTCCCAACTTACTAGCCAGGGAAAGTGGAAAAATAGCTCAAGCGGGATTTAAAGTTTTGTTGTATAGCTTTACTGTGATTTTAAATCTCTTGCTGTATGGTACAATATATCGAGGCTTGTCCTTTTTCAACTAATTACACAGGAAAACACTGTCTGAAAGATTAAGCTTCCCATCACCATCGCTTTTTGGCTACCACTAGTACCCATAGCTTATCAAGACACAGATGAACTCAGTTATACCCTGGGGTCTGAGTCCAATAAGCCTTGAGCAATTCCTTGATAACTGTCAAACATAACAGACTTATAATTCTGAGATTCGTCAGAAGCTTGTGGACACTTTTCACACCTAACATAAGCACCTATGTTCCCAATTTTCCTCAAACCACTTTCTCCAAACTTCACTGCTAACAAGAGCCAATGCAGAGCTTGGCCACATAACTTAAACTTTTTTCAATCTTTACTGAATGCCTACTATGTTCCTAGTATGAGAGTAACACTGGAAAAAAAAAAATCACAATCCAAGGCCAAAGTGAACTTGTTCTGTTATTTAACAGCAAATGAATTGTACCAATCCATATACAAGGAAATCCTATAAAATACTAAATATCTGACATCTTACCAGATACCTTTTGTTCCTTCATAGCTTTATATTTCAATAATTATTTTATTGAACAAATTACGAACACAAAGCAAGGAGTACTAGTTTTCTATAGCAGCCATGATAAATTACCACAACCTCAGTGACTTAAAACGTAAATTATCTTACTGTTCTGTTGCTCAGCAGTCCAACACAGGTCTCATTGGACCAAAATCAAGGTGCTAGCAGAGTCGCATTCCATTCAGGAGGTTTGAGAAGATCTATCTCCTGGCAGCTTCTAAAGGCTGCCTGTATCTCCTTGGCATGGGGCCCCCTTGTCCCATCTCCAAACCAGTGATGCTGAAGCTCTCCAACCTTTCTTCCAGTCATGTCTCTCTGACCACAGCTGAGAAAGGTTCTTTAATGAGTCACATGATTAAATTGAGTCCACCTGGATAATCAGTTGTTCTCTCCTCATCTCAAAGTATTTAACCTTAATCATATCTGCAAACTCCCTTTTATTAAGTAACATATTCACAAGTTTTTAAGAGCTGGATGTGACTGTGGAAACATTATTCTGCTTTTATTTTACACATAAAGCATGCAAAATTTTCAAGTTAATATTTCTCACCTGAGAATTAATGACCATCTGACAAGACCCAGTCTCTCCCATCAGAAAGCGTTCATAAACCTCTTATCCTTCTCCATCAGAGGGCAGACAAAATGAAAACCACAATCACAGAAAACTAACCAATCTGATCACATGAACCACAGCCTTGTCTAACTCAATGAAACTATGAGCCATGAAGTGTAGGGCCCCCCAGAACAAACAGGTCATGGTGGAGAGTTGTGACAAAACGTGGTCCACTGGAGGAGGGACTGGCAAACCACTTCAGTATTCTTGCCTTGAAAACCCCATGAACAGTATGAAAAGGCAAACAGACAGGACACTGAAAGATGAACTCCCCAGGTTGGTAGGTGCTCAATATACTACCAGAGATCACTGGAGAAATAACTCCAGAAAGAATGAAAACACGGAGCCAAAGCAACACCACCACCCAGTTGTGGATGTTACTGGTGATGGAAATCGACTCTGATGCTGTAAAGAGCAATACTGCACAAGAAACTGGAATGTTACATCCATCAATCAAGGGAAATTGGAAGTGGTCAAACAAGAAATGGCAAGAGTTAACATCAACATTTTAGTAATCAGTGAACAAAAATGGACTGGAATCGGTGAATTTAACTCAGATGACCATTATATCTACTACTGTGGGCAAGAATCCCTTAGAAGAAATGGAGTAGACATCATAGTCAACAAAAGAGTTCTAATGCAGTACTTGGATCTCAAAATCAACACAATCATCTCTGTTCATTTCCAAGGCAAACCATTCAATATCACAGTAATCCAAGTCTATGCTCCAACCAGCGATGCTAAGGAAGCTGAATAGTTCTATGAACACCTACAAGACCTTCTAGAACTAACACCCCAAAAAGATAACCTTTTCATTATAGGGGACTGGAATGCAAAAGTAGGAAGTCAAGAAATACCTGGAGTAACAGGCAAATTCGGCCTTCGAGTACAGAATGAAGCAGAGAAGGCAATGGCACCCCACTCCAGTACTCTTGCCTGGAAAATCCCATGGACAGAGGAGCCTGGTAGGCTTACAGTCCATGGGGTCACTAAGAGTCAGACACGACTGAGCGACTTCACTTTCACTTTTCCCTTTCCTGCATTGGAGAAGGAAATGGCAACCCACTCCAGAATTCTTGCCTGGAGAATCCCAGGGACGGCGGAGCCTGGTGGGCTGCCGTCTGTGGGGTCACACAGAGTCAGACACGACTGAAGCGACTTAGCAGCAGCAGCAGCAGCAACAGGATGAAGCACAGCAAAGGCTAATAGAGTTTTGCCAAGAGAATGCACTGGTCATAGCAAACACCCTCTCCCAACAACACAAGAGAAGACTCTACACGTGGATATCACCAAATGGTCAATACCGAAATCAGAATGATTATATTCTTTGCAGCCAAAAATGGAGAAACTCTATACAGTCAACAAAAACAAGACCGAGAGCTGACTGTGGCTCAGATCATGAACTCCTTATTGCCAAATTCAGACTTAAACTGGAGAAAGTAGGGAAACCACTAGACCATTCAGGTATGACATAAAGCAAATCCTTTACGATTATACAGTGGAAGTGACATAGAGATTCAAGGAATTCACTCTGATAGAGTGCCTGAAGAATTATGGACGGAGGTTCGTGACACTGTACAGGAGGCAGTGCTCAAGACCATCCCCAAGAAAAAGAAATGCAAAAAGGTAAAATGCTTGTCTAAAGAGTCCTTACAAATAGCTGTGACAAGAAGAGAAGTGAAAGGCAAAGGAGAAAAGTAAAGATTTACCCATTTGAATGCAGACTTCCAAAGAATAGCAAGGAGAGATAAGAAAGCCTTCCTCAGTGATCAATGTAAAGACATAGAAGAAAATAATAGGATGGGAAAGACTAGAGATCTTTTCAAGAAAATCAGAGATACCAAGGGAAAATTTAATGCAAAGATGGGCACAATAAAGGACAGAAATGGTATGGACCTAACAGAAGCAGAAGATATTAAGAAGAGGTGACAAGAATACACAGAAGAGCTATACAGAAAATATCTTCATAACTCAGATAACTACAATGGTGTCATCACTCACCTAAAGCCAGACATCCTCCAACGCGAAGTCAAGTGGGCCTTAGGAAGCATCACTACGAACAAAGCTAGTGGAGGTGATGGAATTCCAGTTGAGCTATTTAAATCCTAAAAGGTGATGCTGTGAAAGTGCTGCACTCAGTATGCAAGCAAATTGGGAAAACTCAGCAGTGGCCACAAGACTGGAAAAGGTCAGATTTCATTCCAATCCCAAAGAAAGGCAATGTCAAAGAATATACAAACTACCGCACAATTGCATTTATCTCACATGCTGGCAAAGTAGTGCTCAAAATTCTCTAAGCCAGGCTTCAACAGTACGTGAACCATGAACTTCCACATGTTCACGCTGGATTTAGAAAAGGCAGACGAACCAGACATCAAATTGCGAACATTCACTGGATCATCAAAAAAGTGAGAGCTCCAGAAAAATATCTACTTATGCTTTATTGACTATGCCAAAGCCTTTGACTTTGTGGATGACAACAAACTGTGGAAAATTCTGAAAGAGATGGGAATACCAGACCACCTGACCTGCCTCCTGAGAAATCTGTATGCAGGTTAAGAAGCAACAGTTAGAACTGGACATGGAACAACAGACTGGCTCCAAATCGGGAAAGGAGTACATCAAGGCTGTATATTGTCACCCTGCTTATTTAACTTATATGCAGAGTACATCATGAGAAATGCTGGACTGGATGAAGCACAAGCTGGAATCAAGATTACTGGGATAAATATCAATAACCTCAGATATGCAGATGACACCACACTATGGCAGAAAGCGAAGAAGAACTAAAGAGCCTCTTGATGAAAATCAAAGAGCAGAGTGACAAAGTTGGCCTAAAACTCAACATTTAGAAAACGAAGATTATGGCACCCAGTCCCATCACTTCATGGCAAATAGATGGGGAAACCATGGAAACAGTAACAGACTTTATTTTCTTGGGCTCCAAAATCACTGCAGATGGTGATTGCAGCCATGAAATTAAGAGACACTTACTCCTTGGAAGAAAAGATATGACCAACCTAGACAGCATATTAAAAAGCTAGGACATTACTTTGCTGACAAAGTTCCATCCAGTCAAAGCTATGGTTTTAACAGTAGTCACGTATGGATGTGAGAGTTGGATTATAAAGTAAGCTGAGTGCTGAAGAATTGATGCTTTTGAACTGTGGTGCTAGAGAAGACTCCTGAGAGTCCCATGGACTGGAAGGAGATCAAGCCAGTCAATCCTAAAGGAAATCAGTCCTGAATATTCACTGGAAAGACTGATGCTGAAGCTGAAACTCCAATACTATGGCCACCTGATGCAAAGAACTGACTCATTTGAAAAGACCCTGATGCTGGGAAAGATTGAAGGCAGAAGGAG
The DNA here is from genome assembly GCA_024291935.2 of Okapia johnstoni. Taxonomy (NCBI): domain Eukaryota; kingdom Metazoa; phylum Chordata; class Mammalia; order Artiodactyla; family Giraffidae; genus Okapia; species Okapia johnstoni. The sequence continues at coordinate 76,998,218 of CM044314.1, forward strand.
AAGGGGATGACAGAGGATGAGATGGTTGGATGGCATCACCTATTCAGTGGACATGAGTCTGAGTAAGCTCTGGGAGTTGATAATGGACAGGGAAGCCTGGCGTGCTGCAGTCCATGGGGTCGCAAAGAGTGGGACATGAATGAGCGACTGAACTGAACTGAGAATTAATGGCATCTCTGGTGCCTCATATGGCAGAGAATCTGCCTGCAATGCGGGAGACCTGGGTTGGGAAGATCCCCTGGAGAAGGAAATGGCAACCTACTCCAGTATTCTTGCGTGGAAAATCCATGGACAGAGTAGCCTGCGGGGCTACAATCCATGGGGTCGCGAAGAGTCAGACATGAGTGAGCAATTAACACATAACACATAAGGAAACATGTATCAGTCTTATTTTCACAATCAAAATCTCTGAAGCATCTATCGACTTTACTTACATTCACAGATGTAAGAATTAAATAAACCTTTTTTAAAAATTACTATTTAACTTTTCTTTCATTTAAATGGAAGTGGAAAATATTCTAGGGTCAAAGTGTATGTTTTTGCAATAAACATAGATTCCAGAGGGAATCTGTTCTGATTTTACCAGTGATAAACTCCAGGAAACTGATTCATCTTAAAGTGGGTTATAACACTTAACTTCATGATAACAGTTTCAGTTCACACCAAAAAGCAATGTACAGAAATGGATTACAGGTTACCACTGCAACAGCTGGCTTGAATCTCATACTTTAGTAAGAAGGAAAATGTGATTTTCATGCAAAACTCTTAGTAACTGGAATTGAGACTTATTTAGTTAATTCCTTTTTAACATTTGGTACTTCATTATGAAAAGTTTTTTTCAAAGAAGAACCTTTAAGTAGCACACCTGAAGCTGTTTTATTTAAGGGCAGTATGTTTTCTGTATATATATTAGAAAGGACTTTAAGAAAAGTATACATGGTTACTTGTAAGACTTCAGGGATAGAAAAACCACCAAACAGATTTTTTTCCAATTTTTAATCTCTGAAATCTTATCATTTTGTTAAAATGTAAGGTTTCAAACAGAAAAGGACTGGCCATTTTCAACGTGAATTAGTATTAATGTCCCTCACAATGCATAAGAAGAAAAAAAGAGGAATACTAAATACTAGTTGAAAATAAATTAAGAGAACCTTCATTCATAATCATGCCATTTATACATAATTTAGTTTTATTATTACGTATTTTAAATCTGTGAGAGCATACCTCAGTCACACTTAAAGCTAGAAGTATGTCAATATCACAGAGCAGCACAATTCTTAGAGAAACTCTTATGAGTTAAGAATTTGCTGATTTTTATTTGCAATAAGAATTAATTAATTTTAAAATGAAAAAAATCTGTGACAGCTACCAGCTGCAAGCCCACCCACTCCCACAACCCATGGGGGAACACAGGACACAAGTTTCCTAACAAAACTCATCTAGGCATGGTGCTAAGTGACCATCTTCATATGAAAACTAAGGTGTCAAAGGCAAATTCTATGTAACCTCTCAAGATGACTAGTAATTAACAAAGAACTACAACTGTACTCACTACTGACTTGCAGAAAATGTACTCACTATTGGCTGGAAAGTAAATAGACAAATTGTTGAATAATTTTTGCATCTTCAACCAAAAAAAGGTAATGATGTGAAGGGATGGAAGTGTTAGCTGGCCCTACTGTGGTAATCATTTCACAATACATACATGTATCAAATCATCACACACAGACCTTAAACTTACATGTTAGATGTCAACTATATTTCAATAAAACTGGCCAAAACTACTGCATTACGTTGATAAAAAATAATTGAGGATTTGGACCATGAATTTTAAATTATAACTAGGCTCAAGCACATCTTTATTAATCAAAATAGGAACCATTACAATAAACACACTGTCGTCAATGAGAAATAAGCTTGTTTATTCCTGTAGCATAAAAATCCATGCTTCGGGATTTGACATACCTCCAGCTGGTTATAGAAGCATTTTCCCTGCAAAAAGTCATTGAGACGCTTGAAGAAGTGGTAGTCAGTTGGCGAGAGGTCAGGTGAAGATGGCGGATGAGGCAAAGCTTTGCAGCCCCATTTGTTCAACTTTTGAAGTGCTGGTTGTGTAATGTGTGGTGGAGTGTTGTCATGGAGAAGGTTAGGCCCTTTCTGATGACCAAAGCCAGCTGCAAGCATTGCAGTTTTCATTGCATCCAATTGATTTGCTTCAGAAGAAGGTGAACATACACTTCTTGGAGGTAATGGTTTCACTAGGATTCAGAAAGCTGCAGTGGATCAGACTGGCAGCAGACCACCAAACAGTAACCATGACCTATTTTGGTGCACGTGTGGCTTTGGGAAGTGTTTTGGAGCTTCCTCTCGGTCCAACCACCAAGTTGATCTTCACCAGTTGTGGTATAAAATGCACTTTTCCTCGCATGTCACAATACGATCAAGAAATTTCTTGTTGTTGTTATATAGAATAAGAAAAGACAACACTTCAAAAGAACCATTTTTTCGATTTCTTGTCAGCTTGTGAGGCACCCACTTATCCAGTTTTTTCACCTTCCCAATTTCAAATGACCATAGAACGGTTGACATTGAGTTCTTCAGCAACTCAAGAGGATCAGCTTCCATGATGGCTCTCAACTGGTTGTTGAAAACTTCCTATGGTGGCCACTATACTCATCTTCAAGGCTCTTGTCTCCTTTGCAAAACTTCTTGAACCTCCACTACACGGTACGTCCGTTAGCAGTTCCTGGGCCAAATGTGTTGTTGATGTTGTGAGTTGTCTCTTCTGCTTTATGACCCATTTTGAACCCTAATAAAAAAAATCACTCGAATTTGCTTTTTATCTAATGTCATTTCTATAGCCTAAAATAAATATAAAATAAACAGCAAGTAATAAGTCATTAGCAAAAAAACATAAAGCGAAGAAGGCACATTAAAATGATGTGTAACATAACCACATTTATTTAGGAACATATTCCAAGATCAAATGGCAAAGTTCAACAACGCAAAACCGAAATTACTTTTGCACCAACATAATACATCCAAGTTTGGGGTCTAAATCATGCATTCTCAATTGGGGAAAAACTTACTTTTATATTACTTACTTTTTTCATCTATTTATCTGAGCTACTCTGGTGGCTCAGATGGTAAAGAATCCATATGTAATTCAGGAGACCCAGGATCCATCCCTGGGTCAGGAAGATCTCCTGGAGAAGGGAAGGTACTTTAGTATTCTTGCCAGGAGAATTCCATGGACACAGGAACCTGGAGGGCTACAGTCCATGGAGTCACAAAGAGGTGGACACGACTGAGTGTCACACATTTATTTATTTTTGATATTACAGTTATCTGTGGTCTTCGGAAGCTCAACTCTATTCAACAAAATCTTAATCCTTAGGATTTAATGGCAGGTTTGTGGGGGTAGACAATGATTAGGACAAAATGTCAAAAAGGCTGCCCTGATAGTGAAAAAAAGGTTGAGAAACAGCCCAGCCCAAGATAAATACAACTCTGTCTATCAATTACAAGAACACAAATACTAGGAAATTCTTATAACCACATAGCTGGCTCCTGTTTCATGCTCATCCATTTCCATTGCCCCACTGGTTCTGGGGTACCCCCAAGGTTGACCCAATTTGACCCCTCAGGAAATTTTTTTTAAAAAATCACAAGAATCTGTTTAGGTCATTTGTAAACTCCCCAGGAGATATATCTAACCACAAAAGAGACAGTGGCATGGCAAACAGCTTTAAATTCTGTTGGGGCTCTAATGCATCCAAGTTTGGGGTCTAAATCATGCATTCTCAATAAATCATGGTTTATTTTTATATTACTTATTTTACTCATCTATTTATTTGAGCTATCCCGGTGGCTCAGAAGGTGAAGAATCCATCTGTAATGCAGAATATATCATTCTGTGCTGAATAATGACACTGTATTGAATAACTGAATTATAACAGAATATGAAATTACTGACAAGAAACGTGGGGGGGAGGAGAGAAAGACAAGGGAGAAACAGTTGGTGCTCCAGGATCTGGTCAAAAAACATAAGAACATTAAATAAAAAAAAAGATTTGTTAGCCCTGACCCACACTCCACAAGCTCCACACATGTGTATTAAAAGAAAAACATACTTCAGGTATACGAGGTAGCAATAGCTAGCCACAATTTAAGACGTAATTTAACTTGTGTTACTCTTGATTCTGAAAAACCAATATTATACCAACGCAACCATATGTCCTTGATTTTCCTCAACAATCTCAACTTCATGTAATTGTATTCTTCCACTCTCCACCCCCAAAACAGTGATTCTTTAAATACAAAACTATGATCTCATCTAAGAGTTTCCACACAAATCAATAGCAGAAAATCCATTGTTAGACCTTAATACTTGGAAGGCAGGGGAGACTTGGAAAAGCATATCACTCTAGTCATATTTAAAAGCAACTTACTTGCAACATTAGGATTCTAGCTACTGAAGAAAGGTTAACAAAATGTTGAATTTCTTTTTACCAATCCATATTTATTTTAGAGCTTCTTAGTTCTTCAGTACTTGTAATTATCTCTGTAGGCTTCTTCACTGAGTATTTATTTCTAAACTTTTTACTTTGTATTGAAGTGCAGGAAATTAACAGTGTTGTGATAGTTTCAGGTGAACAGTGAAGGGACTCAGCCATATATATATATATGTATCCCTTCTTCCCCAAACTAAGGGGGAAGGCTGCCTCATAACACTGAGCAGAGTTCCCTGTGCTATACAGTAGGTCCCTGTTGGTTATCCATTTTAAATATAGCAGTCTGTACATTTCTATCCCAAACTCCCTAACTACCCCTTCCCCTCATCCTTCCTCCCTGGTAACCACACTTCATTCTCTAAGTCTGCCTCAACACAGTTTTTTTGATGAACAGAAATATACTTCAGACCATATCACAACTCTTTTGTACTTCATCAACTACAAGCTAAGGTGTTTGACGGACTAATGCTTTGTAGCTGACCCAATTGGACATGCCTCCAAGCTACCTGTAGATGAAGCATAAGAATAAACACAAAATAAATCAGAGTATCAAAACTTTAAAAGCATGAATATGTGGTGATGGTCATTTCTGAAGGTTAAGGACAAAGGACAGAGTAGGTTATTTTAGAAAAGTGACACCTGTGAAAGCAAAAGAACCTGGGCTCCAGGAAGCAAATTCTTCACTCTGGGAGGTGAGGGTTGATCTTTTATGTTCCCAAGGACATCCTCAAGCGGGTACCATCCAAGGCCATACAGAAGTGCAACTCCTTCTGGAATGTTATATGAGATGTGAGGGAGGAAGTATTCAAAACAAAATGCTAGAGGGGGCTGCAATCTAGAAAACAGTCATCTTGCACAAATGCCCTTGAATACTAACCAAAAACATTCAAAGACCTTCACCTACTCTATCCTCAACTTTTTTTCTCTTTCTCAGAGAAATAGTATTTCCGAAAAAGCAAAGAAAATGAAACTTGTAAATGGGGATGACTCAAAGCCCACAATCCACTTTAAAGCTCCTGAACACACGTTCCACAGTAAGGAGAGATGAACAATCAGGACAGGTAGCAAAGGAGTTGACACTTTAGGAAGCTCAACACCAAGAGCAACTGCTGGGAAAGACTAGGAGGTGGACCATACACATCTCCCATTGCCTCTTCAATTTTCTTTTTCGATTTTGTGTTCTTGGTTTTGTATTTGCTTTTTGCTCCCCAAATTTACAGAAGCTGGGAGGAACAGAGCCTGGCCTCCAGAGTAGGGACATAGGTAACCTGACCTCTTAAAGTCTGCTATCAACCACTGAGTCCAGAGAGCTCATTCTGAGACTTAACTACTTAGCATTCAGAAAGCTCCCCTTTGTATATGACACTGTAAGTAAAGTAACAGTTATGGTAACAGTAATGAAGATGTCTTGCATCTAGTGTCTTATACCTTACTTAAAGTGCTTAATGACTTTAATGGATTGAAGCATCTCTATGAGATCAAAGGCAGATATAATCATTTCCAGTCGACATGATAGAAAATCAAGGAAGAAAGGTTAAGTAACTTGATCAAGCCTCACACATCAATAACTGTGTCCTGATAAGTTAAGGGGCTGCTGGATGGCTGCTCAGTGAAGTCGAACCCAAAATAACTCTCTTTTGGGGATAATGGGCTTCCTTGGTGGCTCAGACAGTAAAGAATCTGCCTGCAATGCAGAAGACCAGAGTTCAGTCCCTAGGTCAGGAAGATCCCCTGGAGAAGGGAATGGCAACCCACTCCAGTGTTCTTGCCTGGAGAATTCCATGGACAGAGGAGCCTGGTGGGCTACAGTCCATGGGGTCACAAAGAGTCAGACACGACTGGGTGACTAACACTTTGGGGGTTATAATGACACTGGTTTGAGGGAAGAAATCTATTTGAAATCTGTATCAGTGGCATCCAAATGGCTCCAAAGAATCTGTCAGAAATCAAATACAAAAATGATTTCCATATACAGCAATTTTCTTCCCCTCAACTTTTAAGATCCAACCCCCATCCCCCGGGCAAATATTACAATGCAAAGTTGCCTTGAAATAAGGATGATATTATGTGACGTTGGAGAATAAACAAAATATACAGGATGAACGGGAAAGGAAAGAGACCCTATTAACAGGGTCTTCTCCATGGTGATTGCGAGGGGGAGAAAACTACTGAGCCTGTTATCTCCAGATGATAAAGTCAAACCTTCCTACATCCTATTAAATCTGTGAAAGATGAACACAACTTACCCAGCTGAAGAATGACCAAGTATTGTGTCACAACATCTTTAACCATTACAAGGCCCAAAGTTTGAAAGTGCAGAGCTGTCCATGCATTTGGTCATGTTCAAGTTCATGCATGTCATACCGTCCTGCCTTAAAACAGTAACTCCCCACTGGAAGACTGTACCAAGGGGAAAAAAATAACCTCATCCTAACATGAAATCTCTTTATTACTTATTTATTTGGGTTACCAAGTATGTGATCAGAATTAAAATAAGAGCTGGCATTGGTCCCTAATAAAAGTTAACCTTGCTCTCTTTCCCACCCACATGAAAGTAATTCTATTTAGAAATCTTTCATTTTTTGGCCCCAACTCATTCTTTGGGGTGTGTAGCTCACTCACTGCCAGTAATTACTTCCATACAATACCCTGTTTTAAAACGTGTTTGCATACTTATGATGATGCACTACACTTATATTACATTTAAAACTCCAAATGGGCTTACAGATGTCATTTTTCTGTACTAAGAAACAGACTATGCATGGTGTCCCAGAATAACAACCAGAAAAAAGTGACCTAAATTTCACCTCCCTCTCTCTCTAAATTTTTGGCCTCCTGAACTTTTTCTTTAATTAATTGGAAGCACAAACTCATTGATCTGAGAGGAAGCTCAACCTAAAATCTGTGATTTGTCCATTAGTATATTCCTGCCATACACCCAAATTAATATCGCCTAGGTCAGTATGCAATAAATTCTGTTGGCTAATAACCACTGCACTTAGGGCAATTTCATAAACTCCTTTATATGACTCACCCTTAATATAACAAAAATAGAAAACTTCTATAATAATTGTGGCTTGGATTTCCTTCCTTAAATGACTAATATGACATTTTTTTCATTGTATTTATTTGGCTGCACCAGGTCTTAGTTGAAACACACGATCTTTTTACATTGTGGCATGCAGGATCTTTGGCTGCAGCATGCAAGATCTTTGGCTGCAGGATGCAAACTCTTAGTGGCAGCATGTGGGATCTAGTTCCCTGATGCGAGATCAAACCTGACACCCTGCACTGTGAGCACTGAGTCTTAGCCACTGGACCACTGAAGAAGTCCCACTAACAGGACATTTTTAACCCATCTATGTTATTACTGTAGAAGTATACAAGTTGGTGATTTCATTTACCTGTATCTACTTAAAATTCTTTTCCTTAATAATAATAAAAAAAATCTCTTTCCTCTTTAAAGACAGAATAGTAACATTTGGCATCTAAATTTGCTAAGTTCGATTTGTTCTTCACGGCTCAGTGATTTCAGAAATAGGTTAATTTTCACTGTCCCCTTTCACAAATAAGCTTATGGTCAATAAAGGAACTCCTTGAACTCAAAAAAACAAAAACAAAAAAAACTAAGAATTAACTTTTGTATTATGCAAGTTCTACTATACCTAAATATTTACTCCAGTTATAGTCTACATTCAGACCCATTTTGAGAGACTTTTGTCCCTGATACAAGGAACACACATGTATATATACACACAGCAAAAAAAAACATAGTAAACAAATGGATCTTATGAGATAAAAACTTTAAGGAGGATTTCTAGTATTACGATGTGATTGTATAAATTAAAAATGCGACTAGATTTGATCCTGAAAATGGGCCCTATAAGGCAACAATTTTCTTAAAGTACACATGAAATTTCAGATCTACACTTCAGCAGCAAAAACTCACCCCTGGAACAAAGAATAAAAGCTAAATTTTGCTTTCAAAAATATAATATGCAACACTAAACTATTATCAAGTAATTACTAATATTTTAGTTAAAAAAATAAAACTAGTGCCTTTCAAAAAAATTACTGACTTAAGAAAAACTAAAATATGCTCAGGTATTGAAATGCAAAGAGTCCCAGACTCACCACCTGGCCCCCTCCAAAACTTAATATTTAAACAAATACCAAAAATTCTCCCGGTAAAAGTAACAGGTTTTTTTCCCAAGGGCTATAATCATTCGCGGACAATGCCTTAATTAAAGCTGGGCAATGAAACCACAGATTAAGCTGAGTGTGTCAAGTCAAAAAACTTACTTCTTAGCACAACAGAGCACCCTCATAATTTCTTAATGTGTCCTGTTAGGTCGACACATTAGCAGAGATGTAAACGATATCACTTTTCAACCTTAACTGTGAATTTTTTCACTTTCAGTGCTTTCTGTTCCAAATTTAATGTTCTTTTAATGCAGTTTCTCCTGTGCAATGTATCATATTTATCTCTGTAGCCATCCATCACTATTTTCTTTAATTGAAGCTAATTTCTTTCAACTTGGGGGAAGGTGTGAGGAATGAGGGGAACCTTACCTCTGCAGCCCTGGGCACGAAGGGCATTCACAGCTGCTATTTTGTAATCATGAAGCCTGATTTTGAGGACGCTGAAATTCCTCAAATCCACCTTACTGCCCTCCATGCTGGACCTTAATCAACAATGTACTGGGATGGGAAGCCAGTTCCCACCCAGACCCACTTAACGAAAAATTTCTACCTAAAATCCCTCAAGCTGCAACCTAAGTCCTTATGTTTGTTTTCACTCAAATGGCTAACAGCTGGTACCACCTTCCAGGTAAAATTATTTCATGTGTTTGAGAACAGGGATTAACTCATACCTTGGTCTTTTATTTCTCCAAGCCACAAAAACCGGTTCATTTCTCAAATCCTTTATAGCTTTTCTACTTTCACCTCTGGGCTCAACAGTCCTACTGGTATTTGAAATAATCAAGTGGCCAGAAAAAAGGAAGATACATTATAAAGGCTAGGGACAGGATTACTTTTCTGCTCACTTTAGAGCCCAGTGGAAGGACCTTTGGATGGGCTCTGGCAAGAAGGCTGGCTGTGTCCTCCCGCAAAAACATCTTCCCAATCTTGCTTCTAGAGTGGATCAGGGGAGGGAGGGAGGGAGACTTCCTAAGTGTAAATGCAGAGCCTGACAGTTTTAAAAGTCACCTTTAAAAAGAGACAAAAAGCTGAGCAAAGGGATTTATCTTCAGGTGCTAACAGTATTGGGCTACCTTGCATTTGTATAGCACAGTTTACCTATGCATCTCTTCATAATATGAACCTTATTCCTGGAGAAGTCTGGGATGGTCTGTGAGTGAAGAGGACGGATGGAAACCACAGCCAAGCTTAGCCTAAAATGCTGGCTGGTGGGTTCTCTCCATATTACAAGCCAGAAGTTAACTATTTGATTTAATCTCAAGCATCCATTAGCTGCCTGACAATCAAGGGGCATGTAGCGAACATTTATTGAACTGAAGATTGGAGGTGGGAGAGTGGGGATCTTCTTGGTTGGGGCAGTCCTAAGTGAGGAGAGGGCTAGACTATGCACAAAGAAAGAACGTGATGGGCTCCAGAAGAAAGTGAAAGTCGCTCAGGCGTGTCTGACTCTTTTCCACCCCATGGACTGTACAGTCCATGGAATTCTCCAGGCCAGAATACTGGAGTGGGTAGCTGTTCCCTTCTCCGGCAGATCTTCCCAGCCCAGGGTTTGAACCCAGGTCTCCTGCATTGCAGGCAGATTCATTACTGTCTGAGCCACCAGGGAAGCCTAAGAATACTGGAGTGGGTAGCCTATCCCTTCTCCAGGGAATCTTCCCAACCCAGGAATTGAACCGGCGTCTCCTGCATTATAAGCAGATTCTTTACCAGCTGAGCTACCAGTGAAATAACCCTGGGCTCTAAGGATGGTCCATCAAAAGGATGGGGGAGAAGATCCCAATCAGGCTAGCAAAGTGGGCCAGAGAAAAGCAGAGCTGAGCCCTTTGGGAGATCAATGCTGAGGGCAGGGAGGACTGCAGAGTAACAACTGCAAATAGTCAGCCACCAGAGTTAAGGGAGATAAGAGGCCAAAGGAGCCACAGGGGAGGGACCATGAGAGCATCGTGCGTTCTGCCAAGAAGGTCAGAGTTTATATGGTGCACACCCTAAGTTTGCCGTGTTCTATTTTTTAATTTTATTATTGATGTTTTCAAACATACATAAATGCAAATAGTATAACAAGCCCCCGTGAACCACATCACCAACTTCAACAATGATCAGCGCTGGGTCAGTCTTGTTTCACCTGAACTCGCCTAATCCCCTTAACCTCCCTCCTCTGCCGGATAATTTTAAAGTAAATCCCAGACACAGTATCATTTCACCAGCAAAGGCTTTTAAGACCTGCCACGGGCAGATCTGTGTTTTGGCAGGACTACTCATTTAGGGCAGGAGGCGAAAAGATCAGTTATGTGATTTTAGCAAGGAAATCAGAGCTCACACCCAGAGGTGACAGGGAAGGTGTAGAAGTGATGAGAAATCCCAGGGAATCTTCTCCTGATGAGGTCATCCTATGCAAGACAGGGGAGGGCAGGAGGAAGTTGGAGGAACTGAGGCTCCCTAGTTTGATGAAAACAATGGAGACATTAAGAATCAGAGAGGGATGGACTAGTTAGGGATTATCAGATATACAGAGGAGCCTGGTGGGCTACAGTCCATAGGGTCACAAAGAGTCGGACACAACTGTGACTTAGCATGCACTATTAATATTAGATAGAGAACAGATAAACAAAGTCCTACTGTATAGCACAGGGAACTATATTCAGTATCCTGTGATAAGCCATAATGGAAAAGAATACAAAAAAGAATGTGTGTATATATATATATACATTATGTATAGTATGTATACATAACTGAATCACTTTGCTATACAGCAGAAACTAACACAATATTGTAAATCAACTATACTTCAATAAAATAAAAAATTTTAAGAATTAGAGAAAAGGAGAAAATGCAGAGTCGGGAAGATATGTTTAGTGTTTGGTTCAACTGGTCTATTGGAGATGCAGGTAGAATAAAACAAATATTAGAGCTGAAAGCACTGTTACAAAAGAAGATGAGGGGAAAAAAATCCATCTTAATCCACTATTTGAAAACAGACTTGTGCCTGGGATAGATATTAGAGAGACAAAGCCCCTCCTCTGAGGGAACTTTCAGTCTAGTTGGAGAAAACAGATTGTCCACTTAGCAAAGATAAATGTAAAATCGGGATTCATGTTTTAAAAGAACATCACAAGAGGAGTGTGACTTGAAATAGTGAAGACTGAGCTAGGATTTGAAGGAGGGGTTGATCGAGGATTTGAAAACTTAGAGAATGGTGGAAAGCAGAACACTAAGAAATGAGGGTGGGACTTCCCTGGCAGCCCAGTAGTTAAGAATCCACCTTGCAATGCAGGGAACTGGGGTTCGATCCCTGGTCAGGGAATTAAGATCCTACACGCTACATGGCGATGAAGATCTCTCGGGCAGCAACTATGACCCAGTGCAGCCAAATAAATAAATATTAAAAAAACAGGAATGGAAGCACAGGGAGACAGTGGAAGTGAGGAGAGAAGAAAGTGGGGGAGGCTGAGAAAGAGACAGGAGGCAAACTCTCAGGCTTCTGATTTTTCAGAAACCTGCAGTGGGGAACAATGGAAGAGGATTTAGGCAAAAAGTTTTGCATCCAAGTGATGCCAAGAAAAGCAAGGCTTCCTTGAGTATGACCCATAGGAAAAGTCCAATATCTGTTTAGATGGGTAGCTTTAACTTGAAGTCAGTTTAACATTTATGTATGGTTCAGACAGGAAGCACATAACTAAGTAATTCTGTAAAGCTTTTCAGTGTCCTGACACACCCACAGGCCTGCAAGCTTCAGGGGGGCAGGGACCATGTCTGTCCATGTTCCTGCTGGACTCGAGGTTCTAGCACAGCACCTGCCATAAAGAGGATGACCAATAAATACTAAGTATGTGTGCTTCAACCGGGCTAAACAAGGGGACCACTCTTGCTCATGTTATTGACAGGGAAAGGGCCAACAGAGTCACCTGGCTAGTAGGTGGCAGGGTCGATGATAAACCCAAAGGACAGGAAACAGTCACTCTGCAGGCCTGAGAGCCAAGGGAGAGAGGAGTGGAGCACTGCCACACAGCTTAGGACGTGATTTCAAACAATAGTAAAGGGTATGACCTTGGGAACCGGATCAGGCTTAGATCTGAAAAAACCCAGCACTGTCCCTTATTAGTGACACAGTTTCCTCATCTGCAAAAGGGAGAGAAGTAGCCTCCACGTCAGCAGCTTCATGTGAAGACCAGATGATGATTCATACAAAGCATCTCACAGAATGCCTGCCTCATGATATGCATTTGGTCACCAGGACCTCTTACTACTGTCACGTGAAAAGAGCTTCCTGGACACAGAAGCTCGTTGTGATGCTGAGAAAATCCTGGTGCTAATGATGCTCTATACTTAAAGCAAGATTTTTCAACACAAGCTACTTCTTGAAATAAGAAATCTTCCAACAGATGGTGGAGGACAAGGTGCTTCTGGATATCTGAGATCAGCTCCTAGTATCTGCTATCCCAGAAGCTCGCTCAATACTGTTACATGGCACCCAAGGTTTAGGTCTAAAATGTGTGTTCATTTTCGTCCCGGAGACAGCTACAAGCATGGGCAGAATATGTGTCACAGTTGGCCTGCCTAGTGCATCCTGCATGAATAGTCAGCAAAAAAGATAAGACGTTTACAGATTTTTAAAGGCCCACCAACAGCAGCACATGAACTATAACGACAAGACAAAGCCTCACTCCAAAGGACACTCAACTTGATAAAGGTGTCACTCTTCACAGTTAACGCCACTACCGTGTATATTTTCCTCATGAAAGGATATACTTAACACTTTCTTCAATTTTCCCTAGAAATGCGTCTTTTGTTAAATGACAGATAAAACTTCAGCAAGAATTTTACCACTCAAGTTTATTACCCTCACCACCCCAGTCCTCTAGAAGGAGGCAACATTTCCAACAGGAAAACAATGCAGCCAGAATTGTTTTAAGTTTAAGTGGTATTTCTGCCATTGTTTGCGGGGGAAGAGGAAGGCAGAAAGAAGGATGGGCACTAGAAATGGAAAAAAAAAGAATTTTTAAATCCCTGTTACACTATCTACCAGATGTAAATGAATAATAACTAATATGTTTGCAGCCTCAGCCTTAATCTTAAAACAAATGATAGTATTCAAATATAATATTTCACACATGCAGACTGATAAGAGATTTTTCCCTTCTTTATTTCTTGGAAGATTCTGTGAACGACACAATACAGAGCACAATGTATTTAATGAAAGGTTTCCAAGCTGATTTCCCTACAGGTTATTTTCTTTCTTTTCTCTGGAACCCACACGCGGGGTATACTGCAGGGACCAAGGGTCTATATAAAAATAAACTATGAGCCAGTATCAGAGCTGATACCCTTTCTCCTACAGGGGCAAGTGAATTATTAGATCTGTGTCATGAGTGTTTTTTTTTAATATGCCATTGTTCCCACTTGAGCACATTAAATTTTCCATATCCACTTTTAAACCAATATAACCTTTTTTTTCCATGTTCATAATGTTCATGCTGTACATTAACAGGCAGAAAATCCAATAGCTTAAGTCATCATATTGTAGTTATATGTAAAGCTGGGTGGATGAAAACCTTTTGCATTTTCCTTCTCTTTGAACAGATACTATGCTGGAGTTGGCTAAAACCCTAGGAAAAAAAAATTACACCTCATGGGAAACTGTGCTAATATTTTTTTTTCTTTTATGATTGATCACAAATCCATTTTGAACATTACACATTTTTTTAAAGTTTATTATAACTCCAGTTCAACATCTTCCAGCCCAACAAATTGAAGGTGCTGGAATCTTTTGGTCTGGAAGATGTGTTTGCCAATTATTTTTGCACTAGTGCACATAAACAGGGAGAACTGGATCTTAGGTATGAGTTATACATTCCTGTACAAAATAATTGTATATTCTATGAAGACTGATTCTTTTTCTGGAGAAATATACAACAACACAAGGGAAATCTTGTACTAGCAGCATAACTGAAGTGGCAAGATACAATATTAGAAAAACAGAGCTACTTTCATTACTGTGATGCTGTGTGTCAGAATGTCTCTCCTTAATGAACCTGTTTGCAATAAGACTCTGGGTGCAAAGAGGCTATTTAGAGAGACTATTGTGTCTATAGTGAGTCCTTCAAATATCTTCCCACCATTAGACATGCCGCATTGACCAATTCTGTCCTGATTGCTGTTCTTTTTACTATCAAGGGAGATTCCTGCCCAGACAGACGGATGGCTCAGACACTGCAGTTCATAAAATGTTTACACTGTACACACACACACACACACACACACACACACACACACACTCACCACAGCGGTACAAGCTACAGCTCTCCAGATCACACAGTTGAACATGGCAGTGTCGTATGAAGGTTGATGACATTCCAATATCAATGAAAGGATTTAAGCTCAACTTTGGTCATCCTACCTACCTGTCACTCTCAACAAAAAGCCTTTCTCCCCCCTCTCTTTTAGTACATGCCCATGTCTACTGCTCACTTGGGAACACTTCAAGCAAACATTTTCTGTGCCTGAACGTTTCTTACTCTGTTGAAATTTTACTCCCAATTGCTGACAAGAAAAGACGACACACATGTCATGCCATCAAAAACAAGGGATGAGAGAGAACACAATAATGGGTCAAAAAGGCTTTCTAAAAACTTTTTAAATTGGAACTGATGGTGACAGGCTTAGAGGACCTGAGACTTGTCTCTGCAATGTAAGTGAAGCATCTCTGGCTGAATCAGCCACCTTTTCACCAAGTCTAAACACGAGAGGCTGAAATGCTTAGCGGAAACTTCCTGTTCATCTTATTCTGTACTCTGTTCTTATCAGCTGCCACATGATGCTGTAGCCTCACCTTTCACTCACCTACATGCCAAGTGATCCTCTTGTGCTTTTTCAAATACTTTATCCTTTCTATCCAAATACAAATACTGTGCCTGCCAGAAAAGGCCATATACATTTCACCCATCTCAGCTAACAGGTAGAAAGAACTTCAAACGCAAAGGCCTAAATTGCACTAAATGCTCATAAGTGTAACCACTACTAGTTATATCCAAGAAGGAACCAGAAAATTACACACTGAACTAACCCTAGATCCAATGAATCCATTTCAATTCCCATTATTTTAAAATTTCTCTCTCACCTCCTCCTTTCTTCTAGGCTCAGCCTTATAGCCTTTTTTAAATTTCCTAAATTTATTTAATTGGAGGATAACTACTTTGTAATATTGTGATGGCTTCTGCCATACATCAACATGAATCAGCCATAGGTATACATGTGTACCCGCCTCCTGAATGCCATTCCCTCCTCCCTCGCCACCCTATTGCTCTGGGTTGTCCCAGAGCACCAACTTTGGGTGCCCTGCTTCATGCATCGAACTTGCACTGGTCATCTATTTTACATATGGTAATGTATATGTTTAAATGCTATTCTCTCAAATTATCCCACCCTTGCCTTCTCCTACTGAGTCCAAAAGTCTGTTCTTCACATCTATGTCTCCTTTGATGCCCTGCATGTAGGATCATCACTATCATCTTTCTAAATTCCACATATATGTGTTAATATACAGTATTTGTCTTTATCTTTCTGACTTACTTCACACTGTATGATATGCTCCAGGTTCATCCATCTCAATACAACTGACTCAAATGTGTTCCTTTTAATAGATGAGTAATATTCCATTGTGTATATGTACCACAACTTCCTTATCCATTCATCTGCCAGTGGACATCTAGGTTGTTTCCATGTCCTAGCTATTGTAAACAGTGCTGCAATGAACACTGGGATACATGTGTCTCAATTCTTCAACCTTATATTCCTGAAGACATGACATACAGACCATCACTTGCCTGCAGCTCTGATTCTCAGAGTCATTTGAAGTATCTGATTTCAAGGTATTAACTCATCTAAACCTTAAAATAATGCCTCTATTAAATCAACTTTGAACATTTATTAAAGACAGATATGTATTTCTTAATTGAGATATCTGACATGCTGGACTGGATGCAGCACAAGCTGGAATCAAGATTGCTGGGAGAAATATCAATAACCTCAGATATGCAGATGACACCACACTATGGCAGAAAGCAAAGAATAAAGAGCTTCTCGATGAAAATCAAAGAGGAGAGTGAAAAAGTTGGCTTAAAACTCAACATTCAGAAAATGAAGATCATGGTATCCAGTCCCATCACTTCATGGCAAATAGATGGAGAAACAATGGAAACAGTGAGAGACTTTATTTTGGGGGGCTCCAAAATCACTGCAGATGGTGACTGCAGCCATGAAATTAAAAGATACTTGCTCCTTGGAAGAAAAGTATGACCAACCTAGATAGCATATTAAAAAGCAAAGACATTACTTCGTCAACAAAGGTCCGTCTAGTCAAGGCTATGGTTTTTCCAGTAGTCATGTTTGGATGTGAGAGTTGGACTATAAAGAAAGCTGAGCATGGAAGAATGATGCTTTTGAACTGTGGTGTTGGAGAAGACTCTTGAGAGTCCCTTGGACAGCAAGGAGATCCTACCAATCCATCCTAAAGGAAATCAGTCCTGAATATTTGTTGGAAGGACTGATGCTGAAGCTGAAACTCCAATCCTTTGGCCACCTGATGCAGAGCTTGACTCATCTGAAAAGACCCTGATGCTAGGAAAGATTGAAGGCTGGAAGAGAAGGAGACGACAGAGGCTGAGATGGTTGGATGGCATCACCGACTCAATGGACATGAGTTTGAGTGGGCTCTGGGAGTTGGTGATGGACAGGGAGGCTTGGCGTGCTGCAGTCCATGGGGTTGCAAAGAGTCGGACACGACTGAGTGACTGAAATGAACTGAGCTGACATGGTGAACCTGTTTAAAAAACACTTTGAGGATTTGCCTGCACGTTCAGGAGGTGGAGGGACAGGAGAAATTTAGCAGCAATCACTTTTTTTTCCTGCAAGTGAATCAAGAGTGTACAAGATTCAAGGAAACTATAGCCCACAGAATCCAGGTCTAGGACTCGCGATGCCTTGCCTACTGGTCTCATTCACACCAGGCTATAGCTCTGTATCCAGTAATCCTTCTGTATTTTGCCAATAAGGAGTTTTGTTTCCTTTTGAAACAACAGACGGTTCTACTAAAATGTGTTCAGTCATATATGCCATGCCTACTGGTATAAAGAGAAAAAGACTATAGATAATTACAAAGAGTATTGATAATACAAGAATTATTTCTATCTTCCATTCTCAAAGAACAGTCTCAGGACCAGCAGCATTAGCATCACCTGGGGACTTATTAGAAAGGCAGATTCTCAGGCTATATATGTGGTGCACAGAATCAGAAAAACTGGGGGTAAGGCCCATCAATCTGTGATGAAAGAGACCACCACATGGCTCAGATGCATTCTCCAGTTTAACAACCAGGGCTCTCAAATATACAATATGATTTGAGATACCCTGCTGGCTCAGATGGTAAAGAATCTGCCTGCAATGCAGGTTCAATCCCTGGGTCAGGAAGATCCCCTGGAGAAGGGAATGGCTACCCAGTCTAGTATTCTTGCCTAGGAAATCCCACAGACAGGCAAGCCTGGTGGGATACCGTCCATGGGGTCGCAAAGAGTTGAACATGACTGAGCAACTAACAACTTTTACTTCAGCAATTTACAAAGCATCATATTAAAATTATTTAAAATGGCTAATGCTTAAGGACATAATCAACTGGCTATACATCAAAAAATAAAAAAATAAAAAAACAGACCTAAAAGGAGGAAAACAATACAGGATGAAAAATCACCTTAAGAATATCCCAGTTTAGGGCAACAGGTAATTTAGTATAAATATGTGTCTTTTGATTGTACTAGTCAATACAAACCACTTCACTCAATCTTTTATTTGGAAGAAAGCAAGTGCTCTCTTTGGGCTTCCCAGGCAGCTCAGCAGTAAAGAATCTCCTGCATTGCAAGTTCAATCCCTGGGCTGGGAAGATCCCCTGCATGAGAAAATGGAAACCCATTCTAGAATTCTTGCCTGGAAGACCCCAAAGACTGAGGAGCTAGTGGGCTTCAGTCCATGGGGTCACAAAGAGTCGGACACAACTTTGTGACCGAGCACATACACACACAAGCACTCTCTTTCAGATGAATAAAGTCAGGTATTTAAATAAACCCCAATTTTAGATGAGGTTGATGGAAAATATAATGGAAATGAATTCATGAATTTTATCGTAAGGATCCATGCCAAAATGGAAAGAGATGGTAACCAATACGAAGTATTAATTATTAAAAGGTTACAGCTCAGATATGACAGCAGTATGTGCAAAAGGGAAGATACACCATTTTGTCAAGGTAAATGCAGGTAGGGATACGAAGAAACTAGAACACAAGCACCAAATTAAGAGCAAAAGATGAACATGAACAGAGAGTACTGTCCTGTAGGTGAGAACATTACAAAAGATCTGTGAAAGGTAAGAGGAGCAGGTTTGAACTGGATCTGACATTAAACCTCAGGGAAATTACTGTTAACTCAGGAGGTAAAAAACTTATCAGAATTGTCATGACTTCAAAATCAAAGCCAGCACTGTTTATAACGACCAAAAGTTAAATACAACCTAAACGTCCATTCAAAGAGGACTGGGAACGGTCATCATGGTTCTCCCCTACAGGGGCATTCTCGATGTGCACATGCGTGATAATTTGTACACATGCAAATCTGTACACATGCATAATATTAACATTGAAAAACACCCCCACTGGCAAACAGAAGAAGTAATTGAGCATACAATACCATCCAACTTCTTTTTCAAAAACTATGGGCATATATATGTGTTTCTGCAAAGAATAAAGTCTAGAAAACCATAAACCACAATGACTACAGCAGGTAAGTGGATTGCAATTGAATTTTATCTTCTCCTTATTTCTCTATTTTCTGAACTTTCCTGGTTTTTACATGAACAACAGTTACTCACATAATGAGGAAATAATAAACATATAAACATGCAAATGTTTTAGAAAAAAAGGCAACAAATGATAGATTGCTTTTTTATAGGCAGGGACCCGAGGAAGTACTGCTCGTTGGCACAATATAGAAGCACTAATGAAATTCCAGATTTCACAAAACCAGAATTCAGAAACAAAGATACGGATTTTAGAAGGAAAAAAATCCTAAACTGCAGGCAATCATCACAATGTATCAATCCCTCTTTTCAGCAAAAAAAAAAAAAGAGAGAGAGAGAAGGGAGGATATCAAACTCAACTAAACCACTACATTCAAACAAAAATCCAAATGAAAAATGAAAAGGACATAGTTTATTAAGCACATATTATGCGCCAGACACATTCATATATCATCTCCTTAAGCTTCACGACAACTTGCAAGTTATCATCTCCATTTTGCAGGGAAGAGGTTCAAAGGAAACAAGCACGTTTCTGATGCACAGTGCACCCCAGAGCTCATGAGACATTTCTATTTCACCAGGCTCCAAAAGGGATCCTTAGTACACAGTTCTTTAGAGTGATGAAAGCCAAAATTGAGGGCTGTTATTGTTTAGTTGCTCCGTCGTGCCCAACTCTTTGCGAACCATGAACTGCAGCACACCAGGCTTCCCTGCCCTTCACTATCTCCCGGAGTTTGCTCAAACTCATGTCCATTGAGTTGGTGATGCCATCCAACCATCTCATCCTCTGTTGCCTCCTTCTCCTCCTGCCTCAGTCTTTCCCAGCATCAGGGTACCCGCATAAAAACTTCAGAAAGGATTTCCTTATCCTTTATTAAGCACAAAATCAGTATCACAGAATAGGAGGGGGAGATGTGACAGGAAGGCAGCAAGGGCCTAATGTGAGATAGCTGGGCACCCTGTGTTAAGGATTTTGGACTCCTGAGAGAAAATGACAGTTTTAGAGATACTCCTTTGTTGCCTATCTTAGGGGATGGTAGTGGTAATGTGTGACCAAACAAAAGATGTTGCTTAGAAAATTTACCAGACACATGAAGACAAGAGCAGATTTAAGAAGCATCCAACAGGTGGAACTGAAAGGATGTACTGATGGATGGGATATTCTTCCTTAGACCCAACCACCTTGCAAAGTGAATTCTAAACTTCTCTAATATGCTTTCACCAGTAACAAACTCTGAAGGCCTCTCTAGTTTGGGATCTTGCAACTTGACTTCTTAGTTTTTACCTTTGCAATACAAACCTACACAAATGCATCTAGATATTATAAAGTATTTGTTCGATCAACTGATAAATGGATAAACAAAAATGTGATACACACTACATACAAGTATTGTTTGGCAAAATAGGGACAAACCCTTAAAATATATGCATCAAAGACATAAAATACCACATACAGTATGATTCTATTTGTATGAAATACAAATAGGCAAATTCAAAGACAAAAGGACATCAGTAGCTCTCCACAGCTGCAGAGGGTTGGCAGTGTTGGGGGATGGGTGATAGTTAAAGGGTAAAATTTCTTTTTGAGGTAATATAAATATTCTAACTTTGACTATGGTGATGGTTACACAACTCCAAATATGTTTAAACTCACTGAAACAAAAAAACATTCTAAGTAGGTAAATTTTGGCCTTCCCTCGTAGCTCAGTCGGTATAGAAGCTGCCTGCAATGCAGGAGACCCGGGTTCCATCCCTAGGTTGGGAAGATCCCCTGGAGAAGGAAATGGCAACCCACTCCAGTTTTCTTGCCTGGAGAACCCCGTGGACAGAGAGGAGCCTGGCAGACTACAGTCCATGGGGTCGCAAGAGTCAGGCACAATTTAGTGACTAAACCACCACCACCAAGTAGGTAAAATGCATGGTATGTAAATCATATCTCAATAAACACATTATTTTTAAGTGGTTTTATTTTGGGGGGGGGCAAGTACTTACTACGTATGATGCTGGGGCCTAAGTTACAAACAGGATGAGCAGGTGAAGATAACAGGACTTCAGCATAAAAATCTACGAAAAATAAAACCTCCAGTGGATCTAAGGATCTCCTCCTTGGCTCTATGCAAAAATTTCCTCTTGACATCTTTAAGAAAAAATGCTGACTTAATTCCAGTTTTTCTTTCGATTGTTAACGCTGGAGGTATTCATCTAATAAGATATATTCTGGAGACTTCCCTGGTTGCTCAGTGGTTGGGACTCCATGCTGCCAACGCAGGAGGTATGGATTCAAGCCCTAGTCAGGGAGCTAAGATCCCACATGCTGTGTAGCATGACCAAAAGATTTAAAAAAAATTAAATTTCAAAAAAGATATATTCTGAATCACGGACCAAAAGTTTATTTAAACCCGCAGCTAAAGAACATTCCCTAAAAACAGACTGAATTCTTCTGTTAAAAAAAAAAAAAAAAAACAACTCCCTGGATAAAACATTTCTAGACATGTGGATACTCTAAAAAAAAAACCTGGATACAATTGTTTCACATGTATATCAACACATAACACTAGCCTTACATTTCATGTCCAGCCACAAATCATCTATTGTAACTTATGCTTTTACTTATATGGATGTAATGAGAATCACTGCCAAACCGAGCTCTTCAGCAGGTGTCTTGGAGAGCAGTGGTCTAAGTGCCAAAGATCTAAAGATTTAGATTTAAGACATCATGTCATCAGGGCTGGAATGATTTTCAGGCATGGTGGTGATAAACAATCAGCTCATATCTACAAAAAAAGCACGAGCATAGAAAAACGGAAATACTTTTTATTACCCTGGGAAATAATCATAGATTTAATCAAAGGTTTAAATAAAATATATTCTATTGCAGCAACATTTAAGGTTGCAAAAATTAGAAACCTACATTGCCCATAATAGGGGTTCTATAAATAAATAATAGTTAATGTCAGAATACTATATGATGATTAAAATGCATATTTTATAAGAAACCCAAAGATATGAAGGACAATTAATGTAAATTTCATATTAAGTGCAAAGTATTGGTTGCAAAGCAGCATATTCAGTATCATTTCAACTTTATAAAATTAAAGATGCTTAGACAAAAAAATCTAAAATTATAGTTACAAAATGATAAATAAGTAACCTTATGAATGATTTTTCATTTTTGGTAGCTATATATAATTTAAACTTTCTAAAATAAATATTTCTGTTATAAGAGATGGGGACTCAGACAATAAGTCTGCAGTCATTTCTCACCTCCTCACTGAAGTAAACGGCAGAAGAAAAATGTTCTGATCCAAAAATGAGAGTTTTTGTGATCTGGGTTTTGGTTGCCATTAAGTTTTAACATACTAGTCTTTCTAATGTCCTGAGTGCTCTCTTCACTCTGAGCTTTTGTCAGAGTTGCTCCTAGTACCAAGAACATTTTTAGTCACTGTTCCTAGACCATTCTATGGGCTTCCCAGGTGGCTCAGAGGTAAAGGACCTGCCTGCCAATGCAGCAGACCCAGGTTCAATCCCAGGGTTGGGAAGATACCCTGGAGAAGGAAATGGCAACCCACTGCCGTATGCATGCCTGGAAAATTACATGGACAGAGGAGCCTGGAGGGCTACTGTCCACGGTGTCACAAAAGAGTTGGACACAGCTTAGAGTCTAAATAGCAGACCACTTCATCTGGCTAACTCAGCAAAATAAAGGGGGTAGGGAAGACTCTGGCAATCATGCATCTTGTACATGGGCTGGGCTTAGGGCTCCACAGTGTTTATCACCTGGTACTCTAGTCATTTGATTTCATAGTTTTCTCCCCTACTAGATTCTAAGGTACTTTGAGTGCAAGGAAAAGAAATGTTTCTATTTTGTTCAGCATTACCTGCTATACTTTATAGCACATCACATACATTTGATTAATGATGTTGAAAAAAAAACTGAATTAATGTATTAATTGCTGAATGAGGAAGTAAACAGCCTGCCACAGAAGTGAAGCATGCCTAATTCTTAGAAGCATTTCCTCTCAAGTAAACCAGAGATGTGTGTTTCAGGTAATGGAAACATAAGAGTGTAGTCAGTTAGTACTTTGAACAAAAGACAGGTCGTATGTGGCTCCTGCTTTCAGAGTCCAAAACTCTGAAAGCATCAGTCTAATAGAAAGTTAAACATGTCCAATCACAGGGTATCAAATTCGCTAATGTCTTAAATACACAATTTGCAAATAAACAGAAATAAGGCACAATTAAGAGAAACAATCGAAATAGAATACCATATTTTCTGAACTTGGTTCCTAAAGATCAGATTCAGACGTTTTTTTATTCATAAGCTGGGAAAAAGTAAATAAAACATTCTGTACACTGCTCACCATAAATCTTAACTTACCACTGAAATTAAATCTAAACACAAACATAACCCTAAAACCTCCCCTAGCCCCACAAATACTCAGACAATCAAAATCTGATTTCCAGGACAGCAGCTTTACTATGTGAGTACAATATTTATGCAGAAGAAATAAATTATGCAAATCACAATGATTTACGCCTGTTATAGCTAAGCTTACTCTTTGCAGATTACAAGGTTCAAGAGTCTACAAATTTACTCAAAATTCAGGTTGCCTAATGAAACAATCATACTATACAGGACACTTTGAAGACCTATTTAGGAAGACCTTATCAAAGCTTCAAACAATATACACTGCTTTATATTATCTACTTGGCACATGATTGTAATAGCTAAAGAACAAACTCAAATTTTAAAATTAATTCACTAATTAAACCCCTACTTTATATAAACCACTACTATATTCACCTTCCTTCCGTGCTATCTAGAAATGTCTTTAAAAAGCAATTCAAGGGTCTCAGGTCAACATGGCGAGCAGTTCTTGCCATTTCAGCATCAAGCAGGTGGCCGGAGGGTATTTAAAAAGGGTATTACATGCTGCTGGGCTCAGTAAACTGGGCTTAATGAAAGATGATACAATATATGAGAATGACGATGTAAAAGAAGCCATAAGAAGGCTTCCTGAGAACTTTTATGATGACAGAAAGTTTCGCATTAAGAGAGCCCTGGACGTGCACATGAGGCAGCAGATCCTGCCTAAACCGCAGTGGACAGAATATGAGGAGGATAAATTCTACCTTGAACCATCTCTGAAAGAGGTGATTCGGGAAAGAAAAAGGAGAGAAGAACGAGCTGAGAAATAATTTAGTAGTCTAAATCTGTGGATACAGCTGTTACCAAATATTTTCATGAAGTTAGTTTAAACCTGAAAAGTACAATGTAGAACTATTTAGGCTGTAAACGTATTACTTTAAATACACATCTATTATAGTAAAAACAAAGTTATTCAAGGGATTTCCCTGGTGGTCCAGTGGCTAAGACTCTGCACTCCCAATGCAGGGGGCCCGGGTTCCATCCCCGGTCAGGGAACTAGATCCCACACGCTGATACTAAGAGTCTACATGCCACAGCTAAGACCTGGTGCAGGAAAATAAAAACTTGAAATAATTTTTTTTAAGTTGTATGGCAGAAACCAACACAACATTAAAGTAATTTTCCTCCAATTAAAATAATTAAACCAAAAGAAGTAATTCAAATGAAATATCAACACTGTTTTTTAAATTTTTTCTTTCATTTTTAATTGAAGGATAATTGCTTTACAGTTCTGCATTGGTTTCTACCAAACATCAAAATGAATCAGCCATAGGTTTTTAAAATTAGAGCTATCATTACGAATCTTAGTTATGTAACCACCTGATTGCTGCCGCTGCTGTTAAGTCGCTTCAGTCGTGTCCGACTCTGTGCGACCGCATGGATGGCAGCCCACCAGGCTCCTCTGTCCACAGGATTCTCTAGGCAAGAATACTGGAGTGGGTTGCCATTTCCTTCTCCAACCACCTGATTAGCCATGAGTAAATTTTCAAATCTTTAAAATATAAATTTTAAAATTCACTTAAATTTTTAAAGGTTTCGTCTTGACATATACGTTAAAACTTCGGAAGATTTTTTAATGATGAAAACTATCAAACACAAAGGGATTAATACATCTCCACTAATAGTGGAAGAACATCTGATCTTCTTTTTCTAGTGAGCATGACAAAAAACTCAGAATTTTTGGTTAAAAGAAGAAGAAAAAATCCTATGCAAAGAATGGAGGAGAGCATCGTCACAGGAGTAAGAAACAAATGTGCTTATCTTTTCAATCCAAGAGATTGCATAGTCTCGGTTGTAGAGTGGCTCTGGGTGTGGTGGGGAAGGCAGATAACTTGGGCTCAGTGTGCCTGACGGGGTGCTTATAAAGTTCTTTGTAACAGTCTAGTGCTACTTTCTTCACTGAGTACTTGAACACCTACCACTACTAAAAATATACAAGACAAAGCACTTTCAGGAATTTTTAAACCTAGTCTGGAGTTTCATACAACCATTCGAATAACTTCCTACAAGGCACAAAGCCTTAGATGCCTTGAGAAAGTGACTGCAAAAAAGGAGGCAAACCCAGGAACTGATGTGGCTAAAACACAGTATAAGAAGTGTCAGAGACTGAGGTGGAAAGATAGGCTGGCTTCCTCTCAAGGAGGACCCTAAATACAGAAGTAAAGGGCTTGCTCTGACCAGAGAGCTTGCAATGAATGAAGTTTGGGGCTGAGTAGTGACAAAGTCAGAGATGTTTTTAAAAGCCTTCAATCCCAAGGAGTACAGCTTCCTGGAGGGAGCTTGAAAAGTTACTGCAGCCAGCTTGCGGTAGGGCAGCAACACTGAAGAGGAGAGAACGAGCTCAACAGTAGTCATGAGACTTTTAAGGAGGAGATAGCTCCAAGAGATAACACACACTAAAAAGTCAACTTCCAGGATGTGGTGAACAAAGGGAATGGACAAACAGGAAGAAAATGATCGCTCGGGTGTTCTGGCCTCTGAGACCAGGACAGTCACTGAGAGATGGAGTGTGGTTTCTGCGTGTGTGCTTGCACTACAAAGCATCCCCACAGAGACAGGTAATGTGCCTGCACCTTAGAGATGAAGAACTAGAACCTTAAGCCCACCTGTGCCAAACCCAACTCTCCTCTAGATAGATGCTAACCTGGGCAGCTGCAATGAGAGACTGGACCACCCAAACCCTAACGGATCTCTCCAGCAAGGGTTCTTGCTGGGGCCTTCAGCTCCTGATGGACATGATGGGTGAATAGATGCTCTGCCATTTTCAGAGAGCAGAATTAGAAAACTTAAAAGGTGTTACACTGCAACTGGAAGGTCAGATAAAGTAAATGTATCAGGTGACTAATTTGGGTGATGGAAGCTTTCCCTATATATTTCTTGAAAGGAACAACTCAAGGGGATGAAAATGAGGTAAGACCTAAAGCTTACACATTTGGGGGGACCTCTTTAAGAAACAGCATACAAAAACATATGCATTCTCTACACAAAGAAATGACCCTGAGGACACATTTGCTGGGGCTCCCCCAGGAATGTAGAGGAAAATTCTACCCCCCCTGCAAAAGCCCCCATTCAGAACAGACACAGAGCTCAAGGGTCATCTGAGAGAACTGAAAGAAAAAATCCCAGACAGAAAGATGCAAACTTTACTGGATGGCACAAAAGGAGTTAAAATTACCCAAGAAAATGCAGGCAAAAAGAGATGAGAGGCTTCGACTGGCTGATTATTCTTATAAGGATCTCATTTGACAGGGGTAAAATGTAAAGAAAAGTGTGTGCCAGTTTTTACAGAAAACATATGGGAACTTACCTGGGGAAATTTGCTTTCTTTTAACGGAACAAGGAGTCTTTTCAGGTATTCTGAGTTGAAATTGAGAAGGACATGTTTAATTATAGTAAATGTGGAGAAAGGGTAAGCTGCAGGAGAATGGTGGCCATAACGTATTAATATTCAACTTCATTCCTGGGTTGGGTGGGTGGAAGAGACTAGAACAGGAGCTACATTTTTACATACAAAGACCCACTATACGTGGAAGGAAAGAAAGGAGGGAGGGAAGAATGGAGAAAGGGAAGAAAGAAGAGAGAAAAAGACGGAAGAAAAATATCAATCTCCACTTGAATAAGCCTACAGAAGGGATTTTCTGTAAAGAAAGGTTACGAATGTCAAAGAAAATTAATTTATCCCCCAAATTTTGGCTCCTCAACATGAAAACAAAAAAAAAGATGACATGTAAACTGTTAAGACAAGAGCACCCTTTTCTGTCTCAGACACCCTGTGTACTCAGGGTGCCTTGGGGCAAGCTGATCAGCACTGTGCCTTAGCTCTGAACCTCAAATGCAGACAGATGCCCTGTACCCAAAGTGGAGATGGCGTGCTCTAGTGGGTACACGTGGGGCAGGAGAATCAAAATGACAACAGTCAGCAGCCCAGTGAAGGTCTTTGATCTGAACCACAATAACCCCAATGCCACAACAGTCCCAGCTCCTCCCCCACCGCAAAATGCAACTCTCTGATCAGGCATCTTCTGCCCCCACCCCACCAAATACTAATGGGAAGAGACTGGAAAGAGAACAAGATCGGACAAGGACCAAACAGGACAGGCTAGAGAGCAGTAACAATGATTCTGGGCTCCCCTGGGAGTAATAAAGTGACAGAGCGGACAGGAAGAGAGCCAATTAGTACATTCCCAGACAAGATAGAGCTGAGGCTAAGGAAAAGCAAGGAATTAAACACAAATTTTGCCAGTCTGCCTATGTCAGCATAGTTATTCTTCACTAATATGAAACTGACACGCAACCGAGACGAAGGTACCAAAACTGCAAGAATGGCAAGAGCCCTGGGCAGAGGGAAACTAGTCCTGTCTCCATCACTGTCTGTAATGCTCAGTGAGTCACTTCAGAGCAACTCTAAACTCTATCCTTCTTAACCATGAAATGAAATAATTCCCAGAGCTGGCATCCTAGAACTCAAGGACCTAATGGTCCTATGAAAGAGTACGGACTTGAGCCAGACGACCTAGGTGTGAATTCCAGCTCTGCAAGTGTTTTGGACTTTGAGAAAGTTACTTGACCTCTCTGAACCTCAGTTTCCCCATCTGTGAGAGACAAGAAAAACACTCTACCTCATGGAACTGCCTAAGGATGAGGGGCTCTGTTAGTCGTAATTATGGCTGTGGGCAGATTTTGTACCCAATACCTTTTGGGTATGAGCATCTGTGTGGTGAATCACCTTTCTGAAAAGCTCTTCCTCAGAGGGGTAAACACTCTGCCTATCACTTTTCAGGGTGGTTCCCTTCCTAGGCCAGGGGCTGCTGTTGCTGTTTAGTCACTCAGTCGTGTCCGACTCTTTGCGACCCCATGGACTGCAGCACACCAGGTTCCTCTGTCCTCCACTGTCTCCGCGGTTTGCTCAAACTCATATCCATCGAGTCAGTGATGCTATCTAACCACCTCATCATCTGCCGCCTCCTCTCCTCCAGCCCTCAATCTTTCCATGCAACAGAGTCTTTTTGGCCCAATGACTTCAGCATCAGCTCAGATTTCTTTAGGATTGACTGGTTTGACATTAGGGTGGCCACAGAATTGGAACTTCACTGTTGCTTCTTGACGTGAATGCAGGTTTCTCCTGGTACTCCATCAGCACCTTGCTAAATTACAGTGCAAGCCTCTGGTTTCCATTCTCTCAAATTTATCCTCGAATCAAATCTCACATATAATTCTCCTGCTTACAACCCAAAGGCACTTTTTTATCACATGCAACAACATGGATCAATCTCAAAACTATTATTCTAAGTGAAAGAAGCCAGACTTAAAAGGTTACATACTGTAGGATTACATTTATATCATGTTCTGGGAAAGGCAAATTTTTAAGGACAGAAAACAGGTCACTGGCTGCCAGGGGCTGGGGTTGGGAGGAGGGGTTAGTCACTCAGGAGCACTGAGGAGGTGCTGTAAATGTTCTTCATTTTGATTTCGGTGGTGGTTATAAGACTAAGATCAAACACACTAAATGATGCACTAAAATGGGTCAAATTTTATTGTGTATAAATTATACCTTAATTTGAAATAAATTAGAGAGAAATCCCAAGGGTTTCCCATTGCCTACAGGTACTACAGCATTGCTGATCTGTCCCCTATCATGCCTTCCACATTCCAGCAGTAACCAACTTTTTTAAATTCCCTGCATACTCTGTGCACAAATTTCTTAACCACAGTTCGGCTCTTAAACAGCTTTTCCATATTAACCACTGAGTCCTCTGGGCTGTCTTCCTTCCTCTCTAAACCCTCACACTCCCAGGCAGATAGGTTAGTAAGTTATTTCCCTATCACTGCTTTCAAAGAAATGTATTACATATATTACATGCATATATTGTGATATAATGAATGCTCTTGTCTCTCATGGAGAAGGCAATGGCACCCCACTCCAGTACTCTTGCCTGGAAAATCCCATGGATGGAGGAGACTGGTAGGCTGCAGTCCATGGGGTCACAAGAGTTGGACACGACTGAATGACTTCCCTTTCACTTTTCCCTTTCATGCATTGGAGAAGGAAATGGCAACCCACTCCAGTGTTCTTGCCTGGAGAATCCCAGGGACGGCGGAGCCTAGTGGGCTGCCGTCTATGGAGTCGCACAGAGTCGGACATGACTGAAGCGACTTAGCAGCAGAAGCAGCAGCTTGTCTTTCCTTGATCAACTGTGAATTCTTAGGGAAAAAGAACTACTTTTTATCCACATGTGTGTATGCAACCTGGTCCATGGCAGACAGTCAATAAATTTTTGTTTGAATGATGTTTCATAAGGTGTCACTATCTCACTGCACCCCCACCACTTACAAGAGTGCCCACTTGGCTCAATAAATAATGGCAGCCCTTGCCCTGCACACTAATACAAGACGATAAACATGACCGTGCAAGCTGTAACCATGAAGAGCAATCTTAATAATAAATAGAAAAATCCTAGCTTATCTGTGATCTGTAACATTTTTTGTCAAAAACACTAAAAATCAGTTACATAGGAAGATGAAAAAAGCAAAACATTCATTTACTACACTGTAATTTAAAGCATTAGAAATTTGAGAATTAAAGCATTTCTTTATCGGAAATAAAAGCATCAAGAGTAGTCTCAGTAGTTTGAGCAGTGCTGCCTTCTTCTTCTGTATAATTTAAAACATCAAATGAGCATCTTTTGTACTGGCATACTCCTGTCTAAGTCTGGATTAGGTTCCAACATTTTATCCCTTTTGTTTTCATTGTCCTGCAGTATCTCTGAGGAGTTCTCTTTAATACGACGTTTTCTACCAGCATCTTTTCCTCTGTTATGCTTTCATCCTTTTTGTCACAATCACTTTTCTAATTTACATAGTAACTTCCTCTTCCCTAACTCCTCTGGCTGCACACACAGAGGCTCTAGAACAGTGGCAGTGTTGACACTCCTGCAGTCAGCTTGTTTTCCTAGAACTCTATTTAGGAAAGGTTCAAATTTCACTTCCAGAGTTAGCACTTCACATTTCTTCGCTGCACTTTGATCTTTGTCCGCCAATTCCCTCTTTGAATTATCCATTTTCACAAAATGTCACATGAGTTTATCTCTGAGAGACAAGGAGGCAACACAGCTATGCCCTTTGCTGTCTGTTCATGAACCAAAGAACAGGATGTGTTGGCTGTACTTTAATACACTCTGTTCATGTAACATAGTAACCAACATGTAAGCAGTGTTGTTGGAGGATCCATGTTACTTAGTTAACCATAAGAACTGAAAACTGTCCATACTGGAAGCATGCAAAGTGAGAAATACCTTTGTTGAACAAGTAAACAAGTAATTTTAGAATGAATCAACTGGCTCACCACTTGGTCAGATTTAACCAACAGGAATTTATGCCCTTCCCATCTTCCACTTTCTAATTTATAAGAGCACAAAAACAGAACCACTTCCTAAAGACCCAATTCACGGTCAGGTACAACATATTAGAGGAGAGATCTAGATTATAATCCCAATTCTCTCACTAGTAACAAAGTTACATTCTAACACAGTACCCTATAAAATAGGGTTAATGATACTTCCTCCTTCATCAGATGGTTCTGAGAGACAAAGGAGAAACACACTTTAAAAAGTACTTTGAAAAATTCAACTAGATACTATCCTATCAAACATACACTTAGCAGGCACCAGGCATTATTATATGAGATTTTCATAAGTCTTCTCATAGAATTCTCATGACACAAGAGAATTCTCATGGTACAAGTACCAGTATAGTCTCCATTTTACAGAAGCATACTGAGGCACAGTTAAGTCATATAATGTGTCCAAGGGCATGCAGAGAGTGAGCAGAGAAGCAGGCTGTTGTTGTTCAGTCGCCCAGTCGTGTCCGGCTCTTTGTGACCCACGGACTGCAGCACACCAGGCCTCTCTGTCCCTCACCACCTCCCGGAGTTAGCCCAAGTTCACATCCATTGCCTCGGTGATGCCGTCCAGCCATCTCATCCTCTGACAGCCTCTTCTTCTGCCCTCAATCTTTCCCAGCATCAGGGACTTTTCCAATGAGTTGTCTGTTTGCATCAGATGACCAAAATACTGGAGCTTCAGCTTCAGCATCAGTCCTTCCAGTGAATATTCAGGGTTGATCTCCCTTAAGATTGACTGATTTGATCTCCTTGCTGTCCAAGGGACTTTCACAAGTCTTTGAACTCAAAAGGTTTATCTCCACAGGTCAAGTTCTCTAAAACTTCTTCACTAACTTGTCTACTGTTCATAGAAAGTAGAAGGACATGGTCACTGAAAGGGGTAAAACAATGACTCCTAGAAACTGGACAAATAATTCAGTATGACTCAGAGTAATCAAATAGTTCTACTCTAACATTTGCAGATTTGGGGCAGAACTAACACAAACCAAACTCAAAACTGTTTGTCCCAACACATCTTTCATCAAGGCACCTTGTGGTAAAGACAAGATGGTCCACAAGATGACTTCACCAGCAGCTGTGCACTTGCCTTGGGAATGGTCAGTTTTAGTTTCCCATCAAAAAGAGGGACTTGCCTCTCATGCCTTAAATAGAAACTACTTTAAATGATATACAGTGTGATTTAAATTACAGATTATAAAAACTACTTTCCAGGGGACTTCCCTGGTAGTTCCAGTGGTTAAGACTCTTCGCTTCCAATGCAGGGGGTATGGGTTTGATCCCTGGTCGGGGAACTAACATCCCACATGCCATGCAGCATGGACAAAAAAAAAAATTTAGTTTTTAAGAAAGAACTACTTTCCAAATCACATGGAAAATACCGGAAGGGACATGATAAATGCGTAGATACATTTTACGAGATAGAAATCAGGTTGGCCTCAGGTAATAGAAAGTCCTGAGCTTAAACAATGAGCTCTCTCACAGAACAAGTCAGGAGCAGCAGATGTGGGCTAAGTATCAAATACACCAGCTCTGCCTTTCCTGCTGCCATGCTCACCCCCCTGAGTCTGCTCACTGCCTCACTAAGCATCACTGACAAACTCCAAGCAGGAATTTGTTTCTCATTCCAGATGGGTAACTTTCACTACCTTTGTCTAGCACACTTCCTCTTATAAATTATTGGCCAGAACTTAGTCACATGCCTGCTATCAGAGCAATAGCTCCTAAGGGGGATGAAATTATCATGACTTAGGTGTTTATATTAATCATAAGCTATCTTGGACCCATCTCCCATGTCTGGCTATTTGGGAAGAAAGAGGAGGAATGGGTTTCAAGGCAAGCATGAGTATTTAACACAATTATTGTAAAAGAGGCATATGACAAATGTGAAACAGTTCACATGACTCTCTAGAGCTGGGTCCCTGTGAGTTGAGAACAGTCAACCACTACAAAAACAGGGGCACCAGAACACAATGAACTGCTTCACTAGTTAAGTAAGTAAAAGCCAGTAATGCAAAGTAGCTTTTCAAAAGCACAATTTCTCAGCCAACAGCATGAATCAGAAGAAACTGTTTTAGTTCTCTTGAACTGTACTCTTCCCAAAATTATCTAGTTGAGCAATCATACCCAACCTCAACCTCTGTACTCAGGCTCTGCTTAGGGAACAAGGGGGTGGAAAAACACACAGGTTTAGATGTGGCGATTACTCCATTCTCATTTTTTTAAAAATTAGCTGTCCTTTTTCATTTAGGCAATTCTTCCCTTCTTAGAAAAGCAAGAAGGACAGGAGATTACCTGAATAAAAAAAAAAATACCCAGACAAGATATCTTCCTATAGTTAGGTTTTCAGTTGCAGGCTTATGATGAAGGAAAATTCAAATACTACCTTGAAAGACTCAGAGGACCCCTTCTAGAGTTGACTGAGCCATCTGATGACAATTACAGGAATCCTGGAAGGGAAGAGAATGCTCAGGGCAGGCCAGACGGCCATGCAATTACAAACCCTCTCTCAGCCTCAGAGTCCTCTCCACACCCTCCACATCCCTGCCAGGGGGAGGTGGACGGGGAGGCTGTTACTCAGCGTTCCCAGGCTGACACACTCTCACACTGCTCCAGAGAGCGCATCATGATTTAGGTTTGCTCAGTTTTCTCACCCTTTGCAGAAAGACACTTCCTGATTGTCATGAGTTTGGTTCCCAAGGATGTGAGACTCACAGAAACCAAGACTTGTACAGTAAAAAAAGATGATTAAAAAGGTAAACCACTGAAAATGCTTGCTGCTCTTGCTGTTTAGTCGCTAAGTCATGTCTGACTTTTTGTGACCCCATGGACTATAGCCCGTCAGGCTCCTCAGTCCATGGGATTTCCCAGGCAAGAATACTAGAGTGGGTTGCCATTCCCTTCTCTAGTGGATCTTCCCAACCCAGGGATTTAACTCACATCTCCTGCATTAGCAGGCGGATTCTAACACTGAGCCACCAGGGAAGCCCACTAAAAATATTAATATGAAACTAAAACTTTTTTCCAAGTCCCGTTACTCCCTGAACTAATCCTTGTGGCATTGGGAAGTGAGCGCGTAATGGATGGGAGGAGAAAAGGGCTAGTATTTACTGAGTACCTCCAAGAGAAAACCACTTTCAGAAATAAGAAACCTTATAAAGGACAGAGCACTGCTGATTTAATGAGAACTAAAGTTCAGAGAAGCAACTTCCCCAATCCCAAAGCTCTTAAATGAAGGCAACAGGGTAAAAACCAAGCCCACCTGGCTCCAACATCCACACTCTTTCTACTAAGCTACACTGTCCGAGAAATGGCAAGCACATCAAACACAGAACTAGTATGACATAAGCTGGCATTAATCACTACCTGGCGTGCATGCTAAGTCGATTCAGTAATGTCCAACTCTTTTGTGACCCCATGGACTGCAGCCCACCAGGCTCTTCTGTCCATGAGATCCTGGAGGCAAGAATGTTGGAGTGGGTGGCCATGCTCTCCTCTACAACTGACAATTTCTTTCTCCTTAACATAATTTATACAAAGTTTAAGAAGTGAGCTTCAAGGACTTCCCTGGTGGTCCAGTGGCTAAGACTGCACGATCTCAATGCAGAGGGCCTGAGTTCCATCCCTGCTCAGGGAACTAGATTCCGCATGCCACAACTAAGACTCAGAGAAACCAAATAAATTTTTTTTAAAAAAAAGAAGTGAATTGCAGGTTAATTCAAAGAAAGCTTACAATTTTATCTGTAAATGTTTTAAAAACATATTTGCTATTAACCTACCCAGAGAAGAGATAACACTATTACTTACTCATTTATATACTACCTTCCTGTATTTGTTGTTAATATATCTACCTTTTTATATGCCAGTTGGGGTCATAATATTTATAGTTTTATATCTATTTCTTTTCAACTAACATATTGTAAGTATACTCCTGTGTCATAAAATAAATTCCTCAAAAGTCAGATCTTTTAAATAATTACATCAGAATAGATTTCATAACTAAACTCTTCCAACTTAAAGCCCTGTGCTGACAGGATTAGGAAATTTAAATACTTGAAATATTACATATTCCATGTAGATGGCTAAGGAAACAAGGAGACTTCTGAAAAATGAATCATGATTCCAGGGAATCCCTGTTGGTTCAAGAGGATGTAGTTTGACAGAATCACATTTGCCAAACCTTTGTATGTTGGAAATACAATCAACCCATGCTGTTGTTGTTCAGTCATTAAGTTGTGTCCAAGTCTTTGCAACCCCATGGATTGTGGCCCACCAGGCTCTTCTGTCCATGCGATTTCCCAGGCAAGAATACTGGAGTGGGTTGCCATTTTCTTCGCCAATCAATCCATGCTGCTGCTGCTGCTAAGTCGCTTCAGTTGTGCCTGACTCCATGCGACCCCATAGACAGCATCCCACCAGGCTCCTCTGTCCACAGGATTCTCTAGGCAAGAATACTGGAGTGGGTTGCCATTTCCTTGTCTCAATCAATCCATAAATAGACACAAATGTACAAAATTCAAAATTAGGATTCCAAATTACCATTCAACTATATTCTACCAATGCTTTCCACGAGTGGTTTTTTTTTTTTTTTTCCATTTGTTTTTGGCAGTGCCACAAAGCTTGTGGGATCTTGGTTCCCTGGCCGAGGATTGAATCCAGACCCTCAGCAGTCAAAGCACAGAGTCCTAACGACTGTACTGCCAGGGAATTTCCTCATAGGTCTTTATGGAAATCAGAAGTGTCACAGCTTTGTGGAATTTTCTTTAAATAGAGCCATAAGTTGAACACTTGCTTCAATGTATTAGCAAAAGATGGACTTCTCCAGCATGGCACACACCAAAGAACTGCTGGACAATCTTACACAATGCGGTGCTGGTAATGACAGCAACAATAAGAAGGAAAAATGACAGCAGCAGTGATGGTGGCTTTCATTTTAAGTCTTTCTCTTTGTTAGTTACTGTTCTCAACAGTCCATACAGACATGTTTAATTTCATTCTCTCTAAATCCCATAAGGTAGCTACTCTTCTTATCCACTAAACTTGAAGTCACAAAACTTGAGTTTAAGTCCATTCATAGTCCTAATGTGTTAGTATGTTTCGTGTCTCTACTTACACACTTTCTTCACTACATAATAGACGGTTTGGGTCTGAGAGTGTCGTAAAACGAATAAATTCTCAAGTATTACAGATTTGACAATCACTTGAAAATATAAATATACACACGACCCTCCCAATCCATAGCAAACTCATGCCACTACATGGCATAAAGCTTTACAATCATTCATAGCACCACATGCTAGAAAATTATTAACAATCAACATCTTAGCCTTCATGTACCACTTTTCCTATCTGGAACCAGACTGTTGTTCCATGTCCACTTCTAGCTGTTGCTTCCTGACCTGCATACAAGTTTCTCAAGAGGCAGGTCAGGTGGTCTGGTATTCCCATCTCTTTCAGAATTTTCCACAGTTTATTGTGATCCACACAGTCAAAGGCTTTGGCATACTCAGTAAAGCAGAATAGATGTTTTCCTGAAACTCTCTTGCTTTTTCGATGATCCAGCAGATGTTGGCAATTTGATCTCTGGTTCCTCTGCCTTTTCTAAAACCAGCTTGAACGTCTGGAAGTTCACGGTTCACAAGCTGCTGAAGCCTGGCTTGGAGACTTTTGAGGACTACTTTACTAGCATGTGAGATGAGTGCAATTGTGCAGTAGTTTGAGCCTTCATTGGCAATGCCTTTCTTTGGGATTGGAATGAAAACTGACCTTTTCCAGTCCCGTGGCCACTGCTGAGTTTTCCAAATTTGCTGACATATTGAGTGCAGCACTTTCACAGAATCATCTTTCAGGATTTGAAATAGCTCCACTGGAATTCCATCACCTCCACTAGCTTTGTTCATAGTTATGCTTCCTTAGGCCCACTTGACTTCAGATTCCAGGACGTCTGGCTCTAGGTGAGTGTGAGTGATCACACCAAAGTGATTATCTGGGTTGTGAAGATCATTTTTGTACAGTTCTTTTGTGTATTCTTGCCACCTCTTCGTAATATCTTCTGCTTCTGTTAGGTCCATACCATTTCTGTCCTTTATTGAGCCCATCTTTGCATGAAATGTTCCCTTGGTATCTCTAATTTTCTTGAAGAGATTACTAGTCTTTCCCATTCTATTGTTTTCCTCTATTTCTTTGCATTGATCACTGAGGAAGGCTTTCTTATCTCTCCTTGCTATTCTTTGGAACTCTGCATTCAAATGGGTATATCTTTTCTTTTATCCTTTGCTTTTCCCTTCTTTTCTTTTCACAGCTATTTGTAAGGCCTCCTCAGACAGCCATTTTTCTTTTTTGCATTTCTTTTTATTTGGGATGGTCTTGATTTCTGTCTCCTGTACAATGTCATGAACCTCCGTCCATAGTTCATCAGGCACTCTATCTATCAGATCTAGTCCAAATAGGAAAAGGAGTACATCAAGGCTGTATATTATCACCCTGCTTATTCAACTTATATCCAGAGTACATCATGAGAAATGCTGGGCTGGAGGAAGCACAAGCTGGAATCAAGATTGCTGGGAGAAATATCAATAACCTTAGACATGAAGATGACACTACCCTGATGGCAGAAAGTGAAGAAGAACTAAAGAGCCTCTTGATGAAGGTGAAAGAGGAGAGTGAAAAAGTTGGCTTAAAGCTCAACATTCAGAAAACTAAGATCATGGCATCTGGTCCCATCACTTCATGGCAAATAGATGGGGAACCAGTGGAAACAGTGGCTGACTTTATTTTGGGGGGGCTCTAAAATCACTGTAGATGGTGACTACAGCCATGAAATTAAAAGATGCTTACTCCTTGGAAGAAAGTTATGATCAGCCTAGACAGCATATTAAAAAGCAGAGACATTACTTTGGCCACAAAGATCCGTCTAGTCAAGGCTATGGTTTTTCCAGTGGTCATGTATGGATGTGAGAGTTGGACTATAAAGTAAGCTGAGCGCCAAAGAACTGATGCTTTTGAACTGTGGTGTTGGAGAAGACTCTTGAGAGCCCCTTGGACTGCAAGGAAACCCAACCAGTCCATCCTAAAGCAGATCAGTCCTGGGTGTTTATTGGAAGGACTGATGTTGAAACTGAAACTCCAACAATTTGGCCACCTGATGTGAAGAGCTGACTCATTTGAAAAGACCCTGATGCTAGGAAAGATCGAAGGCAGGAGAAGGGGACGACAGAGGATGAGATGGTTGGATGGCATCACTGACTCAACGGATGTGAATTTGAGTAAACTCTGGGAGTTGGTGATGGACAGGGAGGCCTGGCGTACTGCAGTCCATGCGGTCGCAAAGAGTCGGACATGACTGAGAGATGGAACTGAACTGAACTGCTTCTGTGTATTAAGCTAATGTTTTAACTCAGTGAAAGTAATTACCACCCAGGTTCTGCAATCCATCAACTCACCCTAGGCATTCCTGCTCATTTCTCTGGTCTCCAGGACCCAAGAATCCCTTTTGCTGAAGTAAAGGTTGATTGTTACTAGTTTCTCTCTTTCCAGTCTATATTTCTGCCAAGTAATTAGAAAAAGAAAATGAATAACTATTTTCGAGGTTTTTTTAATGGAATCTGTGGGGATTAGAGTCACCACAGCCTCTCACAAAAATAAAATTAAAATCATACATCTTTGACCTCTCCTCTTCCAAGGAGAATGGATAAAGGCAGTTTGGCTCTAGGCTGTGAAGTCAAGGATTTGAGCCAAATCACCTCCATGGAAATTCAGGTAGTTTGCCAAAAGTAGCTTAGTCAATAAAAGAAACATACATGGATTTACAAAATACTTTCATAAAACCCCACTTTTATCATAATGGAAGGTGTCATTAGTATGCCCATTTTACAGATGAAGATAACAAAGTCCAGTGGGTGCAAGTACTAGCCCCAAGATCACACTTAAAAAGTAACGCAGCATGTAGGAAGGAGGTTAAGAGAGAGGAGACATATGTATACCTGTGGTTGACTCATGTTGATGTAGAGCAGAAACCATCAAAATATTGTAAAGTAATTATCCTCCAATTAAAAATAAAACTAAATTTTTAAAAACAAAGCCGTTTTTTGAATACAAGTCTTCAACATAATTTTTCCAAGTAACTGTAACATGTTATGGTTCAAAGAAATTCCTCCAACTCAAAGTAACATTCAAAACTACACTAAGGACTGTATGAATTACAAGCAAATCCTAAATGCATCTATCCAGCAGTAGGTACTCATTTTATGCTATTTTATATTCTCCACTAAACTATACAGACATGATAAGAGGAAATTCTGAAATTATACCAATTCTCCCCACCATCCTGTCCTATGAACTCACTTCCATTGCACAAACACACTGAAAGGGCATTCCAAAAAACTATGGCTATGCCCCCAGAACATACACATGGGAGGCAAAAACCAAAGAAGCATGTGACAGTAACAGCAACAATGGTGAGCACTTTCTACCATTTAAGTAGTAAACACAGCTGCTCTTCCTTTGGTCACCAACAAACCCCTTGAGAAGGTGGTCCATGCCTGTATGCACCAATTCAAATGGCACGTAGCCCTGAAAGCTATACCATCATCAACAGGGCCGTGTTTTTTTATCATCCATAACCAAGGTTCCTGTATCTGCAATTAAAAGGGCAATGTTTGACTCCTGAAATATAACAAATTCAGCTAAAGTATGTATATATACCATATACATATATGCTATATGTATATATCATATACAAAATACATACATATATTTTTTCTTCCTTCTGATTCTATAAACAATATATTCTTAGCTACAGAAAATCTCAAAAGTGTAGAAAGCATAAAGAAGCAAACATTAATCACAATTCCAGCAACCAGAGGCACAACTAATGACATTTCCTTCTAGTTTTTTCTTAATTCCTGACAGACTATTTGAAATACCCTTTTCTACAGAAAAAGTAACTAATTCTTTGGGGCAGAAACAAGAAGGGAACTGGAGCCTAGAAAAGTTAATTCCACTGTATTCATAAACAAATTCAAACTTCTTGAGCAAAATCTCAATTGACAACTATAGCAAAAATACTTAAAATCCTTTGGAAAAGCTCAGTAAAGTCACAATCAAACTCTTCTCAACGTTAGATCCAGAAGAAACAATAATCTATAATGATCACAGAGGTTCTCTTGTGAGAATGTTTTGTTTTAAAGAACCTTATTTCCCCAAATCCTATTTTTGCATTCAAACTATTAACCCTAGTATCCTGATGGACTTCAGAACCACAAAATAAAGCACCATGCTATACTGAATTTCTTAAGCTTAAGGAGTTTGAGAAAACAGCAGAAGAAGGTTGCTCTGACCTTCCCCTCATTCTTCTTCCCTGGGACAGGCCATAAAACCCTCATAATGCCAGGCGCCCTCCCTATGTCCAGAGGAAAGGAGCATCTTATCTCAGAACACAAAGGGATGCAGGAAAGAATCCTCACAAACAAGCCTTGCTGGGTTTTTCCCCAGTTCACTACAATGACCTCCTCCTTACTCTACCATGTCCCTCCACAACTGCGCACTCTTCAAAAATCTACCATGAAATACTCAAGTCTGTTTCTTTGGGTCTTCATTTCCTTATGAAAGTTCCCATGTCCCATAAAATTTATATTAAATGTATCTGTATGCTTTTCTCCTGTTTAAAAATAATTTATTAATCTCCTGTTAATCTGTCTTTGTCAGTTTCATTTCAGACCCATCCAGGGACCCTTGAAGGGTGGAGGAAAACATTCCTTCCCTACAATCACCGTTATCAGTAACAAAAAAGACTTCAGATCACCCACAGAAGAAACTATGCAAAGGGGGACAAAAGGCTGTGTTTTTTCCTAAAATTCTGCTTCTAGAGGATACTAAGAAAATATCATCTGGTATAGTGTGTATGCACACACGCACGTGCGCTCACCTTTCTGGCACATGCATACAGCAAGCAGCACAGCTTCTGTCCTCTAACTGGAAATGGAGAGCTCAAAAGTAAAGCCCA
This sequence comes from Okapia johnstoni, assembly GCA_024291935.2. Taxonomy (NCBI): domain Eukaryota; kingdom Metazoa; phylum Chordata; class Mammalia; order Artiodactyla; family Giraffidae; genus Okapia; species Okapia johnstoni. The sequence goes on from CM044314.1 coordinate 77,039,600, forward strand.
TCGTGTCCTAACACAGTTGACAGCAATCTGCTTTTTGCATGGAAAAATACTTAGATGGAACCTACGAAGGTTCATAATGCTAACAGCCTTTGGAACATAAATCTATTTTGCAGTAATTTCATTGATCATGTATTTCTAAGATACCTACTTAAGAGGGGCTCAGATAGAAAAAGTACTTTTGTACCAGTTACCACTAGGTAAACATGAGTTTTAAATAATCTTTGGTACAACAGACCTGGAATTTTATTTCCCATAGCCTAGTGATTGTAAATGCCCTGTGACCCTCTTAAG